>JBBBDQ010000603.1:5257500-5387500 GCA_037127315.1 Ascarosepion bandense | reverse complement strand
GGAACCTTGTTGCCATTCTGGCTGCACGAATAGATTCTTGTGGGAGGGATACTAGTGACCTAAGATCTTCGGAGCAGAAGCCATGAAAATATTTGTAGAAGAGACAGAGAGAAGTTACATTCCGCCACTGAGAAATTGGCTGGAGTCGAGCTGCTAGGTCAGGACCAATGACATTACAGGTTCTCTTTATGGGCCTCTCGAAAACACTGAGACGAACATCAGGGGCGCTTGATCAGATATGACAACAGTATTCCATGCACGGTCAGATGTATTTTTTGTATATGTGCAAGATAGATTCCGGAGAAAAAAAAACTTCCTCGCCCGACAGAGTGACCCAACGTTCCTAGCAGTAGATTTAGCTATTGATCCAATGTATTGATTCAACTTGAGTTCGGAAGATATGGTGAGGCCGAGGAGGCGCAATATATTGCTTTCAGAGAGACTCGGTTGGTCCATGCTGGTCCATGCTTATGTGGGCAGGAGAGACTGCCTGTTACGGTTGTCAGATAGCAGACTCGTTTTAGAAGCATTGACATTTACGAGACACTTCTTACCCCAGTCTACCACTGAGTAGATTTCCTTCTCAAGATCAGCAGCAAGGTTATGTTTATCCACCTCGGTTGATTTCTTACTGATGTGGGAGTAAATGGTGGTGTCATCTGTGTAGATGTCTACTTGGTATTTGATCACGTCTGGGAGATCATTTAGGAATACTAGAAAGAGCGTCGGGCCTAGGATAGAGCCATGTGAGGCAGCAGCGTCCGCGCGGTAGGATGTGGAGGCATGCAAGAAAGATTTTTATGTTCTTGGTACGAATCGTTCCACGAGTATTATATTTATTGACAAGTCTGATACATTGTTTTATTTCCTGTGAGAGCAGCAATGACTCTGGAAACCAGCAAGCTTCAATCTTGATATACTTCTAGCAGATGTGGCTAAATAATTTACATTGTACAGAATCTGACCTGTTTGTAAAGGCTCTACAGCATGTTCTTAAGTTTTCCTGTGAGAGGTGAGAACAAATCGCTTCCTACAAGGTTTTTTGTGTCTTAAATCATATATAAACAAATCTAATTTAGAACTGAATTTGTCATTTCATACATACATAGATACATACATTTGTCAGACATAGAACCTACATCTATCTATCTATCTATCTATCTATCTATCTATCTATCTATTACGCATGCACATGCACATCTACCTGTATATGACCGTCACTGTCTCTGTGTGTCTATGTGCGCACATACGTGTGTCACTACGTCCGTGTGGTGTGTCTCAACATATGATTTCGCGTACGATTTAGGATAGTACTTTGCAACTGTTTTTGGCTCCTACGGAAAGTGCGACACAGAGATCCGAAGCCGAATTGGCATGGCGAAGGACGTGTTCCAGAAGTTGAGTAGAGTATTATGAGACAGGAAAATTTCACTTGAAACAAAGAAAAGATTACTGGATTGCTAAGTGATGTCAGTTCTTCAATATGGCAGGGAATGCTGGACCATATCATCAAAGATAAAGGAAAATGTTGAAGCAATTGAAATGTGGTTCTACAGAAGGATGCTGTGGATGTCATAGATTGACTATGTGATTAATGATGAGGTTTCGAAAGAATGGAAATGTGTGTCTAACACGCTGGCAAATATGATATATATAGAATGGTTATGTACATGTTCTAAATATAATTTATAATAAATATTCACATCTCTATATATTATATACCGAGCACTGTTTTAAATTAATATTTTGAACGTCGTAAGAATTGTTTCTTCGTTCTGTATTCACTCGTATATATATATATATATATATATATATATATATATATATATATATATATATCAGTTTTCTCTCACGATCCGTTTAGGTGAAGCCTAGGAAGGTTTGTCTGGCTCATTATGTGTTATCTGTTTATTTTGCTCTACCTCTGTATAGAGCGCTTTTTGTTAGATGATTACTCGTATCAGGTTTTTTTCTTTGGGCTTCGTGCTGATCTCAGTCCGACCACTTTTGACTGACGTACATGTACTAAGTTCTGTCTTTTTTAAAACCATTTTTTTCCTTCTGTCGAATGTTTTCGAGGAAGTTATTCGACACTAGTTTTATTTTAATCTCGTATATATATATATATATATATATATATATTACGTTGACGTCCAGTGGATATCTGCTGGGAACGAGAAATCGAAGAACCGAATTTGAATTCTACCTTAAATTCTTTGCATGCAACTACGCGATTACTCTTCCTCTGCTCTCGCCTCTTAGCAACTTCCTGTTTGTAACTCTTCTCCATTCTTGTTCTTTTTCTTCTTCTTCCGCATTCTTCTTCTTCTTCGACATTCCTCATCTTCCACATTTTTCTTCAACTACATTCTTCTTCATTTTTTCCACATTTTTGTCCTTCTTCATCATTCAATTTTTCTTTTTTCATATTCTTCTTCTACATTCTTTCATTTTTTTCTCCTTCTTCGACATTCTTCCATATTCTTCTTCTTCTATAACATTCTTCTACTTCAGCATTCTTCCAACTGCTTTTTTCTTCTTTCACAATCTTCCACATTCTTCTTCCACATTCTTTTTCTTTTCATTCTTCTTCATATTCTTCTTCCACTTCTTTTAAATTCTTCCATTTGCTTCTTATTCTTTCACATCTTTCATATTCTTCTCATTCTACATTCTTCTTCCACATTCTTGGGAAAGGTATTAATCCTTCTCTTTCACTTTTAGCTATAGGTTAAATAGTAAAACAGATTAGGTTCTATAGCCTTTGTAGGCAACCAGTCTACTGCAAGGAGTAATGGTAACCTACTGCTGGAAGTCATTTGCCCAGTCAGTCATGTCTCTCGAGATATGTCCGCCCAATCGGGTATCATGTATGGAACTTAATTGACTGATATGTTTAATATATATGAGAAATTACTTTCATAAATGTCTATCATTGAATATATAAGAAAAATAAAATACATCTAATGACCTATATTTTAGTTACTGCATTTTCATTTCTGCATGTGCAAGGCAGACGGGTATGTGAGCTTTTATAGTTTTCGCAGCACCGGAAGCAGCAGTTTACCAAATATTTATTATGCTTGTTCTTCTGGCCAGATTTTGGGAGTTAGCTGAGTCGAAAATTTCTCAGTAAACTTTCATGCGAACAAAAACGTACAAACAAACACACGTATGTTGTTATTATTATTATTATTATTATTATTATTATTATTATTATTATAACCAGTCATTTTTCTCTATTAATTTTACTGATTACGAATGATCCTTATCAGACACTTAGGAAATTCCTTCTGAATTTTTGGAAGTCCGAAATAATATGTTACAAGTTGTCGACTTGTTTTAATCATCATCTGTTCATTTTAATCTCATCAAAGATTTAGCAGCTATCTTCCCCACATATTCGCATTAAATTGGCTCTTACTCTGTAACCTTCTACATCAAGTAAGTTTGGTTCAGTTGATGTTGTTTAGCGGCATTTCAAACTCTGTTGGTTAATACCGAAATGTAAATGTTTTGAACAATTTTATTGCTTCAAGTAAATATATTTTGTATGAAAATGTATGCCTTCAACAACAGTTAAAATATATTTTTGGTAATTTTTATACAGTTCTGTGTTGCTTGTATTTTTAACATGAATTGTTATACGTTCACAGCTCTTTCTTTGCGAGTTTACTATTTTTCCATAGCTGGGCTACTAATAAATATTACTACACCGGTTCAGGGTGGATCTGGAAACAACAACAATTAAGATAGAATGCATCTTTACTCCGGGCCTCATTCATAAAAAAATGAACAAATATAATATAGTATGCAAATATGTCTTACCTGTCATCTTTAGATAATAACTGGCCATTTTAATTTGAAGATGCAATTAGTAAAGACTTAATAGACGACACATAATTTTTTTTATGTCAACTTTTTTACTTTTTCTTTTTTGGCTTTGGTGAGAAATGTAAGCGCACCATAAAAACTTGTGTGATCAAGCCCAAACATCCATCATGTGACCACAATCGTACCAACTATAAGCACGCATGTGCAAAAGGTCATGTGAGAAGCCTAAAGATACGTTATGGGAAAAGTGCGAATACGTTTTGAATTACCTTCGTAATATTCTTCCTAACCTTTTGGCTGCTACTGTCATAATTGTATCATTTCTTTTAATTTTATTTAATTTCTTTTATTTTACCTTTACTTTTCAACTGGAACTTTTTAAATTGTTTTTTTTCTTTTTTGCTATGACCAAATGTTATTTGTTCGTTGTATTTATGGTGCATAATATTCTTGCCTTCTTAACATTAACTACAAAATTAGTCAAGTCAATTCTTTTTCACATAATGTAAATTGAATTATCTTCTTAGAAACAACACCTTTTTTGTGTTAGTTTGACAGAAATAGTTCAACCGAAATATTTTCGGCAATGTTTTCTTTCCAAAACCTGACCAAATAAGTCTGATCTATTTGATACCGTCAAAATGGCAGCTGATATACAAAACTAATTTTAGTCTCTCGTTAACTGGGGAAAATGATGGCTCGTAAATATTATTGTTTCCACTTGCTCCCTGAAAACTACAATCTCCAAGAGTTTAAGTGCAACGTCAATTTCCATCTTTTATCTCCCTGATTCCCATATTTTTTTATCCTTTCTCCGACACCCCCTGTATCTTAATCCAATTTCTTCATGTTCTCCTCTTACGTTACCCTACCTCAGCATACCAATAGCAGTACTTCTTTTCCTGGGTGAAATGATTATAAATCATGGACTATATTGCTCTCTATTAATCACTTGAAATAAATTTCTCTGTGTTCTTTTAGCAATGCTTATTTTAAACTTCAGGAAAGTGACTCTTTGCGCCTTCTTGGGATAACGATTTCGGCTGACATGAAGTGCTTAACTGTGCCGGGCTAGACGTTTTTTTTTCTATAGTGTCTCTCTTAGATATCAATAAGTCTACGATTTGCTATGCTTACAATACTGCTGCCACACTGCCTACTATCTACATAGAGATCCTCGATAAAAAACCAAAGAAGAATCGGCAGTGTTATGAACTCCATTCTGATTTCACAGCTTCAGTTGGTTTTCTATGCCTCCATTGTGTATTTTCTATAGATATTTTCATAGTAATTGTGACAAATGAAATCTGCACTATGAAACCTACACTTAATGAATATAAGCGCTGTATTTGTTTCTCGCACTAGTGGAACTCTTTTCCGTTTTCATGCTTTACAGTCAACTTTAATCAACATAGAATTAAATGCAATGTCAATCGTTATCTGCTCCACTCCTGCTTACTCTTCCTCTTCTCTCGTTTCTTAGCAACGTTCCCGTTCCTAACACTCCTACATTCTTCTTGTTCTTTTTCTTCTTCACCCACATTCTTCCTCTTTTTTACATCCTTCTTTTTCTTCCATTCCTCTCACAGTCTCTTTCTTCCACAGTCTTCTTCTACATACTTCTTTTTTTTTCACATTCTTCTCCTTCTTTTTCTATTCTTCTTCTTGCAGATGTATCATCTTCTACATTCTTCCACTTTCTTCTTATTCTTTTTCCTCATTCTTCCACATTTTTCTTCTTCATCAACATTTTTTTCAACATTTTCTTCTTTTCCTACATTCTCTTCATTATTCTTCATATTCTTTTTCTTTCATATACTTGTTCTTCTACATTCGTCCACTTTCTTATTCTTCCTCATTTTTCTATATTCTTCTTCTTCCATATTATTCTCCTAAATTCTTTTTCGTCTTTTTTACATTCTGCACATTCTTCTTTATATTCTTCTTCTTCTTCTTCTTCTTCTTCTTCTTCTTCTTCTTCTTCTTCTTCTTCTACTAGTTTCTCCTTTTTTTCTACATTTTATCACACACTTCTTTTCTTTTCCTACTTCTCATTCTTTTTTCCACAATCTTCTTTTTCTTCATATTCTTCTTCTTCCACATTCTTCTTCTACATGATTCGTCTTTTTTCCCATTCTTCTTCTTTATCTTCTTCTTCTTCTACATTCTTCTACTTTCTTCTTCGTCCTCATTTTTCCTTATTCTTTTTCTTCTTCCACATTTTTGTATATGCTTCTTCTTTTCCTACATTCTTCTCCTTGTAAATATTCTTTCAAGTTTTTCTTCTTTTTGGACATTTTTCCACATTTCTTCCTTCTCCTTCTTATACTTTCTTCTGATTTTTTCCACAATCTTCTTCTTCTTCATATTTTTCTTCTTCCATATTCTTTTTCTTCTACATTCTTCCACTTTCTTCTTCTTCCACATTCTTCTTCCATAATATTCTTCTTCTTCTTCTTTTCTTCTTTTTCCCATATTTTCTCTTTTTTCTTCTTCTACATTCTTCCACTTTATTCTTCTTCTTCTTTTACTTCTTCTTCTACCATATTCTTCTCCTTCTTTCACATTCTTCTACATTCATCTTTTTTTCAAATTTATCCTGATTCTTTTCCCATATTCTTCCGCATTTTTCTTCTTCTTCTTCTTCTTCCATATTCTTTTTTTCCCTTGTGCTATCATGTCTACAACTGTCTATCTTGTGTAGTTCTTAACAGTTTTCTGCTTTTGCTAACGACCTTTCCAACCATTTCCACAAACCCGCCATGTAAGTGACTAGCTGACTTACCTTATCACTCTCACCTTCAATATGTCCCGAGAGCTAGGTTTTCTAAACCCTCCTACTTCATCATATGAGACATACTGCCGTGATAATTTGAAACACCGATCACAAAATTAAGCAAATACGAGTCCTGTCATTAGTTTGAGGGGTAACCGCTTGGGCATAATATGTACTGCATGTTTGTATGCGCATGTGGTGTAATCGATAACTGTTCGAAATTGAAAATCGGAGAGTCTTGTACCTATTAATGTCGGGTGTGTTTCATACACTTACGCGGAAATACCCATGAAGAAGGTACGAATCTACCTTTTCTCTACTCAGTCATGGCGTAATTAATAGGATTTTTATCTGTGAATAATTATCATCTCTAATGATTCATACAATCTAAAATATTCCAGATTATAAATAACAAGCAAGAGGTTCATAAGCCGTATAAAACAATAAAACCCACTTCATAATGTTCAAGGAATTTTCGCTGTCTTTTCTTGTTTTTTTAGTATAAACGTTCATTCTATTTACCATTTCGTTTAAGATTTTTTTGTTGATTACTCACTCGTCTATTTAACTTTCAGTAGTCGTCTATAAGAACATATTTTTTCTGCTTTTATCTTTTTCCCTCATACTAAGGTAAATTATCCAAAATTTTCTACCTTACGAGTTTATATATATGACAATTTATCTAACACACTTTTCTTTCTACATAAAATATAACGTTTCCGTTTTTCAGATCATTGCTTATTTTTTGGAATGATTCTTTCTCAAGGCTAATGCCTGTTCGGATTTGGTTGTTGTATTTTTTTTATTTTCTGTTAAAACGAGCCCCATAAATATTGAACTTCTACACCAGCAGAAGTCCAATATTTATGGAGATTTTTTTTATCTCCAAGGCGTAGTTCACATGATGACCATAATTTCTGTCTCCTTGTAGTTGTTGGCTAGTCCTATTTTTTCTACTGTATTTCATCTATTTTTATTTAAAACTGTAAATGTTGCCTGTCAGTAGTTAAAAGAGCTTTTTCAGATGTCACTTCCGGGGCGGTAAGGTAGTTATGGAATTATAGTGTTCCCAGATGATTGGTGAGATTCTTAATCATTTTTTCAAACTGATGCACCAGTGGCAAGCGATTATGTCAACACATTTGGCAAAGAGACAGAATTTAAATCCCATCTATCTCAAGGGCATTAGTACAAAGTGAATATAAATAGGGTTAAATGAAATCGAACTTCCTTTGGAGGATTCGCTTTACGTTATGCTACCGTGAATTTGCCGTTTACTTTTATAAAAGCATAATACACACGTCTTTCTCTTGACATATATATATATATATATATATATATATATATATATATATATAATGTGTTGGTGGGTATGTGAATATGTTCAGCATGAATTTCGATGAGGAAAAACATATATTAACGAAAATGCAGGAACATGAAAATAAATATATGACAGTGTAATTTTGGTGGGTGGAAAAGAAAAGGAAATGACGTTATATAATTTTTTTTTAGAAAACTAAACAGGTAAAAGCATATGAATAAAAATAAAGGGTAGAGAGAAAAAGAAAGTAACATATATTGAAAGAAAGAAATAAAAAAAACTATTAGAATTTAGAAATGAAAGATAAATACTTTTCAAGAAAGAATGCAGAAAAGAATGGCCTGTTACAAAGAATGAATGAATGTGTTGCAAGAAATGAATGAATGCAGGTATCAGAAACATATATATATATTAAGAAAGCGAAAGAAGAAAAGACGTCTCAAAAGAGAGATGCATAAATAAATAGAAAAGAAAAGACAATGTGTTTCAAGACAGAAAGGGAAAACGAGAATGGAAAGCAGACAGAAACAAAAACAAAGACAGAAAGGTAAAACGAGAATGGAAAGCAGACAGAAACAAAAACAAAGACAGAAAGGTATGATAAATAATATGCAAAAAGAAAGAAAAATGATTTGAAAAGGATGAAAGAAATAATAATTGAATGAAAAGAAAAAAGATTAAAAAAAACTAAAATAAAAGACTGAAAAGAAGGAAAGAAAGAAAGAATGAAGGAGAAAAAGAACAAAATTGGATTCAGTAAATGGATACTTTCCAAAATACATTCGCCCACTTAACCATACATATGCTCTTTGTTTTATTTTTGTTATTTCAACGGAAGTGTTGAACGTAAAACTTAGAAATGCTAATAATATATATATATATATATATATATATATATATATATATATATATATACGTAATGAAAATAAATAAAATAAATAAAATGAAGATGCACACGTGCAGATGAAAGTTTAACTAAAATCATTCAAGCGGTAGTGATCATTTCCGACATTCGAGCAGAGATCAGATAGCATTTCAGCTAAAATATAATTAAGTGAATTTCTTGCTTTTGAAATTTCGTCTCTCTTTCTCATACTTTCCTCTCTCTCTCTCTCCCTCTCTCTCTCTCTCTCTCTCTCTCTCTTTCTCTCTGAACAATTTTCATTTTTCTCCATTTTCTCTCTTTCACCTTAATGAAGAGATTGCTGAAACGAACAAGGAAAGAACAAATAAAAAGAGATACTGCCATATAGTAAGAATCATTGTCATCATTTTGAAAGTGAAAAGACTGATAAATCATTGCTTAGGTGGCCTACCTCATGACTGAAATTTTCACGTATCCGTCAGCGGCAACTAAGTTCGGATTTCGATCCTTGGTAAACGTCTGGAATGTTCTATTCGATTTCTTAGGCGAAAATGTTAAACAATATTTATTAAATTACTGCACCTTTATGATGACCAGTAAAGATCATTTAATTGTTTAATTTCTGATTATAAGAATACCGCTTTATATATTTTGAAAATTGGCCCTACGTTTGTCTCAACTAAAAAACATTAATATATTTGACTATGCGTTCCATTAGTCATAATTTCTGTCAGAAATTATCAATAAATGTAACCATACCATAAAATACTTATTAGGTTCATACAATCGTGGATAAAAATGATAATATATTGTAATTTTAAAAATTGCGTGTTCAGAAATTCCCCGTTATGTGACCGTTTAAAAATAATCACCGGTACGTGAGCGTTCTTTAAAAACATATATATTTATTTATAGATATGGCAAATCGCCTGAAGATACCGCAGTGCAGAAATCTTGTTCGAGTAAAACTCGTTTACAAAATGAAGAATATTTAACAGTTCTACAATATAAGTGTATTGAACACATTTAAAACATCTGTGTACTAGTCTAGTTTTATTATGACCAAAAACTAATTAATTAAACAATTATATATATATATATATATATATATATATATATGTATGTATGTATGTATACTTGTGTGCGTGTGTGTGCGTGTGTGTGCGCGTACGCATATATATATTGAGAGAGACAAAGACAGTGAGTGATATAGAGAAGAAGACAGATTAAGAGGAGATTAAAATAAATTTGTATAAACATGAAATCAGAATAACTAAACCTTGAAAAGAACAAAATCATTAAGAAAAAAGAACAAGGTCTAATTTGCCGGGTTAAAAATAAAATAAAAATTGAAATAGTAAGAAGGGATCTGTCTCAGCTTACTAAGATATGATTGGCCAGTTATCTTGAAATTTCCGGACAAAAAGACAACCCATAAAAAATATCGCTAGAATACAATTAAAAAGAAAAAATGAAGGATGCAAAAGCAACCGACTCTTCAACTTGCACATTTCCGACATTTCATAAAGGCAAAATAGTAGTCAAGATGGAATAGTTTGACTACTGACATGTATTGAATTATATATATATATATATATATATATATATATATAGTAAATAGCTAAACTAAAGAGCCAATGAACCTAGCAAGGTTTTACCTAATGGATCTTCAGGGAAGGTTGGTATGTTCGTTGGCTCTTTAGGTTAGCTATTTACTTTGTTTGCTCTACTTGCGTATTGAGCGCTTTTTTGTTTTAGGTTACTCGTCTCGGGCTTTATTCTTTGGACTACGTACTTTGACTGATGTTCAAGTGCTTACACACACACACACACACACACACACACACACACACACACACACACACATATATATATATAAATATATATATATAAAATGTGAGATTATGTGAACGTTTGTTTAATGTGTAGAATTATTATTGTTATTGTTATTAATATTACTTGGTTTTTGTATTATACATTAAGTGTACATAATCGTATTTGTGTCGCTACACTTGTTTCGAGTCTAAATTTAACTCTGTTTAGGCGAATAAACTTGTGACTTTACATATCGAGATCCGGTTGTTGTTCTCTTGGTCAAAATATCAAATATGTGAACAGGGTAGAATGTTCATATATGTTAATTTTTGTTTGCCGTTTTTTTTTTCACACTCGCAAATTGAATCGCTACCGTTTTCGAAGTCGGTCACCTTTCGTTGGCTAGAAATATTTTTTAAACTGACATAAATAAACTACACAATCTACTCCAAAATTTGCACCTCATAATTAAGTTCACACACACACACACACACACACACACACACACACACACACACACACACACACACACATATATATATATATATATATATATATATAAAAAGTTCTGTAGTTCACTGTTACTAATTAGCATGGATTGTTGTCTCAGTTTGATGGTCATACTAGTCGAAACACTCCGAGAAATATGATTAACAAATAAATAGTACGATACATCATCTTGTATCTTAAGTCTTTTTATAATAATTATTACTGTTCAAAACATATATATATATATATGTGGGGGGGGGTGAGTGCGTGCGTGCGTGTGTGTGTATAGAGGGTGTGAAATTAATCCGACCCTACATTTGTATTTGTGAAATCAAATCTGTATTATCTTCTTTTTTTTTTTATAAGCGTTTCACCCCGAGCAAGGCATGTCACTGCCACTACTGCGCAGGGGGCTACGTAGAGTGGAGAAAGGCTGATTAAATATAGGAAATGTCAGAGGGTGGGTGATAGGCGGGTAAGGATACCGAGAATGAGGGTTGGGTAGATGAGAGTGTTCTGAGAATAGTTGGGAGTTAGTGTGATAGGAGGTGTCTATTGACACTACATTTAAACACCTGGAGATTGTAACTGTCGGGAAAGCAGACTTGTGGAAGGGAGTTCTACAGGCGGGAAGCGCGAGAAAAGAAGCTGTTGGAGTAAAATTTACGGTTACATCGTATTTGTTTAACTGTAAAAGGGTGGGACCTAGTTGCTAATCTAGTATCTCGTGTAAATTCGTGCTTAGGCGGCACCAGTGATCTAAGCTCATCGGAGCAGAAGCCATAAAAGTACTTGTAGAAGAGGCACAGGGAAGCCACATCACGCCACATATATATATATATATACATATATATATATATATATATATATATATATATATATATATATATATTAATCCAGGTGAAGAGAACTAACAGTTTTACAATTCTGAGTTCTCTGGTATTTATTTTTTTTATAAAAGTGCTCAATACAATAAATATTGTAGGAAATAATATAATGATATATTTAAATTTGTTTTTAATTAAATATGCATTGCGACACAAACATTTCTATGTTTAGAAATTTCTACCTCGTCAATTTAAAAATGTGGTGGATTACAATTCTGCAATTTAAAAATGTGGTGGATTACATTGGGTTCGAGATCTTTGGTACAAATACAAAAATTCCCCAGCGTGTGGAAAGATGGGAAACAAGGCAGTTGTATGTAGGAACAAAAATCAGTGTAGTAGGGAAAGATCTATTAGAGTGGAATATGAAAACAAACAAAACACGAGGAAATAGGTAGAACTTGCAATACTGAATAAGAAAATCAAACCACAATTAGTTTCAGGTTAGGACTTAACAATAATCAAGCTACAGACTTGGCTGAAAAGTGAATAGGCTGACTATGTTACACACACAAAAAAATGGTAAATTTTTAACAGGAAAGTGAAATAAAATTGTGACATTTCTGGGAAAAATAAAAAAATTAAATAAATATACGTAATGAAAAATACATCTAAACTTGTAGGAACGGACTAGATGCAAAATTTGTAATACCAGCAGATTATCTACAATAGTGACGCCAAATATGATACTGCAAAAATACTCAAAAAATGATTACTGAGTATTTTTGCTGTAGGATTTTTTAGTATTTTTGCTGTACAATTTTGAGCATTTTTGCAGTCCCATTTTTGAGTATGTTTTGCAGTACTATTTTTGAGTATTTTTTGTAGTATCATTTTTTAGTATTTTTGCAGTATCCTTTTTGTGTATTTTGCGGTGTGATTTTTTGTATTTTTACAGTATCATTTTTAAGTATTTTTGCAGTATAACCTTTGACTATTTTTAGTATCACTTAAGTATTCATTTTCAGTACTTTTTGCAGTATAATTTTTAGTATTGTTTGTTGAAACTTTTTTTGAATTTTTTCACAGTATTATTTCTAAGTACTTTTTGCTTTAGCACTTTGAGAATTTTTTTTTGTAGAATCATTTTTGAGTACTTTTTGCATATTCATTTTTCGATTATATTTATAGTATCATTTTTGAGTATTTTTTGCAGTTTAATTTTTTGAGTATTTTTGAAGTATCATATTTGGCGACACTATTGTAGATAATCTGCTAGCATTACAACTTTTGCATCCAGTCCGTTTCTACCAGTTTATGTGTAATTTTCATAAGGTATATACTCAAAATGATACTGCAAAATACTCAAAACTATACAGTAAAAATACTCAAAAATGATACTGCAAAAAAAAAACTCTGAAAAATTGTACAGCAAAAATACTCAAAAATGAAAACCTGTAAAAACATAAGCGAAATAAAGATTTTCACAGTAATTACTCTGATGAATTTTTCCGTTTTGATTTTGATGTTATTAATTTTGCGCAGTACTTGATTGGCAGCTACGTCAAATAATTCAACCGTTGAATTTACAAGATATCACTCTATTTTTGTTACTGATAGTTTGCTTTTGACTCATCCAAAATCATCCAGCTATTTACTTCATTAGAATATCACAAAGCCAGTGTCAATCGTCATCTTCTGTTTCACTTATCCCTTTCATGTACCACTCTGTCTGTTTAACTCACAGTAACTCTTAAGTGTTATTGATTTGTTGGGGGTTACAAAAATATTATTAAAATAGAGCTGACATGTTATGCATGTTGACAGTGATATACTCGAAAATTATAATGAATTCTAATTATATTAGGGGGCGAATATTTGAACTGTTTTCAAGTCTTCCGAAATAATAATACATATTGGAAGTCTAGAAACATTCTTAAAATGAATAAAGTGTGTAAATTTCAAAGAAACGAAATTTTAAATTTATGGACACATAATGAAGAGTGACGGCCGAGAATTTGTCTATGAAAAGTTATTGAAGGAAAGTCGAAAGTACTGAGTAATGTACTTAAGCAGTTTGTTTGAATGCATACAGAAGAGAGGAAAAGTGATGGTGAAGGGTTAAAATTTAAGTAGACACAAAATGAAAGAAATCCCATATTTTGATGTGGCACACGTCTGAACGAACTTGATAGATAAGAAAAATCCTATTAGAGAAAAAATAATAAAAAATATAAAACACGATTATTTTCCTGTGTTATGTTTTTCTTCAGCTGGAAATACTAATTTCTGTTTGAAAAAATATATAAATTTCTACAAAGTTTTGAATGTGCATTTCGTTGAAATTCAGATAACGTAAATATAATTTTTTGGAACAAAGATTTTTAAAATTTGACTTAAAATTTCAGCGCCCAAATCTTTGAACACATCCAGTTGTTCTCATCAAATCGTGAAATCAATGTTATCCTGAATGTCTAATATTCTCGATTCATTCTTACTAATCCGGATGTCCCCAGGGCTCTATCCTTGGGCTCCGTTTTAATTTTCATTAAATACCTTTCCGATTATATCAGCTCTCTTGATATCTATGCTGATGACAAAACTATTTACTACTATCTCGACAGTAAGTCTGATCAGTACTATAAGCTCAGATTATTGACTGATATAAAAATATGGCATTCGATATGTGGATAAAAGAGTCTATGTAAAGCTTGTTAAATTTAAGAACAGTAATATAAAATTATGTTCGATTAATAATGTGAAAGACTCCTCCCTATATTGTATAAGCATGGCTGATGCTGACTTACAGGAGAGTTAATATTTGCGCCCTCTCAGGTTAATGTTCACGACAGATATGAAGTGGAAAACCTATACCGAATCTATTGATAAGTCAGCTGCTAAGAAAGTTGGTACAATGAGTCGTGTTAAATAATTTTTCTCTGCTGGATCTATCTGATATAACCCACTATTAACTTATGTTTACATTATTGGTGCCATATAGGGCCCGGTGTTCTTTCTTTATATATATATATATATATATATATATATATATATATATATATATATATATAATAATAAAATTGACTCTGTACGTATTCAAATCTTAAAATGTTACACAAGTAATTTTTAAGAACCACGAATAACCGGCAGAATTGGGTTAGTCTTTAATAGATGTCTATTTATTTGATTAGTCCTTGGTCTGCCTTTGCCCTGACGAGCCGTTGTGCGAAACCGCGGTAGGTCTTGGCGATCTTGCGATTTTTTCTCGTATATATATATATATATATATATATATATATATATATATATATATATTTAGTGATCCTTGATAAAATCAAAAGAATAATCATAAATACAACTGAGACTGACATGGCTTCAGTTTATTTTCCATTGCTGTAATTTTGTTTCCCTGGGCCCTGTCCGTATTATATAAGTTCATGGTAACTGTCTGGAATACATTTTCGCAATTGCAACTTGACTTTATTAATTTAAGCGCAGTACAAAACTGGTGTCGTCATTTCATCAATTTACAGCTGAGTTGGTTTGAAGAAACCGTAAATTCTCTGCTAACAGTTTCTTTCTTCGATTTTGGAACTCGTTTCTGCCTACTTGCTTTCAATCCAACTTTAATCTCCAAATATTTAAATTCAATGCCAATCGCTATCTACTGCCCTCTCAATTACCTTTCTTTTATTCTCGCTCTAGAGTAAAATCCCATAAAGATTGCAGGCCTGTGCATTTTCTATAAATACTTTTATGGCAATTGTCTGGATTAAATTCACGCTATGGTACCTAGATTTAATGATTTTAAACGCAGTAACAGACTCACAACGAGCTGTCATTAATTTACAGTTGAGTTGGTCCGATGTAACAGTAAATTGTATGCTAAGTGATTTTTTCTCGCACTTACCACTTCTAAGATTCCCATGCTTTTCAGTCAACTTTAATCTTCAAAAGTTTAAATGCAATCGCTATCAGCTTTTCTCCTGATCACATGTTTTTTGTTCTCGCTCTTTATTAATGTTTCTGTTTTCTAATATTTTCTCGCTTAGTAACCACTTGTATCTTACTGACTTTATTGTATTAATTGAGTTGAACCCTATTAAAAAACAAGAAAAGTCATAAAACGCAGTATTATTAGGTTATTCTCTCGAGTTATGTTACAAATTGTGATACCAATGCTCATAAAAATATATAATATTCAATATAATGTAAATGTCTTCTGAATAACTCGTTCAAGTTTCAGCAAGTTTATAGATGCCACGGTTCTATTCTTCTGGTTTGATGTAAAATATATGATGAAATTCTAAGATGCTGGAAAAGTGATCGGATTTATGTACCACCCCTAAAAGTATCTGACCCCTTCTGGAATGATCTAACCTTAAAACGAATACTGCTCTCACATCTGAACTGGTGTTGTCCTGTTCTTCATTACACGTTTTGTTTTAGTTCAAAGTATTAATTAGCCAATGAAACGATTATTTTCAAGAATAAAGACACTTTGTAACAGACACAACGTCAAATAATTATCGCTATTTTATTAGAATTAATCAAACGAACTATACAACATTGATACAGCGATACTCACCTTCCTCTAGAGATAAAAAGGGTCATGCTATATACAGAGGGTCGAAACATCGCATTTCCATTCGTCTTCCATTTGCAAGTAAGAAGTTCTTTTTTTCTCTGTCTCTCTCTGTCTGTCTATCTATCTATCTATCTATCTATCTATCTATCTATCTATCTATCACTGACTGTTCAAATCTATCTATCCATCTATCTATCTATCTATCTATCTATCTATCTATCTATCTATCTATCTATCACTGACTGTTCAAATCTATCTATCTAGCTAGCTAGCTATCTATCACTGACTGTTCAAATCTATCTATCTATCTATCTATCTATCTATCTATCTATCTATCTTTTTATCTTTTTTAAATTCTTAAAGTTATAAGTAATACTTTTAATAAAATTGGACCTGATTTCATATTAATGATTAGGTTTTCATTGTAACATCTGTCAATACATAATAAACTAGAGAAAATATTTTAACAAGAGAATGCTGACTTTTAAGTTTTATTAAAAAACTTCTAATATGTCAGACCAACTATATATATACTACGAAATTTACGAAATGGATTGTTGGCAACATAATTTATTTGATTAAACATTATTTATAATGACTACTTGTATGTGAGTAGATTGTTTTTGTTGCTTTTAATCAAACAGTATATTTTTATATATCTACCGACCGGAGAAATCGGAGGACAACAAGATTTCTCGATTATTCGGTATAGTATATATATATATATATTGTCCTGAATAATCGAGAAATCTCTCTCTCTCTCTCTCTCTCTGACTCTCTCTGTCTCTCGCTCTCTCTCTCTCTCTCTCTCTCTCTATATATATATATATATATATATATATATTATAAGAAAATTAATGATCACGTCGATTAAAAGCCATTTTCATGCATTTACTTTTATAAAGAGCTCGATACAGAGTAGTACTTAATGACGTAATTTTGTTATTAAAATGGAATATAAAAGAATGATATCACTGCATAAAAAAATTCCATTTTTTCAGAACATTAATTTATTTTAAAATATCATCTGAAAAGAAACAGTATTTTTTTCGAAACAAAAATTTTTTTGCAGAGATATCATGCTTTTATAAACCATTGTATTAACAATATTACAATCTCACACCCTGATTTAGCACTCTGGAAGAATAGGTGACTTTGAAAAACAGTAGCTACTTTAGCATATACGCATCGTTCATTCAGCAATGAATTAGAACACTCTCAGATATTGGGCGTGTATAATGGCAATATATATGCTAAATAGTCTGACGCCTTCTACGGAGCACCCGTAGCTCAGAGGTAGAATCGCCGGTCGGGTTTCAATCCTAGGTTAAAAAGCAATCGGAGTCTAACCGTATTGATGAACTGTGATACAGCGAAACAGATCTGCCAGATATGTTTATATATATATATCTGCCAGATATGTTTATATATATATATATATATATATATATATATATCTACGCGGCAGTTTTTATTTATTATATAAAACTGATGATTGTTTTGGCATTATTTATTTCCACAACATTTCACGATGGGAAAAGAGAAACAACATACGATGGTTTATATGATATTTATTCCTCTACATAGAATTAGGATAAGTCATTTCGTGACAGGACATTTCATATTGTTACAGTGTTTCGTATTCCTTCAGCAAGCGCAACATTCTCTCTAACTATTGATGTAATATGATTTTAAGAGAGAGTAAATAATAAACCGTACCACCTGAGTTGATTTATAACAAGCATTGTTATTCCAAATGGATTTGATGTAAGTCAACCCACGATTACTATTTGTACGAATACGATATAAATCATGCTATAAATTTGCTAAGCTTCATTTTCGCAAATCACTAATGTCAGTTTTATCTATCGCCGTGTCCATTGAGAATTTCATTTTCTCAGGCAAAACATAGTGCGTTACCTATTTGTGAATGCGTATTTAAATAGTTCTATCCATATTCGGAGATATTTTTTATGACCTTTTCCTCTCCGATAAATAATGCCATGTACCAATCGGACTCAGCTAATGAAATGGCATGCCGTATTAGATGCATTAAAGGCAAAACATAGTGATAAATACATAGCTCGATTCTTGAAAGCTTGCCGAAATTTCGTTATCGATATTTGAGAGGAGCTGGAAGCAGCTTAAAAGGATTTAATGGTAGCTGTTCAACACAAGCTAAGTGATATAATACAACCAGAAGACCAAACGTAGTACGACTGATTCAGGAAATAAAATCTATATGATTCTCGGAAAGGATAACCGAACAATTACAAAGGAGACGATTCTGTCAAAATGTACCTTAAGAAGAGTGATAAATGAGATGTGGATAGGCCGGTGCATATTGGAAGAAGTAAAAGGTATTTTTTGATCTATGTGAAGGCTTCGGATGTGCGTTGTGGTGCAGTGGATATCAGCTCGGAACAACAAATCGGGGAACCGATTTCGAATTCCAGTTGAATTCCTTGCATTCCCTAACATTGGCAAAACTATTAATCTGTGTCATCCCTGCAGTTATGGACTAAATATTAGGACAGATTAGGTTCTATAGCCTTGGCTGGCAAGCAGTCTACAGCGGAAAGAAATGGCAACTGACTGCGGGATAATATTTTGTCCAGTTAGTCATGTCTCTTTTGAGACATAATCGCCCAAAGCGTGTATCACATATGGCACTTAACTGACTGAATGGTTAGCTGAGCAAGCTAAAACAACAATATTCTTGAATGCTGTAACGAGAAAACAAATTTAAACTTATTTATAACTGGAATTTTGTTTGTGTGTGTATGTGTGTCTATGTGTGTGTCCGTTACCTATAGACTCCGAAACGGTTGAAACAATTTTCTGGGAAATTTACACAGTTGTATTATAAGCGTCTGCGAGTGTTCTTAGCTAGGTTTTGTGTCGATGTACACACTATAAATATCGATAATCGAAAATATCGGGTTATAGAAGGAGTGGTCTGATTTTAATCAAATTTGATACACTCATAGACAAAGACATAAGAAACGATATTCAAGTTTCAAGCTGCAGTACTTACAATAGTGCAGAAAATCGATAGTACATATATATATATATAAAGGATTTATTTAGCCTTCAAAATTCAGTTTTCGCCAAAAAAACATATTTGATATCGACACCAGGAAATCAAAATTTGACTTACATCCATTCATTTTTCTTTCAGTCTACGGTTTCGCATTAACTGGAAACAACTATTGCTTTTTAGTCTTTCGTGCTAACGTCCAAATAGTCTGAGCTCCAGGACCATGGATTAGTCTTAAAGCTTTCATTACACTTTAGCAACCCCGGGCTATACTGCTAGCATATTTAAATCGAGGCATCGACAGATATTTTATCTCCTAGTAAGAATGAGTACCGAAAGATATAACACGAACATGTTAGTGTGTTTGGTATCACTATGAGGAGAGTGCATGGGATTCAGAAAAATTTGGATGAGCCTAGCAGTTATTACAAAGTTGTTTGAAATGATTATTCCCTCATTTATTTTTCTAGATAGCCTTAGACTCAACACACAAACCAGCATCAAGTGCCTTGGAACAAGAAACGGACGGCTGTTTAAACACTCTGTGTCTGGCAACAAGAAGTTGCGCAATGCGAAACAAGCAGGAGAGGACGGTCATGGCTGTCAAAGGATTTCTTTAATCAGAGCAGAACTATTACTTAGCCACCTAATTCCCAAGACCCTTGATTACTATGTGTGAGGCGCAGTTGAACACACTTTTTTAACACTCAAGATGAGCCGCAGTCAATGATTATGGCGACATTCACCAGCTTAAGCAGAAAGACAATTCAGAAGAGATGTATGGGATTCAAAAGCCGTGTGAAAGCTGTGTTTAAAACCTATGTCGATTTTAAGCAATAAATATACTCTTTCGTATTTAATGAAGTTTTCCTGCAATTTGGGCTAATATGAGATTTCGCTGTTATTTACTTTTATGCGTAATTTAAACGACAATTCACCCATCGCATCATTGATCTATATATATATATATATATATATATATATATGATGGGCAAGCTATTTATAACAACGTGAAAAAATGCTTTCCTGAGATGTGTGACGTCATTTAGAACGTCATCAGGCTGAATTTGTTAGGCTTACATCGAAAAATAGCAAACATTACAAAAAATACGTAAAACATTTTGTCCGATGAATTCTTAAAGTAAGAAAAGCGTCACGCAAACACACACACACACACACACACACAAACACACACACACACACATATATATATATGATTTGGGCGATGAAAATCATTGAAATAAATTTAAAAAATTCTTTCAAATTTTAATATTTCTACCACTGATTCTGACTGAGAGTAAGCGTATATACTCATATACAGCATGCATACGGACAAACAGCCACCCACGCAGCTATATATATATGCGTGTGTGTGTGTGTGTGTGTGTATTTGGAAAATAAGAAATCGCATCTCTAAGCATATTTTTCCAGAAATAGCAAGAAAAATGTAATATGCCATCCACACAAGTTGCGAACATAAATGGTTTGGCAAGCGAAACCATTTTTAGCAAAACCGAGCATGCATGAACATCTTTTTTAGATTTCGGGATCCGTCTGTGTCGTTTATGAAAATTTGTGTAGAAAAATCTGCTGCATTTGGAAATAGCACACATCAACTCGCTTCATAGGAAATAAATCTTGGTTAACTCCCTGTTTCTCCACATATACAAAATTTGACAGAATAGAAAACCCGAAAATAATTGTGTTATATATTGATAGGCGTAATGCCACTTATACATTTTGGTTTGGCCGTAGAGCCATTTCTGTCTAATTTTAGCAAATCTCCAATATTATTTTGTTATTTCACCACGTTTAATAAGATTAATAATTAAATATGTGAAGATTGTTAACGAATCTTTAAAATTGTTTTCCAGTTACTGTAGAAGTCTAAAGAAATACTGAAAATTATTTAATGATTCTACATTTTACGGATAAATAAGAACATTGATACATTGATGCCTGTGATACGAAAAGAAGCAGGTGATAAAACTAATATTCAACTCATATACTTGAGTACAAGACCTTATGTAAAACTTAGATTTTTGTTTCCGTCAATAGTTAATAGATATGAAATAATATATCGGAAAATTACCAGTTAATAGTAATCTATGCAAGAAGGGATATACCCCCAAGCTGAATTTACCATATTATGGCCATAATTATATACGTGATATTATAATATCTTATTTCACGGACAGAAAGAAATAGATGAAGCAAAAGAAATATAAAAATACTTCGTTCTCAGAGAGGGTTTTTATACCAGTAATTGATACACACAATTTATATACATATATATATACAATCATGACACGCAGAATAAAAACACTGTAACAATAGACAATTACAAGTAATGAGAAGAAACGCCGAAAAGATAGGGTTTTATTTATAATAATACTCAACGGGGTTTGGGTCTATCTAGAAAACGTCTATGTTTACGGAGAAGCAACATTTAACGTTCCAGATTCTAGCGGACCGGATTTATCTTCTATGTCACTAGCGAAGGCATTTTACGCAAACAAGAAATAATGATTCATATATTTTCCCAGTTTGGGGACCGCTAGTCGGTGGAAGTTTGAATATTTACTAAATATTTCTTTACTTGCACCAAATGAGTATAACAATCGTTTTCATAGACGGGGAAATATTTACACTGGACAATGTGCAAACACTATGTAACCAAACACTGGTATGACCATCACCCAGCACCGGTAACAGAAATAGAAGATGGCACCATTCTATGGGATTACACCATCTACACAGACACGAAAATTGAAGCAAATAGGCCGGACATTATTTTTAAAAACCAAAAAATAATAAACTTGCTTGTTAATTGATATGGATTGTCCAGCGGATTGTAACATAGCAACCAAGGAATTCGAAAAATTGTCAAAATATAAAGACCTGGAAAGTGAAATAGAAAAAATGTGAAAATTGAAAACAAGTATCATACCAATTATGGTTGGTGCACTGGAATGATAAAAAATGGAACAAAAAACACATTGAAAGAATCCCTAGAAACCCCAGCTTAAGAGATATACAAAAAATATCTTGTTAAGTACAGTCCACACACTAAGGAGAACTTTGTCTATTTAACTCTAGTGATGTTAGAGAGATATAAAAAAGAAACATGAAATGGAGTCATAACAACACACGACAACCTGCCTTAGTTCTTTCTGCAGACTTGGTAGGTAGTGCGACCATAGCAGAAATAAAATAATAAAAAATGACATAATAATAAAGCAGCACCATTTGCTTGTAGTATGCACGGCGTGGCAAGAATTTCCCCCCGAATCAAATGGTCAGCTAGACACCTGAAAAATAATTGACTGACCCACGTGACTTCATCAGCAAAAAACGGTGATCATTTTGTATTACGAGAATTGGAGACGATACGTTGCTACATAAACATCCTGGTTCTCTTATTGCTTTTCAGTCTATGGCTCTTAATGAAAACGGTGCTTAAATGTGTCTAACCAATTTATCCGTTAATGACTAAAATGCATTTGTTCTGCAAAGCTATATTTTCAGCAAAATCTGCTTAAATAATGTATCTCTCAGAGATCTAAAAGTTAAAATTACAGATATAAATCATGTAATATTTAAACACTTTCCAAAGAGTATATCTGGTCAGAAGCATGTTTCTTGTATTGAGTTTGCTCATCTGTTACTAAATATATATATATATATATATATATATATATATATATATATATATATATATATATATATATATATATAGTACTAAATACGTATGTATCAAAATTACTTAACAAATTTTGTAGACGGCTTCTTACACAAATTTACACACATAAATATGTCCGAGGGCACTTCGGCGTGGTTTACTGGTCAGCAAGCTTGCCTTGCTAGAACCTATTACAACTGAGTAGTGAGTTCGATAAGTACCCCATATTTCCGCCCTTGTGACAAATCTAAGAGGCGCTTAAAAAATCAACTAGGGCACTTCGTGTTGGTGCAATGGTTAGCCAGTTTGTCTAGCAAGAACCATTACAATTTAGTAAAGAGTTCGATCCTCACTGAGTGTCCCATACTTTTGCTCTTGTGTCAGGTCTAAGCTGCGCTTAGAAAATCACTATATAAATATGTACGTAAATCCTTAGTTTTTGAGTCATTAAACTTCATGTTTATGGTAGATGCTGATAAATGTACAATCTAATACATAATGAAAAAAAATAATTTTACAAACTGTGGGAGAGAGTTTCAGACACAAAAACAAGGTAATATGTCCCCGTAAACCTAAATCCAAAAGTCCATTGTTGTACCTCAACACTGCAAATTTTCAAAATGTCCCGCGTTTGCTTCTAAGCACGCATGCACCCGTCGGATTATTAACTGGCTGAACTTTTCAAATACTTCCACATGCTGTCGAATAGTTTTGCCGGCTCCCATGACACGTTGATGATGTATGACTGCTGTATGAAATAATCGTTTAAGCTGGGCCCATAGAGAAAAATCAAAGGGAATGAGTTTGGCGTATCATGCAGGCTATAAAACAGATCTTTTCTTACCTATCCATCGTTAATGATCGATATCAGCCATTGCATTTTGAATAATGTGAACAAAATGAACGGGATACCCATCATGGATTATGCACATCCGTCTTCGTATTCATTGACAGACATCTTGTAGAAGGTCTGAACATGCGGGGAGAAAATATAGCCCTATCAGACATTCACCTACAACTCTAGACCATACATTAATTCTAAATTGATGCTGGGGTATAGCTTGCGTTGGACTATGAGGATGCTGATCCACCCTCAAATATTGCTTGTGTAAATTTTTTTCTATCTTTTCCGAATGTTGCCTCATCAGTAAATAAAATTCAAGAGACGAAAAGGGATAGGCAGTTTATGTAAAATTTGTCCAGTGGTGAGTAATCAGAGGGTGAAAGATCCTACGCTTCAAGAGATACGGATACAAAAGCAGTTCTTGAAGTACCCTCTATACGATGCTGTGAGATGTATAATATGATAAGACCTCTTTTCGTGTATTGTAACATGGATCGTCTCTGAAAGCTTGCAGAATGTGTTCTTTGTGGCTACGCGTACGAAAACAATTCTATTTCGATCCATAATTTGTGATGCTACGGCTGCTTTTTTTTCAGGAACGTGACGATAAACAGAAGTAATGGTAAGATGACTGTGCTGTTTTTGGTCAGGAAACGGAATCTGAGGCAGGCGTGTTGCTTCCCGTGCATTACCATTCGCTCGGGGGTGCGCAATCATCATATCTCACTTCTCACAACATGCACATGCTACAATTTTTAAACGGAACACTTCTCAGATAACTCACTACTACACACGTTAAACATTAAAGACAGCCACTAATGTATACGAATAACAAATGTAATCTATTCTACATAGCGACACAGCATGATCTACTGTAAACATGCTTAAATTCATAACGCAAAAACGAAGAATTTGCGGACATATATTTATATGGATTTTTTTCCTTATTCTTATATTGAAACCGCCTGTGGAATTCCCTTCTATTTACTTGCTTTCCCGACAGCTATAATCTCCAAGAATTTAATTGTAAAGTCAATAGTCAGCTCTTATCTCACTAAACTGCATCCTTTCTCTCATGCTACTTTTTCCGTACACTCCACTCTCATCAATATTCTCATCCTTCTCTTACCCACTTCCTGACACCCCCTATAACCTGCCACTTTTTCTCATAACTTTCCTTCTATGTAACCCTCTGCAAAACAGTGGCAATAAAATGCTTTGCTTGAGGTGATATGATTATTAAAAAACAATAATAAAAGCATATATATATATATATATATATATATATATATATATATATATATATATATTAAAGCAGCCTCAAATTAACAGAATGTCACTGCCCAAGCTGTCCGCACAAGGGTGAAAATATTAGAAATCCTCCTACTAAACACACGCACACATACACAATTACAAACATTTTATTGTTGTGGGCACAGGATAGGTCCGGAGGAAAAAGACGAACTCGAGGATTAGTGAAACATATATATATATTTAACGAGAGAACAAATGCAAAGGGTGTTACACGTCAGTTGGACTGCCAAGTATTAGACTAAGTGACTCAACTCAACTCAAACACGAGAGGCATATATTCCCACGGTATTTATAATAATAAGAAGAGTTCATTATAGTGCAAAAAATGTAGGTCCCATAACAATTATCATCTGATGCAAGTGTATACTTATTAGTGTTTTTACAAACATAGGTACATATAAGATCATATACGTAATACATGACTGACCAATAAGAATCAACCAAATCAAAATTGAAAATACAAAAAAATTTTTGTCTGTTTTCTCTAAACCTCTGGCACAGATTTAATTAAAGTGAAACATGTTATATTGTTAAAAGAATTCTATTTGTTATTTATCTTATCTTAGAGAAGTATATAAAAATGATCATGTTTATTAATTTTATACTATTTTTTCTTCCATGAGTGTTTAATATTTATATGAGAATTCAACGCTTTTCGTTAATGTCTAAAGTAGCCGTTCTCTCTCTGGGCGCCTGAGATAAGTTATTACGTTATGTCTGACGGTAGGCAGATTATCGTGATAATTTACATCAAACGTTACTGCGCGATAAAAAATAGGAGAGTGGTGATGGTTACCGAAGAGGACTAGGCAGCGTTTGGATACTTCCCTGTAGAAACCTAATCCTGATTAATAAATTGTGATGAACCAAAATGTAAATGCAAAAAGAAAGAAGAAAAATAGCCCAAAATATACAAACGATTCCCGGGATAGAAAATTAAAATCCTCATCTTCTCATGTTGGCGAGTTTCCAAAATGTTCAATATCTCACCTTTCAAACTGTTCCCACATTTTCTCCTGTTCGTCTTCCCACCAATATAATCTGCCTTTCAAGCTCCTAAAGCTGCATTTAGTACAGTTCTCTGTATCTCTATCTAATCGCATGTTTCTGTGTGTCGTATCGAATTAATTGCCCCTCGAAATACTCACAGTTATGACGTCATTCAAAAGGATGATGGAGCTGAGTATTTGCAATCAAAGAATTTATCTTGTAAAACGCCGAGTTGCAAATGTATATTGTATCTAATTCTAAGCTTCCCTATGCCAGATATAATTAAATAGTTTGATTTCCGATTCTCTATTAATTACTTAAGATATTGTTATGAGTAGATGCACGTATTGAAAATCAACGTCCAAAAAGCTTCTTTTTATCTGAAATTAAAAAGGCTTTTTTGTATTTGAAATACAAAAGCAAACACAAATATGAATTCGAATATATTGCCCTCTAGCAATGCAAGGCAACAATAGAATTATAGATAGTTATTCAACTGTCTTTGTTAGAAGCAGAACTGTGAAGGCTTGTTATGTTACTTCATTGTATGTGCCGAGTTTAAAAATTCGAAATTGAAATCTGATAGTTTTGCATGGGCTCGAACTGGGATCACTGACATCAGTACTTAACACGAAAGTTGATCGTTCATAGATAACATTGTTTCTGTTAAAGAAATGTTCCTTTCATTTTTTTCAAATTCAAACAATTTTCCAAATATTGCAAATAATCAATGTTTAGAATTTTTGATAAAAAATTTTGGTTGAGCTGAGAACCTGTTATCCCTCATTTCCTGGATATTTATTTAAATTATGTTTTGTTTTATGGCTACACGAGATTATTCGAATAGTATAAATTTTAAGGTATGCAGATATCATCATCAAAATATATTATATATTCTCTCTGACATTTCTACTAATATTTTCATGGCAACTTTTCTGACGTTTTTTTTTCTCCTGATGCCCGAATACATGTATTTCATCGTGCTACAAGATTAGCATCTAGGTCTCACCAGTTTGCAGTTGTAACAGTTAAATGTAGACACCTCTTCTACAATAACTTGAAGTTATAGTCTGTGAAAGAGCCTTCCGTTTCCTTGCTTTCCATGATGAGTAAAATCTTCAACGATTTATATGAAGCGTCAATCACCATTTTCTCTCTTCTTAAATCCGTTCAAATTTTCATTCCCCCAATCATTCCTATACTTTCTTTTCTTTTACTATCATTCTCTTTAACCCCACCCTATGTGTACTCGTGACAATATCACATTTTTGGGGGTAGAAATGATAAGAAAAAATCATGATAAGTCATATTCTGTTTGCATGAAAAAATATTACGTACAATTTACTTCACCAGCATTTCATGTAATAATTTGCCTGTCTACCATGTCTCTTCAATCTGAAAACAAAAAGCAAAACATTAAAACATGGGTATATTAAATTTTTCATAAATCTAATTTCGACATTAGACATTTGAGCTTGTAGATTTACAAAACACTTGTATATCGTTATAATAGGGCCTCACATTAGTGGGTGAGTGCAAGTGAAATCGCTGGAAGGAAGGCCCCAAAACAGTGCACATTCTCTCTTGTTGACCCCAGTTTAAATATAAGTTCGAGAGAAACACATTAAAAAAATTAAATGAAGTCGTATGCCGTAGAGAAGCTCGGTGTAAATGTCATTGGCATGAGAAGGATTACACATTCAGCCCACTTCAGGTGAGTTTCCCTTTTCGCTTACGGCCATATCACGTTAAATAAACCGGTTCTCGCTCGATCACCGAAGTTAAGCAACGTTGAGCCTGGTCAATACTTAGATGGGTGAACGCTTGGGAATACCAGGTGCTGTAAGTGTTTATTGACGGATGTGCGTTGTGGTGCAGTGGATATCGGCTCGGAAAGAGAAATCGGTGAGCCGAGTTCGAATCCCAGTTGAATAGCCTGCATTCATTTAAGCACTGGTACTAATTCCAGTTGAATCCATTGCATTCACTTACGCACAAATACCCTTGGGAAAGGTATTAATCCGTCTCTTCCCTCCAGTTATGGGTTAAATAGCAGGACAGATTGGGTTCTATAGCTTTGGTCGGCAACCAGTCTACCTCAGAAAGCAATGGCACCCTATTGCGGGATAATCTTCTGCTCAGACAGTCATGTCTCGATAAAGACATGATCGCCCAAGCGTGTTTTACGTATGGCACTTAATTGACTGACTGACACTTGGGAAAGGTATTAATCCGTCCTTTCCCTCCAGTTATGGGTTAAATAACAGGGTAGTACTTGGGGACCCTGCCCTTAAAAAACAAATCCCAATGAATCTTGATACCCGAAAAGAAAAAAAAAGTATTAATAGACACAACACTTATATAAAAACAACAATAAATTCTTGAAAGAAGAAGGTTTTACCAGCAATAAATAAATAAAAAAATTAGTTGGCTATGAATAACTCGCCGAGGTTGATATGCCATAAAAACAAAGCAACTAAAGACTTACTTTTCAGTAGTTTACTTCTTCCGTGTTTATATATAAAAATTATAACATAAAATGATCAAGTCTAAAATGCGACAGAACATTCTTTTCAAACTATTACATTTAAATTTCGTTTTTATTAAGGAGAATATAGAAATATTAATTTTTTTTCCTTGGAATTCTTTTCTTGTTAGTTTATTATAGTTAGAAAGATTTTACAATTGTGTTGAGATCTCCACGGCTATGGGAAGGCATGTCAACATGTTTAGAAAATCATCAGCCCGAATCCGGCCCCAATTACTGCAACAGACAACTTAGTTATAAACTGCTGATGATTCAGCCAGAAGATAAACGGATAAATTAAGCTGCACCCATTTTCACAGATTTATCTGTAAACTAGTGAAAAACTAAAGGTGATGTGAAGCCAAGAGATGGTTAGAGTAATCAAATGCAAACGAATGGGTTAATCGCAAATGATAATGTTAAATATGAAACGTATAGACTCTCGTATCAGGCGACTTTTAACCAAATTTTGAAGCAAATTTTAATAGCTTGCACGATATATGTGTACATATCGTAAGTATATTCTAGGTATAATCATGGTAAGCTTGAAATAAAGTAATTTGAAGATAGATAAAAGAAGATAAGATAGTAAGAACTGGCTTCAAATAGATACAAATAAATCTTATTTAAGGCCTGCAGGCACATAATCTCTCACGGGACGATAGAAGTAAAGAACTCAGTGAGGAATGAAATCTGCAAAAAAAGTATGTGAACAGATTCAGATAGATAGATAGAACTTAAAATAAGATAGAT
The DNA here is from genome assembly GCA_037127315.1 of Ascarosepion bandense. NCBI lineage: Eukaryota > Metazoa > Mollusca > Cephalopoda > Sepiida > Sepiidae > Ascarosepion > Ascarosepion bandense. The sequence goes on along the minus strand of JBBBDQ010000603.1, from coordinate 5,357,835 downwards.
AGATAGATAGATAGATAGATAGATAGAACTTAAAATAGATAGATAGATAGATAGATAGATAGATAGATAGATAGATAGAACTTAAAATAAAATAGATAGATAGATAGATAGATAGATAGATAGAACTTAAAAGAAGTTAAAATAAGATAGATAGATAGATAGATAGATAGATAGATAGATAGATAGAACTTAAAATAAGATAGATAGATAGATAGATAGATAGATAGATAGATAGAATTAAAATTAGATAGAACTTAAAATTAGATAGAACTTAAAAGATTAGATAGATAGATAGATAGATAGATAGAACTTAAAATAAGATAGATAGATAGATAGATAGATAGATAGAACTTAAAATTAGATAGAACTTAAAATTAGATAGAACTTAAAATTAGATAGATAGATAGATAGATAGATAGATAGATAGATAGATAGATAGATCTTAAAATGAGATACATAGATCTTAAAATGAGATACATAGATAAATACATCTTAAAATGAGACACATAGATAGATAGAAAGATAGATAAATAGATTGGCAGGGTAAATTGTTGCCGTTTAATTTTTAATTCTGTCCATACACGCTTTTTTGTTGTTTAACTTGCCAACTGAACAGTTTAGGGTCAGTTGAGTATCGTCTGCAAATAAGAGAGCATCATGATGCAATTAACTTCGGCAAAAATTTGGAAGAGACACGCCATACTGCCTGTCATTTGCAACGGAAGCTTCAATGTATACATTTTAGAGTGTTTAGGTATTAAATTGAAGACACGCAAACTCCTCCAAAAGAGGTACCGACAGTGAGGAAAATCAAAAATCCAATTAGTCAACATTATGGTATTTGGATGGATCAGTTGTGATTATGAAGTTATGAGTCTATTCATCTTCCCAAAGGATCTTGAAACGGAAGCTAACATCAAGTGACTTGAGAATCTAATGCTGCCCTTCGTCAAGAGGGTGACAGTTGAAATACACTATTTCTGGTAATATGACTCTGCACCATACAACACTAGAAGGAGAACGCAATTATGGTTGTCAGAAAATTTCTGACTGCATCAGTCCTTACATCTGGTCACCTAACTCACCAGACTGCAACTTTCTTTGATTATCAAGTGATGAACTGAAGGCAAGAATTACGTCAGTATTCACTAACCAAAACAAGGACAACGCCTAGAAGAGATACAAGAGATTCCGAATTGGTTTAGAGGGCGTGGGTGAGACCAATTGCGATTTTATTAGATAGATTTACTCTTTTGTATATAAAGATATATTTGTATAATTCTGGTAAAATGAGATGTCAGTGTCATTTTAAATTTTGCCCAATTTAGATGAAAATTTATCCATAGAACGCTGTACATTAACTTTTGACATTATCCACCATATTCGTAATCTTAATAATGAAGAGCTTTGAGTGGGAGGCCCTATACGAATATAAATGTACAGTGAGCTTTAGCTAGACAGCACGACTGCATAAGGTAATAAGATCCAAGAGTCCAATAATCAGAGATAAATTGGTTGTAAAGAAGAAAATTAAATGAAAATGAAATGCATAAAATTTGGAGGTATATCGAGATTTTACCAAAACTGTCTTTCCATTAGCGATCAAATGTGTGCATAACTGTCAAAACGAAGATTCTACTGCCCATATCCGACGACTATTTATTGACATCCAAGAATCTCTATCTACTCTTTAGGTTTCAATGAGTGCTCATCCATTGTTTCTTGAAAGTAATTAATTATTTATTGAAGGTGATGGCGTCAACGTGCTGCATTTTTCTGGCAATATACTGCAAAAGATCCCCTTTATTATTCTGTTCTGAAATTAAGTGTCTTTCCGATTGTCTTTGCTATGCCAATGCTATTTTAATTTCAAGAATCTTATAATTTAAGGTTAGATTACTCGAGATTTCATTGATATATCCATTTGAATAAGAGTTTCGGCGAAAGATTTTTTTTTATCAGCGGTATGTCATATTGACATCAGCACGTTAAAAGATCGCAAAAATTTGTATTGTTATGCGGTTATTTAAACATCCGAGGAAATAAATTCTAAATATTAGAACCAACACTCAGACTCCGCAGAGAGGAATATCTAAAAGGCTTAATATAGCAAAGAAATGCCATTATATATATAATGCTATACAATATATGTATATATATATAGTCAGATCTGTTTCACTGTATCACATCTCATCAGTACAGTTAGACTCCGATTGCTTTTAACCCAGGATTGAAACCCGACCGAATTGGTGTCAGTCGGCGATTATATCTCTGGGCTATGGGCGCTCGGTAGAAGAAGGCAGACTTTTTAGCATGTATATTATAATTATAGACGCCCAAAAATTTGAACTTTTAAACTCTTGACTCTTGTATGGGGGGAGTGGGAAGTCTTCTAATATGAGACAGATTTTAGCACAATTGAATTTGAATGAATAACGTTTTGGTTTCAGCCGTTGCTGAAGAAGCGAGGAATACGTCGTAGAAATGATATCCAACTGATTTAAATATCGAAATTTTTCTTTTAAATATATATATATATGTGTGTGTGTGTGTGTGTGTGTGTGTGTGTGTGTGTGTGTGTGTGTGTTTGTTTATGTATGTTCACTATAGAACAAATGCTTAGGATCGCCGTCTGTACATCATAATTAGTATGTTTGATAACTTCAGTTAGTTAAGCGCCGTACGTGATACGCGCTTGATTCACGTCTCGCAAGAGACATGACTGACTGGGCATTAGGTTGCCTTTATTTTCTGCAGTAGACTGATTGCCAAGAAAACTATAGAACCCAATTTGCTATTTAACTCATAGCTGGTGGGAGAAGTGACGGATTTATACCTTTTCTTGTGATATTTTTGACTAAGTGAAATGAATATAACTGGAATTCGAACTCGTATATTCTATTTCTCGTTCCGAGCCGATATCCACAGCACCACAATGTACACCACAACGCACATATCTGACAGCTTGATAAATTACTTACTTTAATTATCACCTACTACACTAGGATTCGGAAATTAATCAAAGCCAATATTTCAAGGCGTTCAATTTTATTGAGATGAGTTGTCTAAAATCTGCCAGTCCTATGATAAAAATTACTTAGCAAATTTGATTAGGCGAAATGAGCAAAAAATTCAAGGAAAATTTTGTTGGTTAGCTGGGTCATTTTATTTAGCTGCAGGTCTACTTCAATGAGTTTTTTAATATCAAAACCTAAATATTTTGAACGCAGTTGTACGCCTTCATCTACAGATAAATATATTCTATTGCTGGTCATATATACTTCGAATTGTATTTTTATAAATCTTTTATATAAAAAAATTATTAAATGTATTTAAATATCAAAAATGTATTTGTTGTGGATTCTTGTTCAGAAACTAGACAAAATAATAAATAACAAAATCTGATATGGAGATAAAAAATCTAAGTTATATTGAACAAAAAATATACAAACTGAAACACGAGTTAGTCAATTCAGGAATACTAGGAATAATGTTAGTAGGAATCAATATATACAATCTTGTAGTGACGAAATATGTCTGGGTAATGAGTCTATATTCTTACTGACCAACTAGAGGCTGTACAACTACTCAACTCAACTCAACTCACTGTATAGGCAGGATTATATGTACACATTAGAAGAGTCCATACTTGTATCCAAAATAGGGTGATCCCCAACAGTATTTTAGTATTTTTATGGATTTTGCTTTTATTTGGGGTTTATTATTTGTTCATAGATGAGACCCTAACAGGAGCTACCTTCCCGGGTTAGAGTAGACTTGGAATCAACAGCAATCAAGAGACAGTCCAATGCTCTTGAAAACCTACATTCTTCTTATCAGCGACTTTACTGATGCATATTTTTTATTGTTATACGCAAAACTGTTAGTGTGTGGGAGAAAGACTAATACAAGAAAGACGGTGAAATTTCGGGAAAGACAACATCTAACAAATAGCTTTCACAGGAGGAAAATCAAAACTTACTGATACTGAACATGCTTTACTTGCAATGAAAAATACCTGAATGTTAAATGCCGAAATATTGTAATGATAACACAGACGATGATATTATTTCCAGTTTCAAAATCCGTCTTGCATACTTATAAATGTATCATTTATCCGTGCATTGAATACGTTTTATGTTTATTGAATACTTTCTTATTATTGCATTGAATTGTTTATGTCTGGTCTGATGCTTCTTTTGTACAAACACTACCAGCCATAATTAGTAGGCAACCACAGGTTTTTAAAAAAAATATGCATTTCATTCTATCTTTAGTATTTATTGCTAAGTGGATAATTCTAAATGAAAACAGAATTGTTCTTTGTTAATACTGCACAGTAACATGCGCATCAAATGAACTGTTATGGTTTCCAGATTTTATTATCTTTTCCCTATGCTAATCACTTCATTTTATTGGCTGGCAAAAACTTTCTAGCTGCCTTTTTAAAATTTTGCAAAGTAATAATAAGAAAATAACCATTCTATTTTCATTTAGAATTATCAACTATGCAATAAATACTAAAAATAGTATAAAATACATCATTTGTTTTAAAACTGGGGTGGCGTAATAATTATGGCCGGTAGTGTATCACGTTTGTCAACGAAATCCAAAGAATAGTCTGTAAGGCATCTCGATTTCAGTCACTCTCTCACCGACATGACGTGGTTCCCTGCTGCCTTTTCGACTAATAATTTCACGGCAATAATTCTGATGAATTTTTACCCCTGTTACCGCGAATACGTGAGTTTAAACGTGCTAGTAGTTTAGCATCTAGTTTTCGCAGTTTTCACAAATGATCTAGCTAGATATAACCGCTAATTTTACTATAATAGTTTTTTTTTTCAGGCAGTTTCAATCTGCAGAAACCTCTCTCGATTTCTTTCTTCTCCGACCATTACATTCTTCAAAAAATTAAATGCAACGTCAATCATTAATTTTCCTTTTCTGAACTTTGTATTTGTGTTGTCATTTCCTTAATCGTCCCTGATACTCAGTCTTCATATTCTCTTTCACATTCATTCCCTGTAAAACCTCTGCTTTCGAGTGGTATTATCAGCTTACTTGGAGTAAAACAATTAGGAAAACAAAATAAAACGTATCTGACAAAAAGTTTCGTGTAACGCGTCTCATTTTCGAGGATTTCGTCATACTAAATTTCTGTTTACGTTGATGCTACTACAGATGCACAGTAAGAAATGATTGTTGGTTGTTTTTTTTTGTTTTTATGGCAAATCAACCTCGGCGGGTCATTAATTGCCAACTAAATTTGCTGATAATACCTTTTTCTTTCAACAATTTATTGTTGTTTTTATATAAGTTTTGTGTCTAGTAATACTTTTCTTTTTCAAGTATCAAGATTCATTGGGATTTTTGTTTTTAATGACAGGGTCCCCAAGTCCTACCCTTATTATTTAACCCATAACTGGAGAGAAGGGACTGATTAATAACTTTCCCAAGGTTACCATTGGTTAAGTGAATGCTGGGTATTCAACTCGAATTCGAACTCGGGTCACCGATTTTTCTTTCCGAGCCGATACCCACTGCACCACAACGCACATCCGTCACTAAACGCTTATAGCAACTGGTATTCCCAAGCGGTCACCCATCTAAGTACTGACCAGGCTCAACGTTGCTTAACTTCGGTGATCGAGCGAGAACAGGTGTATTCAACATGATATGGCCGAATCCCTGTAAGAAAATGAAAAATATTTTTCAAATTTAACATAGGATTAATTATATATCCTAGCCTATTTAATTTATGTTACTTTTATTTTATGTTTATATTTCCAACAATTTTTTTTATTAAATATCCCATATTGTGATAACAGAAAGCGTGGCAAGAATGTAAGATATTTAAAAGCGAAAGTGGTTTGAATATAAAGAAAAATGAAAAAAAATCTAAATAAAATAGGCTACATTATATGCCAACACGATGTTAGAAAGTGGAAATAATTGGAATTTTAATTTCTCTGCATTTCCATATTTCTGTTTGGCCTCATTGGTAGTTGCCTCAACGTAACATAATCTTTTTCTCATCATGTTCGAGAGGAAGAAATCCCTATATTTAATTTCTTTTCAATTAATCAAAATTCTTTTCTCTAAAATCGTTCTTTATATTCTGTCCAAATAACATGGACATGAAATGATAATTTTTATTTTGTGATTAAATATATCTTTTTTAATAAGGTATTGTTTCATGGGAGAAAAATTCCTGTCGAAATCCCTTACAAGCTACGTCTAGTGGAGATCATTGGGAGTGTGTGTCATTTCACGTTTGTTTCAAAAAGTGAAATATAAAAATTCAGTTTTTTTTATTTTGTCTCGTTTTGGTTGAGTGGGGAGTGTCAAACGGTGTTTCTGATTATTCGCTTATTGTTTCATGATCAGCAGTAGCAGTTATTTTCCGTTGTTGTGCTCTTATTGAGGAATGAATTCAGGATCGCCTGCTGAAATAGTATTGTCTTGATAGGATCTGTTGTGTGAACAAGTATGATGTTGAAAACCTGAAATTTTCCAAGGCATTACATCACTGATGAGGCGACACTGTGAACTTGTATGAGTATATTGATGAGATATTTTACGCTGTGACGTTTGGAAATAAACTAGATGACGACCGAGGAAAGGTATTGGTGAGAAATGGCGAGACAGTTGACTGGTAGAAAGAAGGTATCAAGGAGCATGTTGGATTGTCCTGTAAACGTATATTTCATGAGAAATAATCCTGTATCTTCTACGAATACGCACAACAATATACACACCCAGGTTATCCCGAGAGGTGCGAGAGAACGAGGTTCCTGCTAGGACAGATATTACGATACCGACTCCTTTGAACGTCACAAAGACTAGGACATCAAAATGTGACTGCGGAAAAAATACAAGGATCTGCTCGGCCTTAGAATACGCTAGGTTAGGATGAAATACCTGCATAATGGAAGTCTAAAGCAACGCACAGGTTTATCCTCGATCGAGAGGGCGGAGGTGCATGGTTGGAACTCACATCACAGTGCCCAGTTCCACTAAGCAACTGATCAAACAAACCCGCGTAAAATAATTCATAAACGGACCAGTTGGTCTCAAGCGAATTGTTATAGCGAGCAGTATCAGTTTGATGAGGACGTGAGCGAAATTGTCCTGAATACATAAAATAAAATGCAACGCTAACAGACGGTTGCACGTCACGTAGACTATTATAATCAGTTATGCCATAGAACGATTTGGCGTACGTGAAGAGAGGAAACAGAAGCATTAAAGCAAGAACTGTAGGGCAGATAGTACACAAAGCCTAAGTTGGGGCCTAAGGGTACTCAAGAAAAATGAAACGCAGGCTAGTGAAGAAGGACGCTATCCAATAATAGGGCTGCAAAATATTTAATGAATAAGGCTAATATCCATTCGTAAAGCTTGGTGGCATAGAAGGGAAGAACCGAGGAAGAGACCATCGTTCATTGCAGTAACCTTTGGTTTTACTATGAAACTGCTTGGGAAAAAGGGGAGTAATACTCTTCAGATGATATATCTTCACCTACGGGACACATTGAGTGACCCTGTAAAAGATCTCGACCATACAGATTCAGTTATTATTCCATCCGAACCAACAATCGATTTTTAACTGAATGGACCAAACTGGAAGGAGATTAAAGAGATAGTGAAGGCACCTAGATCGGCCTCAGCTCAGATCGGAGTTCTTTTCGACGTCTATAAACGCTGCCCGAAACTTCTTCATCTTTTTTGGAGGATACTCAAGGTCATATAACATAGAGGTAGAGTTGAAAACCAATGGAGTTTTGCAGAGGGTATGAGAATTTCCAAGGAAGAAAAAACGAGAAATTTTGACCAATTAAAGAATATCTCTTTACTGTGCACCGGATTTAAGATCGTTTAATATATTATAGAGTGAGAAGATTCCTTTCGGTCAATGATTATATTGATTCTTCGGTGCAGAAGGGCAAATTCCAGGTTTTCCTTGATACCTCAAACATTTCTGGTGTAGTCAGGCAGATATTGAGAGAGCCTAAAGAAAGCAGATGCGACCTCACCGAATTGAGGTTGGACCATACATAAATTAGTAGAAGCTCAAACGATATATCATGTACCCGGTAAGATCAGCTCAATAATCCTGGATTATTATAGTAACTTTAAGATTATAATCTATTCCAGGTTTATAGATTCCGTTTAGCACAGACCTAACTGGTTATATTTTTACCCTCGCTATAAATATGGTGGTCAAATCGGCTAAAGCCGAGTGTTGGGGACCTATGATGAAGACGGATGTGCATTAACCATCTTCAATCACGGGAAGTAGGCGGATAATTGGCAGCCTTGTAAAACTTATAACTTAAGACGAAAATGAGTTTCAAGCCTGTGAAGTTGGGATCGTTCGTAATGAAGAAGAGTAAAGTGGCATAATATTTCAGCTTTCTCCATATCGGGGAAAATAAAATATCAAGAACACCTTAAAGGATACTTCGTCTATCCGAGTGGCGATCTCCGAACTAGAATTATGGTTTGCCAAGCCTGACAAGTCTGGACAGCGAGGACTTTTTAAATTCTCAGGCCTTTGTTGAACTAGGATTTCCCAATGATCTTAGTGAGGGGCATGGAAAGGAAATTAAACGGCTACGTTCGCAGATGGCTAGGGAAGCCCAGAGGTTGTTTTAGTGCCGTGATATATGGCAACTAGAATCTGTAGTCTCCCAGACTAAAGAATTATTACTGTATAGAGACACTAAGTATCCAAAAGTGGCGGCAGCAGGCATTAAAGTTCACACTGGAAATAAATGGAGTCCATGGAGTGAACTAGGTATTGCGGAGGAGCGTTTATGGGAGAGAGCTCTCATGAAGACCGTGGCATTGGGTCATGCGGGTCTGGGCTTCTTTCTTGTTACCCGAGTCGAAAAAGCTTTGGGTTAGCAAAGAAAAGATATTATTCAGGATGAGGTAACCTTTGAGGAAAAAAGATATGCGAGATAGCAATCCTCAGCCTGCTGCGTGCATGAATACGATAGGTGAAAGTTTTACATCGGATGATAAGCTGGTTGGAAATCTGGCACTCCGACTCTAGTCAGTTAAAATTTCTTGTACAATGCGTGTATGATGTTGTACCGAGTTTGGAAAAACTTTATACGTGGGGGATAAGTTAAACACTATCATGTCCACTCTGTACCGAGAAAAGAACGCTAAGGCACATTCTAAGAGCCTGTGCGAGGGTCCTTGGTGATGGGAAGTACCTATGGATACCTGTTCAGTTAAATAAGAAATTGGCTGATGTAGTACCCACACTAATCAACGGTTGTAATTGCAAGGTTAAAATACAAGCAATGTATTTAAGCAAGGCTGGCAAAAACTCTTACAAGGTGCGTAAATCATCAGATTTCATGCTGTCTTCTTGGCAATTGAGAATAGACTTCGGCAACCGGTTGACATTCCCGGAGCAGATAGTGATATATTCACTGCGTCTGGATTTAGTAATCTACACATTGACTTCCTGGTAAGTTATAATGATGGAACTTACGGTACCTTGGGAGGAGAATTTTGAGAAAGCCTGTAAAAGAAGACATGAATAATACTAGAAGCTGGTTCAGGAGTGACGGTCTAACCAATGGCATACTACCTGGCTTACGATTGAAGATGGATGCTGTGGTTTTGCGGGAAAGCTTTATGCAGAAATTTAAGTCGGCTTGGAGTCAGCAAAATTAAATCGCTGAATAGAGGGTCAAAGAAGAGAAAAAAAGGAAAAAAGAAGAAAAAATAGGCATGAGAATCAATAATAATAACGTTTCTGATGATGACTCCACTGTCCAGTGAATGTGAATGAGTTTTTTATTTTTTTTATAAAAATATTGTTTCATGCGAGTTAAGTCTGGTGGAGATCATTGGGAGTATGAGTCCTTCCACATGTTGTCATTTGTGCTTCATGATACAAATGCTCTTAAATTTTATTAATGTGATTTCTCAAAATGTTGTCTATCACAATTTACATAGCATTGAAATCTACTCCTCAGGCTTTGACAAACAATGTTCTATGTAAATTCTTAAAATCAAATACCATATTTATATGAACACCATTGCAATAATATAACCGGTACACAAGCCTATTTTCACCTACTTTGAGACCACATTGTATATCAATTTCCCATATATATATATATATATATATATATATATATATATGTCAGACATTATAAAAGAATGCATTTGCAATTTGATTACTTACTGTTCATTCAAGAAATTTCCTCAACTGTTTAAGACATATGGAGAACTTATCTAAGACATATGGAAAACCTATCAACGGAAATATCACAGATTTAATATGCAATAATGGAGCGAATTAAATTTCCAATTATTCTTGGCGGTAGTATTTCGTAGCTTTTGGATTTTAGGAATATTAGGCTTTATTTTTCGTATATTTCGAATGTTCGTTTCTGAATAGTTAGAAATTCTACATAAAACGCTGACAACATTTAGTTAGATTTCTGGCGCAAGATGTATGAACAACGTTTACAATTTCGTTAAATACAATGATATCCATATATATTGAGCCAAAACAATTTGGGAGAAAATATCAGAGCTTCAGTATATATATATATATATATATATATATGTGTGTGTGTGTGTGTGTGTGTGTGTGTGTGTGTGTGTGCGCGTTTATAATTCTTAAGTGTACGTGTGTATATGCGTATAGTGTAGTGTACATAAATAGACAAACACTTGAACCACGCACGAATGTATCATCTTGTATATATACGCATTCGCTGGGCTGATGTTACTTGGTGGGGCTTAGATTAAATTTGGATAAAGTTCAAAATTGAAAATTAGTTTCTTTTGGTAATTCCACATTAAAAACGAACATATACACGAATAAGGGATATATATATATATATAAATATAAATATATATATATATATATATAGTGTTGAGGTCTGATGATAATTACCGCCAATATTGTACTTTTGTGGTTTACTGATAAAATCATATTGTGCTAAGCAGGTTTTTTGGCGTAAAGTGCTCGATATCGAGAAAGAGCGTTAATGGAAATATTGTGGATAAGTTTTTCACTTAACTGAGCAGAGTCATGCTGACTTTGAAGTTTCGGGCAAGCACCACTATAATCTCCTTTCTGTTCAGGACATTTTCCTTATGTTTTCTGAATAAACGATTCGTAGATGCTAAGGTAACTACTATTTTTTCAAAGCCTACCATTCTTCCAGAGTGCTCAATCATGGTGTGAGAACATAAATAATGTTCTGCAGACAGATCTGTTTCGATGAATCACAGCTCATCAGTACGTATAGAAACCCGACTGCTTTTAGCCATGATTATATATATTTCTGCAATGTTTGTTGATCGACAGGTCGATCATTCGTCCGTCTTTTGAATATTGTTTTTACATATTATTACAATTTAAGTGGATATTATTGAGAAAATCCAAGGAAGAATCTGCAATGTTAATACTTCTGTCATCGCATCTCAGCTTTAGTCATTTCTTCCCACCTCCGCCTACCGTATCATAGCATTTCTGTGCCTTACTATAAATATTTCCATGGTATTTCCTCAGATGATCATTCTTCTTCATACCTACACTTTATGAATTTAAACGCAATACAATATTGGAAGTAAGGTCTCACCATTTAAAGATGAAATCGATCGACACATCCATAACTATGTTAACAGTGTCTTCATTCACACTTTTCGCTTGAGAAACTCTCTCTTGGCTACTTATTTTTGAGTCAACTTTGAACTTCGAAAACATCTAACTCTAATGTCAATGTTATCTAGTGTCTCAATTTATTTTTAGTATTTTATCTCCTTGCTTATTTGCATGTTTCGCATGTAATGTTATATATATATATATATATATATATATATATATATATATATATATTGCATGTATTTAGGAAGCATTTGTCATTAATGCATGTTTCATTAAATAATATAGACAAGTTTTGTCTATTTTATGTAATTTTTTCGGCTCACTTGAGTCATCTTCAGGGTGGTTACAGGGACATCAAAATAAATACTTACACCATCATAGATGATATTAACTTGTGTTGACAGAAAACATTGCTATGCAACGATAACAGTCACCAAATAGCAGACGTAGGTCGTAAATTTCTAATGCTGTTCTATGACTTCACACCACATGAGTGACGGAATTGTTAAGAGAACCATATGTCTAAATGCAATGTAATGTGACCAGAAATGGGATTTTATTAAGTGTGGGTTGCTTTGATTTAATATAGGTGGCCTCCAATATCTGAAGCTTTTTTGCTGTGGGTATGTGTTCGTAATATTATGTTATCGACTTACCTACATGGCTATGTTTTTCTAAGAAATTTTGTTTAATTAAACTATGATCAGTAGGGTGGCAGCTAAGTCTACAGGAGATCGAGTTAGTCATAAAAGCAATATATATAGTGAGGTTTATTATTAGTAATATATATATATATATATTAAGATTACGTCGACATGGATTACTTAAAAGTTACAACTTTCTAATGAGAACCAGTATGTAGTTAATTAAATTTTCTCTAACAAGCGGACACCACATGGTTCTTGAAAATGACTGAAACGACCAAAAACACTTGAAGGAAGCAGGAAATAAAACATCTACTTCAGATATCGGCTCGGAACGAGAAATCGGGGAGCCGAGTTCGATTTCCATCCGAATTCATTGCATTCACTTACGCGCAAATACCCTTGGGAAAGGTATTAATCCGTCTATTCCTTCTAGTTATGGGTTAAATAACAGAACAGATTGGGTCCTATAGCTTTGGTCGGCAACCAGTCTACCGCAGAAAGCTAGGGCAACCTACTGCGGGATAATCTTCTGCCCAGTAAGTCATGTCTCTTTCGAGACATGATCGCCCAAGCATGTATCACGTATGGCACTTAACTGACTGACTGACTTCAGACATTCTATCTACGATTATTTCCCAATATACAATTCGTTCGAAAATTGGAAACATACATTAAGAAATTAAGCAGCAAATCTTCTCATCTGGATTTAATCAAATATACCTTGATAAATAGCTGCTGCCCAAATATATCTTGAAAAGTCACATACAGACTAACATACGCACACCTATATATTTATATATATATATGAGATGAAAGAGAAATTTGTTTTCTGTGCTCGTACCGTTATTGTGTGTGTATTTGTCGCTTTATATTTAGAAGTATAAGATCAGAGAGAGAGAGAGAGAGAGAGAGAGAGAGAGAGAGAGAATATGTAAATTAATTCCGAAATCGTTGTTTTCACCAGAATGTCTTGCTACGCCTATTCAGTGCTGTGCCTTCCAAATACAAATAGAGAATGATGTATACATTGACAATGAACGTAGTGCAGAAACCTTGAGGTGAAAGAGGTGGAAGAAAGAAATAAATATAGAAAAAGCTATTTATCATCGCTGAAGCACGAAAATGAGTAATCTTTAAGCATATTTATTTCCTTGAATTACTGAGACAGTGTAATGCTACTATTATACTTTTATTTTTCTTCCATTTTCATACTCTTTGATACCAAAAACCTTCATTTAGTATTTCCGCTGTTTTTTATTAGGTAATTCTACCTCGAAACATAGAAATGTACTTTTAATTCATAATTATACGATTATATATATATATATATATATATGTGTGTGTGTGTGTGTGTGTGTGTGTGTCTGTGTTTATATAAGCAGCATATCTTCATTCAAGCATTTTTTTATTGAATAATTTAACCCTTTGTTGCATATTGGTTACAATTGTAATCCTTTTCTAACCTAATATGTAACAAAGGGTTAAACATATTTTTATTGTAATCCAATCATAGTAATGGATTAATCTTTTATGTTGTAATTAAAACCACGAGAAAAGGCTCTATAGTCCTTTTTCATTTTATTTTTCCCAGTTACTTTCAATCTTTTACCGAGCTCATTTTAAGTAAGACAAAAATTTATATAATTGAACCTTACGATTTTTTAAACATCTGAGTGGGAGGGTGTGTTCATTCTACACTGCTAGGGAGATAATTATATTGAAAAATTTTGTTTGAATCCAGAGCACGTTTTGTTCACTTGCCATGTAGTGTCTTGAGCGGTGTGAACCCGTAAGAATTTAATGTTACCTATCAGTCTGTTGTCCCCTTTATGATGTTTGAATTGGCCTTCAAATAAAATTTCATAATACACAATTAAAATAAATAATATACAAAATAAAGAAAAGTAGAAGTGTAAAACAATTAGCCATGGTTAAAAGTAATTGACAACAGAATCGACACAATAATAAAATAAAAAATAATAAAATAAAAGAAGAGGTCAAAATAATGCACACACACACATACACACATATATAATGTTGATTAACATTATTTTGACTTCTTATACACACACACACACACACACACACACACACACACACACACACATATATATATATATATATATATATATATATATATACAGCATATCTTCATTCAAGCATGTTTTATTGAATAATTTAAACATAAGTCTATTTTCATATCAATCCTCTCATAGTCATGGGTAAATCTCCTTAAGTTGTAATTAAAAGCATGAAACAATGTTCTATAGTTGTTTTCATTTTATTTTTTCAAAGTACTTTCAATCTCTTACGAGATCATTTTAAGTAAGACAAAAATTAATATAATTGATCTTCATGATTTTTTGAGCATCTGCGTGGGAGGCACTGTTGATTCAAAATTGCTAGGTAGATAACTGGAAATTTTTTTATATAAATCAAATTCTAATTTCGATGTTTTCAAACACTCTGTTACAATTATATTCTTTCGAAATCACAATTAAGATATTTTAAAACCTTGTTTCTATAGATATTGAACAATGTTATTATACTTATAACAAATTTCATTTTGTAGCGGTTGTCATTTTTTATAAAAAAATAAAAAATAAAAACCTTCAAATTCTCGATTTTGAAATATCTAAATTGCAATTTGAAAAGAAAAAGCAGATACAGTTATGGTTAGAATATGTACACTCTATTTTTAATTAAAGAATTCCTAACAGTTACTTACATTAAATTTTTGTAATTCTTATTTGAAGTTGATCTAAGAAAAGATTGAGAGTACATGTGAAAATAAAATGTAAAAAAAACAAAAAAACAATCAGTAAAAAGAAATGCCTCTTCCTTGATGTTTTGCATTACAATACGAGAAGATTAATCCGTTACTATGAGAGGATAGAAATTAAAATATTTAGATATCATAATGTGGTTTCCTCTGACTCTTCTAGAAATAATTCTGCTCTGTTAAGCTTAGAACCCTGGTGCCCCAACTGCATGAATTTACTGGAGCTACTAGACTAGTGGCTAAGTCTCATTCTTTTCCAGTGAAACCAATCAAATGTAAATGCAACATCTATTCTAATAGCTTCTATACTCGCACTTCCCGCCTGTTGAATTCCATTCCGTATATCTACCTTCCTGAAAGCTACAATCTTTATGAATTTATAATGCCATCTCTTATCTTCTTTACTCACATCCTTTCCACGACAAAAATTGCATCATGTTTTTCGGCCTTTCCACTCCACTTTCATACATCCCTCTTCAAACGTGAATTCCAATCCTTTTCTTACTCATTCCCTGACTTCCCTCATTCCCTGTACCTCTTTCTCATCACTCACCTCTTCAGTAACCTTCTGCGCACCAGCGGCGGCAGTTCTGCCTTGCTTGGGGTGAAATGATTAATATATATATATATATATATATATATATATATATATATGTGTGTGTGTGTGTGTGTGTGTGTGTGTGTGTGTGTGTGTGTGTGTGTGTGAAAAGCAAATGAGTGCAATACAATATAAATGTATTAAATCAAAAAGCTCAAAATTAAGGACGATGGTACCACGCAAAATGGCTGCAGTTAAGTGATTATAACATTTGGATCTCAATCAAGTAAGAACAGCAATATGGAAGATGAAAGGAGAAGTGGTTTATTATATTGGTTATGATGAAATCCCATCAAGCATCTTCATGATTTGCTGGATAAGAAAACTGAAAAAAATCATATATGTTCCATCGGAATAATCCAATCTCTCGTTTTTCATCGTAAGAAAATTCTCTGGAGCACACTTCCAGGAGATTATTAAATTTGGCAGATGTGATATTTTACACGATGTAACAGTGTCATCAAATTCACCTTATTAGATTATTCTCGAATGAAATACAAGTATTAACAATGTACAATGTACGTCAACAGTATCAGGAATGTATAGATATCTAGATGATATTTTTAAAAAAATCTGTGAAGCCATTGATTCATAAGAGTGTACTTAATTCGTGGTTAGATTGTTTCAAATTCTAAAAGAAGAAGCAGGGCATATGTAAACATCGCATAACCTACACAGGGTAAAGGATAAAATGAATGGAAAAACAGGATTTACGAGAAATAACGAAAAGACGAAATATATTAAGAGCTACAAAAATAAAGAGATTGTGGAAAGTCACGATCACCTATGTCCTGAAAAGTTACGGCACAAGAAGAAGAAGGAGAAGAAGATGAAAAAGAACAAGAAAAAAGAAAAAGAAGAAGATGAAGAAAAATAAAAAGAAGATGAAAAAGAAGAAAAGAAGATGATGAAAAGAAGAAGAAACAGAAGATGAAAAAGAAGAATGAGAAAAAGAATAAGAAAAAGAAAGCAATGATGAAGAAAAAGAAGCAGATAAAGAAATAGAAGAAGCAGATAAAGAAAAAGAAGAAGCAGATGAAGAAGAAGAAGAAGAAGAAGAAGAAGAAGAAGAAGAAGAAACAGAAGAAAAAACAGAAGAAAAAACAGAAGAAGAATGGCAATGAAAATTCTTTAAGGAAAAATGCCAAAAACAAAAAAAAAAGAGTTTCTCAGAATGAAGCAATTACTACTTTGCGAAGCTTTTGGAATTGAGGAATAACGCAGAAAAAGTTGCACCAAGTAACACATCCCTTGATGACTTGATGACTTTTAGCAACAAAAACAACAGCAGCTAAAATTGATATAACGACAGGACATTGGCTTTCCATGCTTTTTTAAGTCGCGAGTCCCTTTAAGACGTAGTCATTAATGGCGCTTCACATCTTCATATCATTTATAGCACTTAATAAGTGTTTGCTTTTTGTTATTTCTCTCAAAACGTCTTTCACAACCCATTTGATCATGTTCATCAAATACGTTACGTGCTGCTTACCTCTGTCCCTTATTTTACCTCATTCCTTCCTGGTAATATCAGGTTTTCCTAGCTCTTCTTCTTCATTATATGCCACAGAATTTCCAACTGCCTCTTCCTTATATTATTTATAAGATCCTTTGTATTTCTATTCTTTTCACAATTCCGTTTTTCCTCACAAGTTCAGTCCATACCTTCTTCAGCATATTTCTGTAGAACAACATTTTTATTGTCTAAAGTGTATTCCTAATCCCTGAGGATATTGTCCAGCGTTCTATACCATACAGGCGCACAGATATCATATAACATTCCGGTAATTTTTATAGTCTTTTTTTTTTGTTTCCAATGACATTTTTCTGTCTCTTATAATTCAGATGTGCTTTGTGGTGTAATTGATGTCGGTTCGGAAGGAGGGCCGAGTTCGAATTCGAGTCGAATCATTAATTTACCCGTTTCTTTTTACTGATATTTTTTTCACATTTTTTTTATTCGTATGTATTTTCAATCTTTTCCTAGATCATCTTCAGGAATGAATTGCTAAGACAACAATTAATGTATTTAACTGGAATTCACTTACGGATAAATACTATTAGGAAAAGTTATAATCTCTCTTATCTTTTTCCTTTCCAACTATGAGTTAAATAGAAGAACAGATTGCGTTCTATAGTCTTGGTTGGCAACCCGTCTAGCACATGAAATAATAGCAACCTATTGCGGGAAAATCTTCTGCTTATGTCTTTTTCGAGAGCTGATCACACAAGCGTTTATGTATGGCAATTACCTTACTGAGTGCTCTGATTAGTTTTAGAAGGCACATTTGGCCATCCCAATACGTCTTCCGATCTCAGTTTAGTATTTTCTGTCCTCTGTTCTTACACTTAAAAGATTAAAGAAGCACCTATCAGTAATGGAAGAAGGAAAAACATAAAAATAAATTTATCTTGAAAGTATGGCTGATTGCTTTGTCAGTTATTGCCGATAAAGTATTTCATTATAGAAGTTATTAACATTAATATTAACCAATTAGTTACCAAGAAGAAGAAGCAGATAAAGAAGAAGAAGAAATTTTTTATCAGTTTTTTACCAAAAGTCTTTAATTTGTACAAAATTGATTTTTACTAAACATATTAAAAAAATTAATTGCATTATTCTAAAATAAAGACAATAGTTTGGTCCTTATTTACGATAAAACATTATAAAGCATGGTATATATGAGCAAAATTTCTTTCATATATTTTCTTAGCTTTATAGAACAGTTAGAGTTTTCATATATACTATGTACAAATATGAGTTAGGTATAACTGCTACTTCCCATAAGATTTTTGCTTCAATAATAAATGAAACTGAATGTATCCTCCTCCTAAAAACTTTCAAACTATACTAAAAACTAAGACATCAGTGTTGCCAATATACATTAAACAGTAGGTGATATATTTGAAAGAAACTTCATTCTTTATGACTAACCAAAGATATTTATAGGGAATTTCTGAAATATGTTAAATTATCCTTCTGGTTTTTAAATGGGCACTAAAAGGTTAACAAGTCTGTTGTTATTTCCTCTGCTAGTAACATATGCTATAAGCGTTTATTGTTGATCCAGTTGGAATCTATTAGTAGTATTAATATATTTTTTTAATTAGTATAGCCCTTTATAATTTTGTAACGCCATCTTATAGTATTTGACAAAAGATGCAAAAGACATTTTATTTGACGGCATATTATCTTTCAACAGCGAAAGCTTTTGATTATTGGTAGTAAACAAAAACAAAAAGTGAGACTTATTAAATCAACAATATAAGGTATGCAAGAAGAGTTTAATAAATCGTTTAACAGTAGGAGACTGAAATTACGATAATTAGAAGTTGATATCAATATCGTAATATGTTGAGTAGAAACATACTCTGCTTGTGTAGACCTCACGTGAGTGATAGCCTGCAACACGTTCAAAACCTTCCTTCGCGAAACATAGACATGTCAAATTTATCGGTTAAAAGTATATATATATATATATATATATATATATATATATATATATATAGAGAGAGAGAGAGAGAGAGAGAGAGAAGAATGTTTTAAAAACAGTTTCCACTTCTGCGATATAACAGAGTTCAAATGACAACCTCTTCTGGGTTAAATACAAAATAACAGATTTTGGAAAAGCATAAATCCCTGTCTTGACATCCCTAACTCTGAGTTAAATATCAGATAATTCTAGATACTGAAACCTTGCTTGTCTTGGAAAAATAATTTGATGTCAATGCCTTGAATTAGGCAAAAGAAAACCTATTCTCTTGTACAATATGCCATGGCTATTCAGAATACTATCAATTTCAATTATACACAAGAAACACAATAATGAGATACGGGGCATCTCATCACACTGACCGCTTAAGGATTTTCAGACAACACCATCAACCATAACTCCCTTCTCTATTCTTGTTTCCCTGAAAGTTGAAATCTCCAAGAGTTTAATGCAACGTCAACTGCCATCCCTTATCTTCTTGATTCCCATCCTTCTTCTCAATTTGCACTTTCCTCTCATGCAGCGTCTCTTTACACCGATGTACCCGTCTTTCACTTACCCATTCACCATGACTTGTTCTCTTCTCTCGTCACTCAGTTGTACGTAATCCACTGCGCACCAGTCGCAGTACCGCCTTGCTGAGAGGTGAGACGATTCTAAAACAAAACAAAACAAAACAAAACAAAAAAAAAACATCTAAATGCCAACATGATATTTTAATTCGGGGAAAGCAGTAACATATGAGCATTAATTTGCTTATATTTTATATGTCGGTGCGATTATTAAATTTGCATTATCAACGAGTAAGCTGCCCAACGGATGTGCGTTGCGATGCAGTAGATATCGGGTCGGAACGAGAAATCGAGGAGACGAGTTCAAATTCCAGTTGAATTCGTTGCATTCACTTACGCGCAAATACCATTAGGAAAGGTATTAATCCGGATATTCCTTCCAGTTATGGGTTAAATAACAGGACAAATTAGGTTCTATACCCTGGCTGAGAACCAGTCTACCGCAGAAAGCAATAGCAATCTACTGCAGGATAATCTCTTGTCCAGTCAGTCAGGTCTCTTTCGAGACATGATCGCCGAAAAGTATGGCACTTAACTGACTGACTGATGCTACCTAATTCTTATTTATACAAAGAAGAAATATGGAAGTAAAATGGCTTTACGCTTTCGAGTTTTGAATTGGATGATGCTATAAATATTCTTAAAGCTTGCTATGTAAAGAAAGTTATACTATAGTATTAAAATACTTATATATTAACTATTACAACATTCTAATTATTATAAATTATTTTACTTATTGATGTCTTTTATTGGTTATTAAACGAAAGTGAGTAAATGCTTTTGTTCGAAAATTTTTATTTTATTTTGTTTAATTATCTTATTGGTGAGAAATGTAAACAATAGAACATAGTTAAAAATATAAACTTATTAACAATTATAAAGCAACATAAGTCATTTCTCAAATTCTTACTTCATTACTTGAAAGTGACCAATAATGGTTAAATGTTCTCAAAGTAATGGGCATTAATCAAGTAAATTTAAAGACAGTTAGTCACCTTCGATTCAAAGGAAAAACATCAAAGCATAACTTGATAGGCGTTCTTTTTGGGTTCTACTAAATCAAACATGATTAAAAGAAGGATTGTTGCCTAAAAATATTCTACGTAAATCTGTGGCAAAGCGTTTGAAAGTAAAGGCATATCTTCAGAGGCATTTGCCACCCGGTTAAGTTTTCGAAACATGTCTTGTTTATGCTCTCTCTATTTTCTCAGTTAACAATTAGCTAAACTTGTTTTGGTCTCTCCCGCGTATTTTTCTATTTCTTTGTATTTCTGTTCACACGCGGGTGATACTATCGATGTTTATTTCGACTTTCCTCCCACGGATTAGCTAAAGAAAACTCAAACACCAGGCTGCAGATTTTGCGAATTTGTCGATTTTGAATTGAGAGACACTCATATTTCTAATATATATATATATATATATATATATATATATATATATATATATATATATATATTATAAAGAGAAGAAAAAATCTTATGTTCCTTGACGCACATTGTATGTTTGGATATTTTCGTGTATTTAAATAGATTTAGATTTATTCTAAATAAAAAATAAGTTAATGTTTTTAACAAACAGCCTCGTATAAAATATGAACTACACCATCATATCGATAACGCAATATGTTAAAATATTTATATTATTTAATAGACAGTCCAAATCTAGCTCATAAAAATTGCGTTGTGCATGAAAATTATTGGTATTTTACTTGTGAGGAAGAAATATATATATATATATATATATATATATATATATATATATATGATAAAATATAGTTTTCTGGTATGCTGTAGTTCTGGGTTAAAAACCTCAATACCAATGATGAAGCTAATGTCAATTTAAAAATAGATATTGAAGCTAAATCCCAGAAGTATTAGGTTTCACGTTTCTTAATGTTTTGCATGAAATAACAGTCATCTCTGATGTTGGCTTGAATATATATATATATATATATATATATATATATATATATATTCTGCGTGAAATTAACAATTATTTATTTATCATCGGTCTGAGCGAATGAATTACATTTTTTTACATTGCCGAAATAAATACTGTATTTATAAAATTTTAATTATATGTTGAGATTTCATCTCATATTTGCTCTGGACAATATTCAGTGATGTCTTTGTTTTTTTAATTGATCGTTTTTATTGAATAGATTACAACTTTTGAATTATCCTCTTTGTTTTTTTCTCCTATATATTCTTCCTTTTTTTTTTAATCCCCCTCCCACTTTTCTTTCTTATTTCTTCCCTTTTCTTTCTTTTTAAATGAATTTAGTTGAATGAACATCATTTTATTTTTTCGTAATAAACAGACATCGCTGATGAGGCGAGATAATTTCACTTAAATGATAATCCGGCAGATGTCAATTTCGAAGTTTTATTTGAAAAATATGTACATATTTAATTCTGTAAATAAACAATTTTATTTACATTGAGTTTTTTGCTGGATCATTTTTCATATTTGTTTTCAACAATTAGTATTAATAGGCTTTTTTCGCTTTGGATTTTATCTATATGCCACTTTCTTTTTGGGTTTTAGATATATATGTTTAAAAAAACTTTTCATATTAAAATAAATGCTGAATAACCCTAATATATTAGAAAATAGAAGTGAATTAATGACGACATGCATACATAGAAATAAATGTCTGTTTAAATATTTAGTCCCTGACTAACCTGACCACTGTTTTCACGTTTTTCTTTTTCAGTTATTTTTATAAACTATTTATTTATTTTCTTTATGGATATTTTATTTCTTACCTTTCTTTCAATTTCTTTTATTATTATTTTATAAATATGTATATGCATATGCATATATCCATATGTATATATATCCATTTATATTTTCTTGTCCTATTTTTTGAATACCATCATCGGATAAAAATAATAAAAATTCATTCGTTAAATATAGCCCAAAACATATTTTGTTTCAATTTTATTTTATTTCTTTTTCCTACGATTTTAGTTTTCGGTATAATCCAAATTAAAATATAGGTTTTATAAATGAAAAAAAATGACATTCCAGATTTATAATTCCTATTGACCTGAAACAATTCTCTCTCTCTCTCTCTCTCTCTCTCTCACACACACACACGCACACAATTCAAATCTAAAATGGTCAGTTCATAATATGCACCTGATAATTGCTTAGTGCATGTAACTCCAAGACGTGCTTTAAATGTAGAATAATATGTATTTAATTATATATGCTTAATAGTTCAATTATAATACTTTGAAAACTGTGCTATATACAACTGATATATATTTACATATCGGTGTATACACATATACATATATATTTAGATTCATATATATATATATATATATATATATATATATACTATTAAACTAAGCCAAAAAATAAACACTCTTCGAAGCAAAACGAAATAGATAAAAATTTAAGCAAATGAAGTAATTAAAAAAACGAAATTCAAGTAAAACATTAATAGTTAGCAACCGATAATTGCGTAATCAATAACTGGGGAACACCTATTTTTTTAGAATGCTATCTATACCTTGATTCTAGGTAATTTGACTGCGCTGATTACAATTTAGTTCACTCATATCCTGATTTTTGTCAACAGCCTATATGCCATTCTCTAATTTTTTGAAATTAGGACTAAGAAATTATGTTATATATTAAATTTTTATGATCCTATCATTGTTGCAAAAACATTTTAAATAATTTCTAGCGTATTTATTTTTTTGGTGACATGTCTCTAATCAAACACCAGCAATATCATTCAGCGGCATTCATAATTCCTTCTAAATTTTGATATATTGGTGGAATTTACCGTTTTGTTCGTCACTTACATCACCTACATTTCTTCTAAAATGGTCTGGACGTCTATTCATAAAATGTATTTTTACGCTCATATTAAAACGGAACACTTTGTAGTCCGTTACAATGTTTGCTTTTTTCACAATTTCGTCGTAGTTATTTGCTCGAAAATTACCTAAAATAGCTTCTATCATGTTCAAAAATGAGAACCACTTTCATTCATGACATTAGAAAAATTACTGTCTTTAATTAATGACTTTATTTGTGGGCCGTCGGAAATTACCGCCTCGGTTTCAACTTAGGAACTTAATATCTATGGAATTAAAATGGAGACGTATATGAGTAGCTACAATATAAATTACTTTTATTCAAATTTTCTATTAAATCACTAGGACAAAATTACTAACTAAATTATGTGCAAATTCAAAATTACGTTAACGACCAAACTTAATTAACGGACTAATTTAATTGGCTCATTAGCTCCGGAAGCAAAGCAACTTTAAATGTTACTTGTCCCTCTAGAATATTCTACAGAAAACTGAAACGCTCAAAGTTATAGAATTCTGTGGAATTTCGAGTTTAATTTACTTAAAATTAAAATGAATTTAAAAACATAAATTAAAAGTATTTTAGGTGTTATATATAAGAGTATAAATCATACAGTAGGTACAGCGGTTACCATAACAGTAGGTACAAATACCAACATAAAATCCTAGTTGCAAAATGTATAAGTACAAAAATAATTAGCAGGTAATAAGAAAACAATTTTTTTATAAATTCAACGAAATGGGAGGAGTGTTGATCAGAATCAGTTTTTTTTTTAATCGTTTCACCCCAAGCAAGGCATTCCACTGCCACTATTGCACTTGGGGCTACATAGGGGAAGGTAAAAAGAAAGAGTGGTTAGATATAGGAAATGTCAGAAGGGGGATGATAGGTAGTTGGGAGGATGGGAAGAGTGTTTGGAAGAATGGAAGCGAGTTAGTGTGATAGGAGGTGTCTATTGACCTTACATTTAAACACCTGGAGATTGGAGCCATCGGGGAAGCAGTCATGTGGAAGGGAATTCCACAGTCGGGAAGTATGAGTAAAGAAACTATTGGAGTAGAAGTTGCGGTTGCATTTTATCGGTTCACTATAAAAGGGTGGGATTTAGTTGCTAATCTAGTATCTCGTGCAAATTCGAACCTGGAGGGCACCAGTGATCTAAGTTCATCAGAGCAGAATCCATGGAAGTATTTATAGAACAAACACAGGGAAGCCACGTCGCGCCGGTGAGAGAGAGACTGCAGGCGGTCTGCCAAGTCAGTATCGATCACATTACAGACCCTCCGCTATACCTTGTCTAGAAGCCCAAGGAGAATAGCAGGGGCACCCGACCAGTTATGGCAACAGTATTCAATGCACGGGCGGATGGTAGATTTATAAACGTGCAGGATAGATTCAGACGGAAAAAACCTCCGGGCCCTGCACAGAGAACCGACTTTCATAGCAGCGGATTTAGCAATGGATTCTATATATTCATTCCACTTGAGGTCTGCTGAAATTGTGAGACCAAGGAGGCGTAGTGTTTAAGCCTGGCCCATGCTAATGGTAGGTAGTTGCTGTTGTCTATGATGGTTAATTGATAGTAGCTCCATTTTAGAAACATTAAAATTTACGAGCCATTTCTTACCCCAGTCCACTACGATTGGAGGTCCTTTCCAAGCTCGGCTGCAAGGTTAGCTTTGTCGCCCACACCAGATTTTTGATCGAGGCGATAGTAAACTGTGGTGTCATCGGGGTACATACCTACTTGGGATGTTATGGTATGGGGGAGATCATTAATGTAGATCAGAAACAGCGTATGACCTAGGATAGAGCCCTGAGGGACACCCGCGTTCGTATGGTAGTTCTGGGAGGCATGTCCGTTTAATACGACTTTCAATGTGCGGTTAGATAGGAATGACTGGATTAGTTCAAACAATTGTCCAGCTATACCATAGCTCCGCAGTTTGCATAGAAGGCCAGCATACCAAACGCTGTCGAACGCTTTAGAGATATCCAAGGAGACGCTTCGGGCTTCGCCATTCCTGTCGAGTGCCTGGTATATATACTCGGTGATGGTCGTTAGCATATCGGCAGTAGACCTGGTGAAGCGGGAACCATACTGCTTGACCGAGAGGAGCCTGTGTTCTGTGAGGTGCTGAACAAGCTCGGCGTTGATAATGGCCTCGAACACTTTGCCAAAGATCGGAAGAAGGCTGATAGGGCCGTAATTTTTGGGGTCAGAGGGTTCTCCAGAGTTTTTGAAGATAGGAACTACAGAGAGAAGATTTCCAATAGGCAGGAAAGCAGGAAGCAGAGAGGCAGAAGTTGTAGATCATAGAAAGGACAGAGGAGAGTTCAGGGGCACATTTCTTTAAGACTATGTTTGGGATTCCGTCCCCTCCTTTTGCTTTGTGGGGGTCAAGTTTTGAGATTACCTTAGAGACAAGCGAGGGTGTAATGTGGACGTCAATCAGTTGAGCTTCAGTTCTAGGTGAGAAGTCGGGTGTAAAAACCCCAGACGCGTCCAGACTCGAATTGTTCGAAAATCTCCGTGCAAAGTATTCAGCCATGTCCGCTGAGGAGGTTAGAACCTCAAAATTATTGATGAGTGGGGGCATTGTAGACTTGCTCTTGTTAAGTACTCTTTTACAGAATCGCTAGTAGTCTTTGGCGACGAACTTAGGGGATGCTATGCGTTGTTTCATTCTGGGAGCAAACAACATCTTAGCTTCGTTAAGTATCTTTTTACACTTATTACGAGCTGAAGTGAAAAGGCGCCTGTTTTGGTCCAACGAGTAGCTACGGTAGAATCGGAAGAAATGATTCCGGTGGGCAATGGCGGCCGACAAGCGGGCGAGAACCATGGAGACGAATGAGACTTAAGCAGAAATTTCCTGGCAGGGATGAAGTCATTGATGCCAGCCTTAACCCAGGAGAAGACCTCGGATGCACGTTCTTCGATGTGAAGATTAAAAACGTTGTTCCATGGGACGTCAAGGAGGAAGTCTCGGAACGAATTCCAGTCTGCCCTTTGGTAGCAGTAAGTTATTCTACTGGTCTGGGTTTCTTGGGTCGGGTGGGAGAGGAATGAAATGTTGACGGAAACTACGGTGTGGTCAGAGTTCCCGAGTGGGCAGAGTTGATTAGCAGTGCAAGTGTCTGGGAAATGCAAGCAGAAATCTATTAGTGAGTCCATTCCGTTGGGTTGTATGACAAACGCGTGGGGAAGTCCACCACTTGCGTGAGGGATTGGGTGATTGAAAAATTTATGGTGTGGACACCTGGAGGGTCGGTGACAGAGTTCTCCATCCACTTGGGGTGATGGTCGTTAAAATCACCAAACACAAATATGTGGGCAGAGTGATGGGAAGAAATGGCTTTGTTGATATTGTCAGAAATGCTGTCAAGTAACGAACAGTCAGAGGAGGAAGGTGAGTGGTAGAGAAAGAAGAGATAGCTAATCGAACTTAGAAGTGAGAGACAGAAGCACATGAAAGAATGATCCAGGGATTCTTGAAAATTTACACAATTGTACTATAAGCGTCTGCGATTGTTCTTAGCTAGGTTTTGTGTCGAAGTGCCCCCGATAAATATCGAAAATCGATAAACGAACAAATCGGGTTATAGAAGGAGTGGTCCGATTTTAATCAAATTTGATACACTCATAGACAAAGACATAAGAAACAACATTCAGAAGTTTCAAGGCTGTAGTTCTTACAATAGTGCAGAAAATTGATATATATATATATATATATATATATATATATATATATATATAAGGCAAGATGTTTGTGTGTGTGTCTGTTTATCTGCCTGTATGTATATACTTTTTCAGTTCTTCTATTTTAGTTTTTGCTTCGGGTTTGGCTCTAAGTAGGTATAATTGTAGTTCTTAGTCTCAGCCATAATACCATTTACTCAGAGGACTTATTTAGCCTTCAATATTCAGTTTACGACGAATAAACGTATTTGATATCGAAACCAGGAAATCAAAATTTGACTTACATTCATTCATTGTTCTTTTAGTCTACGGTTTCGCTTTAACTGGAAACAACTATTGCTTTTTAGTCTTTCGTGCCAACGCCGAAAGATTCTGAGCTCCAGGACCATGGATTAGTTTCAAAGCTTTCATTACAACCGAGCAACGCCGGGCTATACTGCTAGTATATTTATACGACACGAAGGTAAATCAACAAATCAACCTGCAATATTCTATACTGTTATTATCAAAACCTGTCACTTTATCGTGTACACGTGATCGTTTTTCCTGTTAGGTATATTGGCCTTAGTAGAGGGACTTGAACATGTTACATATGTTAGAAAAATTATCTCCTTTGATCAGTTACGGCAGCGCAGTGATTTCGAACCTTACTGGGTGCACCATACTTTCAGTTTTGTGTTTCATCTAAGTTACGATCATTAAACCTCTTTTATCTGATCACGCAAATCCTCTGTCTGCAACCCCCTTGAAAATTATATGTATGGCGAGAGACGAACAAACCTTTTTGTAACACTAAAAATGAATGAAAATCTAGGATTATGGAAGCATTCATAAACTTAAACAACGAGATTATCTAGAAGAGATGCAAGGGATTCCGAAGTCTTTTGAAAGTCGTGGTTAAAGCCATTGGCGATT
This sequence comes from Ascarosepion bandense, assembly GCA_037127315.1. Taxonomy (NCBI): domain Eukaryota; kingdom Metazoa; phylum Mollusca; class Cephalopoda; order Sepiida; family Sepiidae; genus Ascarosepion; species Ascarosepion bandense. Next base: position 5,329,631 of record JBBBDQ010000603.1, on the reverse strand, counting down.
TTATTGAATAAACTTACTCTATAGCATTTCCAGATAATTTTGGCAATTTTAGTAAATATATCTGTTAAAAAAAACGCCCGGTTCACACCCCACCCATGTCTATTGAACAGGTTAAGAGGCTCATCCCTTGTTCCCTGTTTAGGATATGGTTTCCGGCTTTCTCTTTTCCGATCTTTTCACTATTACGTAGCCCCCTGCACATCAGTGGCGATACCGCCTTGCTCGTGGTGATACGATTAAAAAAAAAAAAAAAAAAAAAAAGAGATGTCAGCATTATTGTAAAGTTTGCGTAAGTTAGACCCCAAATCATCCATCGCACACTGCACAAGAAGAGGATGAAATAGAAGAAGAAGAAGAAATTAAATGGGAACAGCAGAAAATGAAAGTTATAAATAATTGAAACTAAGTCTATCTTAGAAAATGAAAATGAAAAAACAGAAAATCCTTTGAGAAGTTTCAAGATAAAAACCTACCCCAGTTAGAAAACTGAATCTAATTATCGTAAATAAAGGAAACACTGGCCAGCTAATGGGTATTGCTCTCTCAGCAGATAACGGTGGGAAACAAAAATGTTGAGTACCTTATATGAACCTTACCGCCTACTAAACATATTGCTGAAAACTGAGATGGTAATTGTGCCAACCCTTGTTTTAATGTTTGTTTGTTTTTGTTTGCTTTTTGTAATCATCTTCTAAGTTAAGTAATCTTTAAGAACGCGGACGAACATGTATCTTCACAACAAACCGACTCTTGTATAGATCAGCAACGTTTGATTTGTTAGAGTTTCTTCTTGGGTTTGTCTGTCTATCCGTTTTCACTGTCGCGTTATCCAATTTCCACCATATTTCATTCTACACACATTTATATGGCAGCAATTTCAGCTGTCTCTTTCTAATTCAAGTAAGAGTTTGTTTTGTTTTTTGTTCTCTTTTTAATGAAAGCTTCTTCAGTACGCACATGTTTCGTCCATCTTATATTTTTCTTCTGAATTATGTCTGTTTCTAGAAATATCTTCATCTGAGAAGAAATCGTTCGGCCTTTACTATAGATAAGACGATTGATAAGCACTTTTCACTTTGTTTGCTAACGAATGTTTCTTAATACATTGTTTATCATTTGAAAGCCATATTTTTCTATCCTATTGCACTTGACGATTATTTGTTGACTGTAATGAAAAATACCAGATATACACATTACTGTATTTACTTTATTTTGGCATCTTTAATTAGTAGTTTGTATCTTGGACTATCTCTCTTGCTTACACACAACGTATTTCTTTACAGCTTTTGGTTAGTCATTTCTTTCCGCTTTCCATTACCATTTAATCTTTGAGTTCCTATAGTTTTCTGTTTGTCATCATCACAGTTTAATCTTTACATTCTGTTTTTGTTATCAATTCACCCCAAGTAAAGCAATAATGACTCAAAGTATAATGATAGTATAAATTTCAGTGTTTAGACGTTGGAAATATTGGTCGAAAATATAAAGAAAATAAAGAAAACAAAAGAGAAAATCTACTCCTGATCGACAGTTGAAACTATCTTCTCCTATTGTGAAAAAAAAAATGAATAGTAAAAACAAATGAACAGGAATACTTTCATAGTTTATGGTGAAGGTTAGATTTATGGAATTGGTCAACTTTTGAACAAACCAAAAGCCGAGTTCCAAGCAGGAACCAAATTATAATGTTCTACACTTAAAAAAAAAAAACAGGGAGGAGTGTGAAGCTCATGGTAGACAAGCCTATTTACTCCGCACGATATTACTATTTTGCCCGCGAAATAAATATTTATGCTTGTTCCTCGATGTTTAATTTAAATAAATCCTTTCAGAACATGCATCCTTGGTTTATACTAATTTCCACGTTTGTTGTACTTGCGCAATTTATGCTTTACTCGTATGCCTGCTAAATGTTTGTTCCTAGTAAATCATCTTGAACATTTTTTAATTCCCTGTGTTTTTGTTTGTTATTGTCTGATTTTTATCCCTCAGTATTTTAGATTTCTTCGAAATTATTGCACATTACTAAGAAAGTAAGTTTCGGGATTCCATATCACAAAATATCTCATTAGTCAATGCCATGAAATAGGTTAACATATGTATTTTTTGTTTGTTTATTTCAAATTAATCTTTTGAGGCGCCACACTCCTCACTTGGTGTTTCGGTACCATGACGTCGTTTAATGGTTAGCAATCTCACTTGAACCTATTACAACTGGGTAATAATTCCGATGTTCACTGAATACGTTCTACCTTGTGTCACATATAAGCGTCCCTGAGAAAATTAAATATTCTCACTCTCAATATTTACAAAGAAAAAATATTGATTTTAAACGAAATTCGACGTTTCAGTTCTGAAAATATTATTAATTTAAATAAAGTACAATGTTTTGGTGTTTAAAATGTTGACCGTACTCAAATGTACTCAGCATCAGAATTCAGGAAGATTTTAGGATACTAACATACTTGATTTCTTTTTTAATTTAAGGCTATGAAAACTTAATAAATACTTTTGTTATACGTATTAGGCAAAATTTTAACTACAAAGCTCATGACTTAGTTTCAAATTATGCAACTCGATAAAACTTTTTAAAATGAAATTTCATAATTTGATAGAAATTGTTATACGAAGTAATTTTTACACCAAAACTCGCGATTGAGTTGAAAGAACGAGGTGAAATAAATTGTAAACAGTAAAATTATTTATTTTGTTTTAGAATAAAGGCATTTAGACTAATTTAATCTTTAGAATTCGTTTGATGGATTGATCTTTAATATTTGTTGAGACTACGCATGTTGTCCTGAGGTTATGGATAGGATCAACACACAAAAACCCACATGAGAAAAAATGTTAAATATTACTTGTTCAGAAACTGTCTTTGAAGTATTGGTACAGGAGAAGGTTAAATATTCAAAACTGTTTCCGCAAACCATGGGAACATAAGAATTATTAAAGCCTGAAAGCAAAAATTCTGTTCTATTTTTGTACCATATTTTGACGAAGTGTCTTGCCAATTCTCTTTCTCAATTATCTGAATTCTTGTCAAAAATAACGGCAAAGAAGAAAAATAGTAAAAATAATAAGAACCGTCCCACTCGGCTAGCACACTTACTGAAAGAACGACATTTAAATCGCTTGTCCCATTTTCTTCTTTCCTGCACAGAAGACACTAATTTACGAGAAAGCAGCCAGAATTACGTTAGTCTTTTGTGGATTACTGAACATAGAACAACTAACAGATGTAATTTACGTTGTACAATTACAAGACGGAATTTAGTACACTCTGAAACAGCAAAGCATGTTGTAATACTGACCTGCCTCCGGTTGATTTTTTTCATCTTTTTATTTATTTATTTATAGCTATTTATCTTGGGTTATTTGGCTACTTTTCTTTTTCACTTCTCTTATTTTTCTCATAATGCTTTTTATCATGAAAATAATTCCCATTTGTTTTCAACATTTAAATATAGAATCTCTAGACTACATAGTCTGGTGTTTGACTTCAGTCATTTTTTTTCTTTGTTTTACTTCAATGTTATATAATTCATTTTGTTAAGTACGACAACGTCTATAAATATATTCTCCTTTCGCGTCCACATCCTCCTGCAGAATTACTATTAGTACTAGAAGTAGTATCAATAGTAGTAGTAACAGAACCCGTGTAAAATACAAGGAATTCTTAATACGTTTTTAAATCTGTACCTTTCAACCAGTAAACATTCCAGATAGTTATACGGAAATGGATATGGTCTCTTACAAAATATATTGAATTAAACATGATGCACGGCTGCGTTAATAATCTGAAATCATTTTGTATATAAAATAGAAAGGTTTACATATAAACATCCTTCACAAATATACGGTAATATTGCAATTGATAAGTATCATAAGTGATATACGTTTGGGTGATCGTGTCTCTTTCGATTCAAGACTGACTGGGTAGAAAATTTCCCCGTGGTAGATTGCCATTGTTTTCTTCGTTTAACAGTAATTGAAAGCATCAGACTTACATATAAAATAATATTTTCATTTCAACATTCAGTCAGTTAAGGGTCATACGTCATAGAAACTTGGCCGATCATGTCTTGTTCGATTCATGAATGACTTGGTAGAAAGTTTCCCCGCAGTAGATTGTCATAGTTTTCAGCGGTTGACTGTAGCTGAAAAGATAAAATTTACCTACAAAATCATTACGTTTGCACGTTCAGTCAGTTTAGAGCCATACGTGATAAAACGTGGGTGATCATGGCACTTTCTTTAGGCAGATGTAAGTTTCTGCGGTACACTGGTTGCCAATCTAGGCTATAGAACACAATCTATCTTGCTGTTCAACTCATAGTTGAAGGGGAAAGTTTGAGTTTGAGTTTTGTTTGACGACATATCAACCTTTGTGGGTTATTTAATGCCAAAATGTTTTGTTTTAAGTTTGTTTATTTTTTTTAATGTTCGGTATAGTGAGAAAGTTGGTTTAGTCAGATTTTGACAAATTCTTTTATTATTATTATTTTCATATTAAAAAACTGAAAATGTATTTTATTTTGTATTAAAAACTGTTTTGCTGAGAATAATTTTTTCTTTCAAAAATGTGTTGTGGTAATAATTTTTTCTTCAAAACTTTTATTTTTCTATATTTTCTTTTTTATGCCTAGATTTCTATAAAAGTATTTTTATACTTTATACCGTTTGGACCCCAGTTTGGAGATTTACTATTTGCCTATAGCTTCGACCATAACATGTGCTACTACTCCGAGTCAGAGTAGACCTTGAAACAACAGCCATTAAGAGGTTGTTCCGTGCTCGTCACAACCTCCGAATCATTGGCCTTGCTGCCGGATGCAATTTACTGTCATGACTAGGAATGGAAGGGAAAAGAGATGAATTAATACCATTCGAAAGTTGTATTTTCACGTGAGAGTATATAACGAACTAGACTGGAATTCGAACTTCTCTTTGATTTTTCATTCCAGTTCTTTATATATTACACCACAGCGCACGTCACGTATTATAATTACATACTCAATTGAGAAGACACTGGTTGAAGCTATTATTTCCAGAATTACTTCTTTCAGTCTGTAACAAATTCGTGGGAAGACATATCTATATTACTGTGCTGGGGTATTGTGTCTATTTGCTTTATTTACATTGTTAGGATTGTTATCCTCATCTTAGCTGTCACATTCATGACATTCTAGACGTTGTACGCTTGGGCCTTCTTCAGGTGATATTTCTTGGATTTTCGAATTTTGATTGATCCATAAAATGAGTTGACCGGAAGAACCGTGACTTCAATCTCTGACATTAGAGGAATAAACAAAATCTTGAAGAGTCATCAAGGTGAATTACCTAAACAGAGATATCGAAAGGCATGGTACTTGAAATTAGAACAAGCTACTCCCAAATACAAAATAAAGTGTTCGTTTAGGTGATCAAGTCTCTCTACAATATTCAGTCATTCGTAACTTTTAATAAATTTCGTCCTTATGTCATTTCTCCATAACTTTATTCCTGAATCTATTCACTCAATCTCATTTAGTAGGTTATACAATACTTTCTTCTGTCTTGCTTGCCTTCCAGTTGTCATGTGAATATCATATTTTCCAAGTTTTATTTTCTCATTAAATACCCAACTCTTACTGATGGTAAGTATAGATTTCCTTATAGTTTTCATTTGCATTAAAACTTTGTCGTTGCTCATATATTTGGACCATAGTATTCTCAGTAGCCTTTTGTAGAATCAGATTCCTGCTGCCTAATTTCAAATTCTTCATTTTTAAAGAGATTGTATGGCATTCTCTGGCTTATAGAAAGACTTTTATCACTCAACTGTTTAGTATTGTTGTCTTTGTTTTTAACGATTTATCTGAATACTTTACTTAGCTTTTGAAACGCTTCTTTGGCTATCCGAATATGTATTCGAATTTCCGTGTCACAATTTCCATCCTCTCTGGAAACAGTTCCTAGACATAAAAAAAATTAACTGTTGATTTTTGTGTCTCCAGCTTGCATTTCCGCCCAACCTTTTGCTAATAACTATGCATTGTGTCTTATTCCATTTAATATTTTATTAATTTCAACTTGGTTTCCTTCACTACCATCTGTAGGAATTTTTGTACATCTTTCTGTCTCAACATTGTATCATTTGCATATCTTATGTCGTTAAGACTGTGTCAAAGAAACTGATTTCGAATCCAAAGAGGTTAATTAAAATTTTATTGAAAGGTACGACTATTCGAGTGTAATATATGTGTATTGTCTTATTGAATACACACAGGATATAATTATATTGTTAGTTTGAGAGCGAAAGTATTGTCATTTACATGCAATGAGTGATCCGCTAGTGACAAAAACTCAATCTGAGTAGATATGTGACATCGTATCCTGTGAGTTAATGAGGAGAAACATGTACATATGTTTGGCTGTAATCGTCTTCTCACTGGATAATCTATACGTAACCCGACCAATCGAAAACATCCCTGGATTCAATATTTTGCACGTCTCTTTTTCCATGCCAACATTTGTTTATAACTAGAATAGCAGCTGCATTTAATGCGCAATTTTAAGCTTCAGCTTAGAAAACAGACATTATATTTCTTTACAGAATATTTTTGAAATCACTAATACATTCCATGGAAATTCAGAATCTCACTTTAACTCTTATTAGGGCTAAAAGACCAGTTTGAGCCAAAATTATGATGTAGTCCGTAATTCCAAATTACAACGAAATTTGAACTGCATCGATTTTCAATTGAGTTGTGCTTTTCAAATTCTGGGGAAATTTCAAACCTCACGGCACGAAACCTCTCACTATGATTCCTTGAAGAAATGTTGAGGAAACAAAATGGATTTCCTCAAGTCACGTGCACTACCGGCCATAATTATTAGGCCACCACATTTTTTTTTAAAGAAAGTATGTATTTTATACTATTTTAAGTGGATAATTCTAAATGAAAATAGAATGGTTATTTTGCTATTATTACGTTGAAAGATTTTACAAGGCAAGGAAGCAAACATGAACTCGTCCGAATCGTTCTGGATTTTCTTCATTCTGTCATAGATGAAACTACAATATAGGTAAATATTAAATATTTATAAATTCATTTAATCCACATGTTATTGTGCACTATTAACAAAACATTATATTTTCATTTACAATTAATCACTTGGCAATAAATATTAAAAAATATTATGAAATACACAATTTTTCAAAACATTGGTGTGGCCTAAAAATTATGGACGGTAGTGTATATCTTTGCATTGCCGAATGATCAGATTACAGGCCCACGAGCGGATTGACACAATTTACCGTTTCTTTATTATCTTGAACAGAATTCATAAGAGTACAGTTATAGATGCCCGTGTATATTTTAATGGGCCCTAATATATCTATGATTTGAAAGATGCAAAGTAATTCTTCTTAATACAGATATAGCTGGATGCACAATATAATTATTATTCATAACCATGTTATCGTCATGAACACAATGCCGTAAGGCGCATGCAAATCCATAAATAATGTTGCTCTTATATAATTTGCAAGTTTCTGTGTTGTTATTGTTGATGATTAGATTAGCCTTTTTAAATATTTCATAATACATTATCAACAATAATAGTTATATGGTTTCTACTGTGACTTTTAAATCTCGCTCTACTGAACATTGAAACATGTTTCACTGTTTTTCAACAGATGATGTTCTTAGAATTGCGTGCCTGTAGGTTCAGATGATAACAAATCTATAGGGACGTATGAAATTCAGTGTATGCAATTTATCATAGTGTTAAACATCAAATCAACCTTTCGTCCGTGCATGGAGTACTGCTGCCATACATGGTCAGGTGACCCCGCTGTTCACCTCGGTGTTCTTGACAGGCTCCAAAAGACAATCAATATTGTGATAGGTACCGACTTGGCGGCAGCCACTTTCCCACCGACGGGATGTGGCTTCCTTTTGTCTGTTCTATAAATACTTTAATGGCTTCTGCTCCAACGAACTTAAGTCACTGATGCCTCAGCAACAGGTGTTTCCTCGTGCAACCAGACTGGCAACTGGGTCCCACCCATTCGCAATGAGATCAACCAAATGCAGACGACAATTATACTGCAGCTTCTTTCCTCGTACTTCCTACCTGTGGAACTCGCTTCCTTATTCTTGCTTTCCTGACGGCTACAACATCCAGGAATTCAAATCCAATGTCAATACTCATCTCTTGACCCTAATTCTTTCCTCACACTCCTCTTGCTTCTTTCTAAATGGTTTGGCCTTCACTTTACTCTCTTCTATTTAGTGCTTTTACTCTTATGTAGCCCCCTGCACATCAGTGGCGTTACCGTCTTGCTCGGGGTGATATGATTAAAACAACATAATTAAAAAAATAACAGATTTCGTGCCAAAGAAAGTCTATTTGCGGGGAATTTTACTGCATTATTTTATTCAAAAGAGATTTGCAGCAGATGCTCAAAGAATTCTTGTTGGGTCTTACGGTGTCGATGACCTATTGGAAAAAATATGCAGAGATTATTTTAAACCCTTCAAATGTAGTGATTTTTATGTTGAAGATAAAGAACACTCTAGAGCATCGAAAAAATTGAAGACGAACATTTGGTGACATTGCTTCATAAAAGCACATATCAGGAGCAAGCCGACCATGCAGAATTATTAGGAGTTGATCACACAACAGTTTCAAAACTTTCGAAAGCTTTAGAAATGATTCAAAAGCTAAACAATTTAATGCCGTACGAATTGCAGAGACTTCAAACGCCGTCTTGTCATACATGGACAGCTGCTTCAACAGTAGAAAAGGAAAGGTTTTTGCATCATATAATGACCGGCTATAAAAAATAGATAAACTACGATAACCTTAAGAGTATAAGATTGTGTTGTAAGCCCGGCCTTGTATCAACATCGGCGAATATCCATGATTTAAAAAATTCACAGTAGTCTTGTGTCTTGCATTTGGTGGAATCAGCTGGGTATAGTTAATTATGAGTTGCTGAAAATGACCAAAATTATCACGGAAGATTGCTATCGAATGCAATTAATGCGTTTGAACTGTGTATTGAAAAAAAGACGACCATTATACTTGCAGAGGCACAACAAGGCGATTTTGCAATATAACAATGCTAGGCGCCATGTTTCAAAACGGGTGAAAACCTATTTGGAAACACTTAAATTGAAAGTCCTACTCCACTTGTCGTATTCACCAGACATTGCGGTTATTACTTGTTCCGATCGATGAAACAAGACCTGGCTGAGCAGCCTTTCATCCTTATGAAAATGACAAAAATAGGTCGACTCGTGGTTAGCCTCAAAAGATGTGTCACTTTTCCAACGTAAAGTTCCAATACTCCCAGAAATATTGGAAAATTTAGTGGCTAGCGATGGGCACTAGTTTCAGTCATATCTTCTCTACTCAGTTTTGTAAATAAACACTACTTTCCATGAAAAAACAGTGGGGAGAACATTCAAAGTCGTAATATATATCTCAAAAACGTAAATTTACCCTGAAACAATAAAACTATAAACAAAATATCTGTAGTTGAAAAGATAAGGTTTACGTACAAAGTATTTGCTTTTCGACATTCAAAGGGCCATACGTGATACATTAATAGATGATTATGCTTATTTAGCGTAGGCATAAATAGGTTAACATTTATTTCTGCGGTAGTTTCGTTGCAAACCAAGGCTATAGAATCCAAACTATCCTTCTATTTACACAAAGCTCGAAGAGATGGTTTAATAACTTTCCCAAGATTAATTGCACTTCAGTGAATGCAACAAATTTAACTAGAATTCGAACTCGGCTGATCGATACAGCCAATTTGAACAGAAACAAAGCAGCAGGGAACCTTCAGGATCGTAATTGATATGTTGATGTCCTGAGAAGGATGTGGCATAGAGAGGCTCAAAGAAATAATAAACGAAATTTACAACTGCGACAATATAACGGAAGACCGAAGCAGATCAGTTTTTATAGAATTACTTAAGATCCTAGAAGCAAAAGAATGTGAACGTCACCGCACAATCAGCTGAATGAACCACATAACAAAAATCATCATCCGGATCCTGATGAAAAGAGCGCGCAGCAGAATCGGCTCAGAGATAGGACAAGAAATGTGTGGCTTTGTTAAAGATACCGGAACAAGGAATGCGATATGCATGCTCAGAATGCTATCTGAAAGAGAAATACAAATCTAGAAGGACGTCTATCTGTGCTTTATAGACTACATAAAAGTGTTTGACCAAGTACACTACAAAGACTTGATAGAGATGTTGGACAACCTTGAAATTTTTGGAAAAGAGGTGAGGATTATCAAGAATTTATAATGGCCATGAACCACTTGTGTACAAATAGGAAGTAAATCCAGAAAGTAGACAAAACTAGAAAGAGGCGCAGGGCAGTGTTTTTACTCAATCTATTCCAATTATACAGCAAAACAATTCTGAGGGAAATAAAATCCTTGCTAGGATTCGTAACTGGAAGTCACAATCGCAACAATGAAAGAGAAAACGAGAAGAAAAGAATAATTATAAACTTTAAGAAAACTGAATGTATGATAATCAACAAAGAGAGGAACCCAAAATGTCATTACAGGTTAGAGAAACTAAAATAAAACAAATAAAGAAATTTAAATACCTTGGAAGCGTTCTGACAGAGGATGGAAAGTGGGAAATGGAGATCCGAAGAGGCATTAGCATAAACAAGGATGCGTTTCAAAAGCTAACCAGATTACTGAGAGACATGAAACTCTCATTGGAAACAAAGAAAAAAGTGCTGGATTGCTATCTGTCTGTTTTATGGCAAACAATGTTGGACCATCTCATCAAGGTTAAAGCAGAGGCTTGAGACAGCAGAAATGTGGTTTTACAAAAGGATGCTGAGGATGCCATGGACAGAGCACGTGTGCAATGATGAAGTGTAGGAGAGGATGTAAATGAAAATAAAACTTATTCTTGACATCAGGAAGAGACAGATGAGGTTCCTCGGATACATAATGAGGAAGGAAGGCCTAGAGAATTTATTACTCACAGGACTGATTTAAGCAAGAAAGGAGAAAGAAGCGCTAGATCTATTTGATATATCTGAACAAATGAATAGCAGAGCAGGGTTTGGGAGAGATACCAAGAGGTAACGTTTTGAAAGCGACAAAAAAACAGAGACAAGTGGAAATCCATGATTGCTTGCGTCCTGAAGGAACACGGCACATGAATCAGATGAAATGCTGATATATCGCTAAAAAGAATATACCAACTAACCGACATGACATGCTTTCTTAAACGATAAGCGTGTATGATAATATTATAGATCAGCATTAACAATTACAAGACATAACTGTTTGCAATATTATACGCTTTGCTGTACTGCATAAAGGAAGTTTAAAATATGAAAATATCGATGTGGTCCACCCAAAGGTAAAATATTGCTCTCATTGGTGTTACGAGTCAAATCTTAGTGTCAAACAAATATTTAGTCTCTGACCGTTTTTCATCGCAGTGTTATTAATTTCAATGATTCCAAGGTAATGACAAACGATTCAAGTCGTCATATAAATAGTACAGTTGGGTGTCATTTTATCTGCCGTTCTGGCCTATAAGCTTCACAGGTTTTATCGGTTTGACAAGTTACTGAAGGTTTGATCGATTTGCTCTTGCTGATCGATTTGATTATATTTGATAATCCCTCTGGTATTTATCGATAGTTTACGATGCCGACTTTTGCCCATCTGTTTTGCCTGTTTCTGTCATCTAGAATTTACTTCTTTTTTGGCCAGATGCAAAGCAACTATTACATCTCTTGCGTCGCCTGTATTACACATTCGACTTGGCAAGCTCTTTATCCAAAAGACTACGATCAAATCACGCTGACAACAGCTCTTTTTGTTCCACAATCAAGGTATTTAAGCAGAGTTGAGTCCGGTCATGAGTTCTATTGTCACAGCTTGGAAATATTTGTAAGCTTTATCCTAAAACAGGAAAAATGCTTTAAATTTAAATATCCAGAAAGTGTAGCTTTGTTCAGTCAGTTAAGTGCCATACGTGAAACACGCTTGGGCGATCATGTCTCGAAAGCGACATGACTGACTGGGCAGAAGATTATCCCGCAGTAAGTTGCCATTGCTTTCTGCGGTAGATTGGTTGCCAGCCAAGGCTAAATAACCCAATCTGTCCTGTTATTTAACCCATAACTGGAAGGAAGAGACGGATTAATACCTTTCCCAAGGGTATTTGCGCGTAAGTGAATGCAATGAATTTAACTGGAATTCGAACTCGGCTCTCCGATTTCTTGTTCCGAGCCGATATCCACTGGACCACCACGCACTTCCTAACGCTTTGTTAGGCTTTTTAAAAAGAAATCCATCAATGAACATAATCAAAACTGCTAGAAATTTGTCGCAAGATTTCTCAATATATTTGCTGCAACTGGCGTTTCTCCAAGTACTTAGAGCATGAGCAAGATATATGAGAAATTTTAATGTGTCCATTAAGTAATCACCAATCAATAAGCCGGCTTCCACTCGTTAACAATATATTCGTATGGGGAATTCATAATAAGTGACACAGTTCGCCTGACGTAATTGTCTATTAGATATTCAAAAAATTAAATTGTTTGATATGTAAAACTTTATTCAAATATCGAAATGTAGTGTCATTTCCACCAATTTTTACCTAAATTTAGCCATCGTTTGTTACTGTTCATATGTTTTACCAGCACTTCCTGTACTTACAAGGGTGATGTAGAAATTTATAAATTTGTAGGCATATATGCGGTAAACTAACATTAAATTTGGATTCAATCCTTGCAAACACTTTCAATGGATCACTTCTGGGGAAACAATTTGCCTGCATGTTAATGGATTATTAAGCCTCAAAATGACTTTAAGATTTTTCCCTAAAGACCTGATGGACACCAGCGTTTGTAATTTAGGATGTGGAGGCATGAAAATTTAAGACGTCTTTCATTATGTGGTTATATAGAAAAGATTGGATCAGATCAAGCTAGCATCCTGTAATACCGTAAACCCGTAGCTTGCATAGAAGGCCAGCGTGCCAAACATTGTCAAAAGCCTTGGAAATATCCAGAGCCACAGCACGATCCTCGCCGGACATCTCAAGGGCCTGGAACATGTACTCCGTGATGGTCGTTAGCATGTCGTCCGTTGACCTGGCGATACGAAAGACATCCTGTCTGTCCGAAAATAGTTTATGGACAGTAGTTGTTGAACAATTTCAACATTGATAATGGCCTCGAACAATTTCCTGGAATATATATATATACAAATTTCACAAAATATAACGGTATACAAGTATCATCCAGTATATATATATATATATATATATATGTGTGTGTGTGTGTGTGTGTGTGTGCGTGTGTGTGTGTAGATAGATAGATATGAATAAACTAAGATATATATAAAGAGACTGAGATAGATAGATAGATACATACATACATACATACATACATACATACATACATACATCTGTAAAAGGTTATCACTTAGGTGATTGATGTTACTTTCAGCATCCCGCCACCAGATTTTCGTAGGTGAAATTTCCGCTCAAACTTCATGGACTGATTCCAAATTAATGTTATTTTTTATGCCGTCATAATTTTCTCATTTGTGTAGGTTTACCTTGGTTAGCGTATTACCAGGTGGATATTGCCATACACATGATTGACACGTAATTTCTTCACTTATGTTTTGTTTAAATCTCCGGAATTTTGATGTGTTCATGATTGTTGTTCTTCGGTGAAGCATAATCGGTTTATAATGTTTTTAATGTGATGTGGCGAATCTTCGACGCCAAGTCGTAGTGGCTTGTTTGGTCCCGGAAGTAAGATACAGAAACCAGAAGGTTGGTTAAAACGGTGTTTTCAATAACAGAACATATATACAATAATAAGAGTTAGCAATCAGCAAAATAGCAGTGTATGTCCGAACTGTATAGTCAAGTTGCGTCTTGCCTACTTCTAGACTGCCTTTGGTTGTCTCTTGGCTGCTTTAAAACGGCCTCCTCGGACGGAACCTAGTTCATTTTTATGAAGAAGGAAGCGTCCATTCCACTGTAGAATAAAACACGATAACAGAATGTTGTTTGCATATATATATGCATACACGCTCGCACACGCTATCACACATACGCATATATATATATACTGATGAGTGTTGGTTGTTTAGATTTGATGTACATGGCCTCCAATATCTGCAGGTTCCTCTTACACACAGTAAGAAGAACCTGCAAATATTGGAGGCCATGTACATCAAATGTAAACAACCAACACTCAATAAAATCAACTTTAAAACCGGAAATAACATATTACATTGCATTTGACTACATGGTTTTGTTGTCATTTCGCGGTGTGACGACATAAATCCGCATCGCAAATTTAAGAACTGCGTTTATTATTTTTGGTAACTATTGCCGTTGCCAAGCGGAGTTTTATGTCAACACAAAATAAAATCGTCGGTGATGGTGGATGTTATAATATTTCAGTTTAAACAACCTCTCTGAAGATGGCTCATGTGAGCCGAAAACTTAGAAGAAAATCAATAAATAATGTTGGAGAATTTTTGTCTTTATTTTCAACTGAAATTAAAGCAAAAATAGGACGTTTAGAACGGCTCATGATTAAACATAATAGACATTCATTGTCTCGTATATTTAAGAGCATATATATATATATATATATATATATATATATATATATAGAATATGCTACACTTATTTGTTAATGTGCTAAATATAAAGGATAGAACATATGTATATGCAAATACTATAATATATAATTGGAAAATTAAGTTAATATCCAGAAATGACAGTCATTTTTATGCTAAACGCATTGCTTGGGCGTGTTGTTTGTGTTTAGCATGAAACAGAGTTTCGCCTCTACCTGGTGACCTTACTGTCTATAAATATATATATATATATATATATATATATATATATATATATATATTCGTTTATTTTTATTAATAATGTGACTAATCATTGCTATGCCTGTACGCATTATGACATTATGAGCCTTAGTGTTAAAACCATTAAGAAAATGAGCTTATAGGAAAAAAAAGAATGCGAATTAGTGTAAGAAGAATTGAACGGCTGGTGTTATGTCAGTACCAAAGTAGACTGCTATGCTCCTAATGACATTATATTCATATTTATCTACACGTGTTCCACGATGCGTCTAACTCATTTCTTGACTGACACAAGAGATTGATATATTCGCATGACATCACTATTTCTAAGGCATTTTAACATTTTCTTTCAATTCTCGTTCTTTTTTCTGGGTTCGTGCACCAGTTATGCTTTTCGCATGAACTTTTTTTTACCATGAGGCATGATTAAAATCTCATAGGAAATCAATAATCTTCCACATGTTATCGAAAAAAAAACGATAAAGAAAGACAATGTATATTGTTGAACTTTTCTTTATGTACTATGAAAAAATATTACAAGTGTCTGTTTAAATTTTCTTTCACTTCTTGTTTTAATTTTCTGCTTTTTTTCCACATTTAGATGAATTATTTTTTAGGGAGATATCATATGAGTTGCCTGTTTCAGAATGTTAAACCTCGTCACTAATACTGGATAAATATTAGTACTGTAATTATTTTACGTAGTCGTTAAGTAAATAACAGAGTATATTTCCTTTTTATCAATTGTATTATAGGCTCATTTGTTTTAAATTAATTACCTACGTCACATTATAACTTAGTTTCGATTATTTATTTGACTTTCTGCTTCATATATATTTTGTTTGCGTTTCTGTGCATTAATAAATGTTATTTAAATTCTTTCATTTTCTACTTATATCTATAATCATTCTTATTCTGTATTTCATTCTTGTTCGTATGTTTCTTCCTTTCTTTTTTCTTCCTTTCTTTCTTGTTTCTTTCCATGTGTGTATTTTGTTCAATATGTTGAAAACACACTTCCTTTCATTCCTATCTTATTTTAAGAATATTATACTTTGCAAAACAGTAGTATATAGTGTAGCTCTAGTTACTGATAAAACACTAACCTTTTCAATATCACGATTCAACTTTTTCGTTTGAATTTATTTTACACATATACAAATCAGCCATCCATCCGTGCATGGAATACTGCTGTCATATATGGAGATGCTGGTCATCTCAGTGTTCTCGACAGACTCCTCTGGAGAATCAGTAATGTGAAAGGTACCGATTTGGCGGCTCGATTCCAGCCACTTCCCCACCGACGGTATGTGGCTTCCCTCTGTCTGTTCTATAAATATTTTCATGGCTTCTGTTCTAACGAATTTAAGTCACTGGTGCCTCTGTCACATGAGTTTACTCATGCAACCAGACTGGCAACTGGGTCCAACCCATTCACAGTTTCAGTCGAATATCTTGTGGAGAGTAAATGCTGGGTCGGGGAAAGTATTGTGTATGAGTGTAATGAATATTTTCCAATATAAGTTTCATGTTATGTTATATGATGCGTTAAAGCAAATTTGTATTTCTTTTTCTATTGGTTTGTTGTAGTGTCACCATTTAGTTTCAACCCCAGTGCAAACTTTTAATTTGCATACGTTCTGGTTGAAAAATGAACAATTTTACATACAAATATATCATATCGTAAAACTATATTTCATAATATACAAATTCCGTAGTTCTTGTATACATAGTTATAACGTTCTAGCCGGTTTCTCCTTTTAATAGCAGTAATTGGTAATAATATGTGTAAAGCAGGATCGTCTCACCACATCACAAGTTTCTGTCAATGACTATACCCTGTGGAGGAGTTTGACTTAGACAAGCGTTCCCGAGATACGACAAAAATATATACCCCAGATTTCGAGCTATGCCTCCTCTTACTTGACAGATAATATTTGTCAGTGTGCGTGTGTGTATGTGTGTGCGCATATATATATATATATATATATATATATATATATATATATATATATATATATATATATATATATATCTGAAGAGATCCATAAAGAATCTGGAGATGTCCGACATTTACATTTTAAAAAAGTACTCAATACAACGTTGGTTGTAGGGCATAATATACATTCGTGGGCGAAAGGTCTTAGAAGCTCCAGATTAATTGGTGGCTTCCCAAATAGTGGATAGGGGTCGCAGGTTCGAATCCTACCGCATGACACACATTTTCGTAACAAATATTTATCGCAAATAACCAGGCCGCGAGAAGTAAATACATATTCTGTTTGATTATAAACAGAATGTCTACTTAAATACGAGTATCGTTCAGAAGTAATTTTCATACATGTAATTTCAAATTGTCGGTTGTTTATAAACATTTCGTTAATATTCGTTAATTTCAGTAACATGTTTACATTTGTTGACATTACGATACATTTCAGTGCAGATATCGTTATTTGCGTGAATCAAAAACTGTGTTATATAAGCTTGATTTGGCTTCGTTTAGACTGTTGCTCATTCGTGGTCGGAGGTTTAAGACGCGGCAGATCAGTTGGAGTCTTCCCCTCGGTGGATATGGGTCACAGGTTTGAATCCTGCCGAATGACACACATTTTCGTAAGAAACATTTATCGTAAATAACCTAGCCGGTAGAAATAATTATATATACCGTTTTATTATAAACAGAATATCTACTTAGATATGAGTATCGATCAAAAATAATGTGCAAACAAATAATATATATATATATATATATATATATATATATATATATATATATATATATATGTATGTATGTATATATATGCTCTTATTACGATTGAGCTCTCTAGAGAAGAAAATTTTAAAAACAGTTTCCACTTCTGTTATATAAACGTGACTCTTCTGAAATGAAATGCGTTCTTTCGGTGACTAGCGTGTGTATACACTACTTACATACAAAACGTTAAAATTTCCCTTCTCTAGTTCCATGCGTGAATGGCTTAGGGAGTAGAGACTCCGACTGACACCATATCGGTCGAGTTTCGAACCCGACAAGAAGCAAGCGGATGTGTCTAGCTACACGGATGAGCTGCGAAACAGCCTTGCATGTGAACGTTTAATATATATAGGAAATTATTGCAGATGTCAGAGAAAACAATATATTGTTTTCGCCCACATCAGCCCAATGTAAAATTTCTTGAACAAACTGTCTTATAAAAAGAGCTTTTCTATTGGTGGATGTATAAATGTATATGATTTGTATTAGCCCATGAAAAGATATATGCGTATGTAAACTCAAAAGATTATATTCTATCAAATATTACGAAATTTTACGGTAGAACTGATGATTTGTCTGACGTAGGAAATGTGTTTTGGGATGCAAGCGTTGTTTGACATGTATTAGTAATATACATATGAGGAGGCGTCTTTTAATTGTTTTTATTTATTTATTGCAGTTTTTTCTGTAAGAATATTGGTTCAAAATTCATAAGTTTGTTTTCACTATTGGAGTTCTTTGGTATTTTGTTATTTCTGTGAGTAGCTGTCTAATATAACTATGATGTTTATTAATGTGTCGTCTACACACACACACACACACACACACACACACATATATATATATATATATATATATATATATATATATGAAATGGAGTTCTTTAATCTTACTTTTAGTTGGTACACTTGTTTGAATTGACATTCCATTTTCCGTTACAGTCCCAACTAGCTGAAATTCATTAATCCTCCAAAAGAGACATCTACTTTGCGCAGAAATTGACTGTGTATTTCGTTTCGTGCGCTACAGTTGGCGCTCATGCAAAATCAAAATAATGTTTAGAGTAATAAAGAATGATATCCTGTTAAACACAATTTTAAATATACACGATATGAAAACAAAGTTAGCCAAAAAAATCCTAATTACATGTGTGCACTACTTCAGGAATATAGCGTTTTTAAGTTTAGAAGTATTGGCATACTTGTAGTCAATATCAAGAAACAGAATATTAATACATAAATTAAGTTTTCACTTAAAAATCTCTCTACTATTAATGTTGCATCAGGAAACTAAAGACAAGATAGCTTATCTTAGCCGACACATTTCATTTTCTGATGGATTTCTCAAGACAAATATAGGGATTTTAATTTACAATAAACATTTAAAAGTCAAAATATCGCTTTTTTTGTTTTAATTTTTAAACTTAAGACACACACAGGTTAACTGAAAGATCTGTGTCAGTTATGGAGGATGATAAGTGACATAATTTAAAAATTATTGTGGGTAAATAATCGTGTTCTTGAATATATTTATAAATAATTTAGATTATCTTAGTTTGGTGTTTAGTTATATATTTTAAATAAAAGTTATGTATGTAACCATTTTCTGTTGACATTTGAACATATTTATAATCATGCATTTTGGCTTGTGAAAGAGGTGATTCTTTCATTTGAATTAGACTAGGGTTCCGATTTATATTTTAATAAGATTTGATAGCAGCATTCTCAAAGATTATCTAAGTAAGTTTCTTAAATCATATTAGTTAAGCATTCTTTAGAAAAAAAGTGAAGTAGAATTTATTTTTATCTGTAATTATTGCCTTTGATAGATTGTTGTGCACAAGGTTCTTTCTGTTGTTCATATATACGCTGTTTTAATGTTCTGCAATTTTATTGTGAAGATAATTTGTAGCCACTCGTTTTATATATACCTGTTCAGAACTATTGTTTTGGGTCTGATAATATTCATAATTGTATGGGATGTGATTGTTATTATTTTTTATTATTAAGACTAGATAAATTGCTTTGTATAGTCGATGTTAAATATGTTATTACTTTTGTCAAGTCCCATGTCTATATATATATATATATATATATATATATATATATATATATAACATCTAGGGTCCTTAAAATATACTCGTGGTAAAAGTTAAATAGATCCGGTGAAAAGACACATCCTTGTCTTACGCCCCTTTCTATTTCTGTATATCTGATGAATTCAATACCTGTCAGTATGCAGGCAGTTTGCTACCAGTAAACATTCTTGATTACTGTAAGGTCTTTCCGAAATATGTCGAGGCTGTTGAGAATCTCCATCAAATTTTGGGTAGTATTTTGTCTAATGACTTTGCATAATCGATAAAACATAGGTACAAGTCTTTCTTCATTTGTATTGCCATTTCAGAGATCATGCTAATGGCGTTCCATCTTCCTGTGTGTTTGACGAACCCGCACTTTTCTTGTCCTATCATTGGCCTCTATTCTGCTTCTCGCTCTGTTCATCTGGATTCGGGCGA
The DNA here is from genome assembly GCA_037127315.1 of Ascarosepion bandense. Classification (NCBI taxonomy): domain Eukaryota; kingdom Metazoa; phylum Mollusca; class Cephalopoda; order Sepiida; family Sepiidae; genus Ascarosepion; species Ascarosepion bandense. The sequence continues at coordinate 5,309,447 of JBBBDQ010000603.1, read as the reverse complement.
TCAGTTTTGTAATGTGGCTCATTGAACTAATATTTCGGTGGAGTTCGCACTCGTTTGAACCTGGTTTTTTAAGCAGTGCTATGAAAATCGACTTGCTTATGTCATCTAGTATTTCACCAGTATTATAAATTTCATTTATTATTTATGTAATTTTCTTTATGCCGAATTCTTCCAGACCTATCATCAACTTTATTACAATGCCGTCTGGACCAGCTGCTTTGTTTCTATTCAGTTTGGCCATTGCAGTTTCCCATTAAGATTTTTAATATTTCCGGTAATTCCTCGTCTTTGTGTATTATCGGTTGATATCTCTTGTCGTGGAAAAGATATTTTATGTATTCTTCCCATCGCTGGAATATTTCTTTTTTTATCCAATATAATCTTTCCATTCTTGGAATTTATATATCATGTTTAGGAGCAGGTTTTTCTTCCTGTTAGTTCTCTTATCTTTTTCTGGATGTCTGTTTTATTATTCCTGCTCAGTCTCTCTACATCTGAGCATCTGTAGTTGAGCTGTTCCTCGTTTACCTGTTTGCATGTGTTCTTTATTTCCTTGTGCTGTTTCCTGCATTTTCTTTAATGTCTTGGCATAATTTTCCGTCTCCTGTGCATCATGTCAAGAATCTCTTCAGTCAACCACTCGTTTTTCTTCTGCGCGTGATTTTTTTTAATGTACTGAAATGAATTTAAAAAATGTTGCTATAATCACAACGCTAGGTTCAAGCTACCGTAATAACCAATCATTTGTGAAAATTAACACAAAACAATGGGAAATATCCTGTTTAATTGGAGTATATTAAAAAAGATCAGACCTTGCAATGGTAGTGATAACTGCAAATTATCCCAAAAAGAGAAGTTACCCATAATATCATTTTCAGGACACGAAAGATTGCTAAATGAAAATATCGAATTAATATCTGGATGTAAACACAGTAGAAATTGTATTTTATGATCGTACAAACCCGGATAAAATTGTTTACAATTCTTGACCAACTTCTCCTATATTTGAAACTTCCTAATTTGCGTTCGAATAACCGCTATACAATCAGATAATATAAAGCACCTAAATGCCAAAACGTTTAAACTAAATAAGCGTGATAATTTGACTTCCGAATAATTTAAATATTTAAAAAATCAGGATTATATATAAAATATATTATAGAATACACTTTTAAATAAAACTTTGTACTAGTCTAATTTGATTCTGACCAATACCTGATTTATAATTAATAATATCACTATCTGACTGTCTACCTGTCTCTCTTTCTCATTCTCTCTCTATCTCTCTCTATTTATATATATATATATATATATATATAGAGAGAGAGAGAGAGAGAAAGACATATATATATACATATATATATATATATATATATATATATATATATATATATATATATATAAGGGAAAAGGTTTTCGATAATAAAACGTCTCATCTAGGTGACCTTACGTTTTCACACACACGTACTTTCTCTTTCATACCGCACTAATTAATTCTCCTCTTTCCTTTTTAGTTCGTCAGTTACAAAATTAAAGAGGAACAGCAACATCAGATTTGTCTTTTCTTCACAAAAGAAAGAAAAAGATGGGCATAAGATTAATCTTTTCTCACAAAACAAAGTCCAACAAAAACATCATACACATCAGTGGCATAATGTTGCCTTTTCTTCATTAAGAAAAAAATTACCAGACATTAAAAACAATAAACGTTTCGTAAATCATTACTTTTATATTTTTCTCCCTCTCTGTCTCTCTATCTCTGTCTGTCTGTCTCCCTCTCTCTCTATATATATATATTCTAGAAGGCAGCCAATAAGCCTTTTCTTCGGCCAGCGAATAAGAAGAAGAAATTCCAAAGACTGGACACCACAACACTTCATTGGATGCACATGTTATTGTGCAGATGCACATGTTATTGTGTAGATGCACATGTTATTGTGCAGATGCACATGTTATTGTGCAGTCTTAAAAATGAACCATTCTTTTTTCACTTTGGATTATCTCATTCAGTCAGTTAAGTGCCATACGTGATACAAGCTTGGGCGATCATGTCTCGAAACAGACATGACTGACTGGACAGAAGATTATGACTGACTGGACAGAAGATTATCCCGCAGTAGGTTGCCATTGCTTTCTGCGGTAGACTGGTTGCAAACCAAGACTATAGAACTCAATCTGTCCTGTTATTAACCCATAACTGGAAGAAATAGACGGATTAATACCTTTTCCAAGGTTATTTGCGCGTAAGTGAATGCAAGGAATTCAACTGGAATTGGAACTCGGCTCTCGGATTTCTCGTTCCGAGCCAATATCCACAACGCCACAATGCAGTGTGATGCGTTCGTCCCTTATTACGTCTTCGGAAAAGTTTTTTTTACATTTTTGCGACTCCACATGCGAACAAATAAGTGTTATTGGTAATTCTAAATTTGGAGTATATATATATATATATATATATATATATATATATATATATATGTGTGTGTGTGTGTGTGTGTGTGTGTGTGTTTTGTATATAAACTCTCTAACGTAATTCCTTCAATGCGCCTGGGAAGGAGGTTTACAAAACCGAATAACTAGGATTCTTTGATGAATTCTTCTCATTATTTCTATTAACATTTGATTCATCATTCAAGTTAGGGCTTTTATTTGTCCAATTCTTCAATATATATATAGTTGCATATATTTTATGATGTGGACAATTGTAATGCAGAAACCCCCACTTCATCCAAATCTAGTATCAAATGTTTCTTCATTGACAGGATAAATTCTTCAAGATATCATCAATTCTAACCAATTTTCTTGAATCATCTTTTTTCCGTAGGCCTAAATCATCAGGCAATTTTCCGCTCAGAACTAAAATGTATCCATGGTGTAACGTAGGTCATTTCGCTTTCCTGACGTCATTCTGAGAAATTTAGACTTGTTAGAATGAAACTCTATCTTCGTTTAATCATTGCATGTTGTCTTATCCTAAGCATTCAATAGTTCATGCTATTTTGACCAAGCTAATTTTGCCTTGCGATGCCGGTTTCATAGTTTAAGTACGTTCGTTGTGGTGCAATGTATAACAGCTCGGAACGAGAAATCGAAGAGCCGAATTCGATTTCTAGTCGAATTCAGTACATTTACTTACTTGGAAAAGGTACTAATTCATCAATCTCCCCACTACTTATATATATATATATATATATATATATATATATATATATATATATACTACCGGCCATAATTATTAGGCCACCTCAGGTTTTAAAATTGGTTAACCCCACCTTTTAATTTAGAAGTTAAGACCAGAAAAGATAAAATATTTTTAAGAATTGATTATTAAACACTTCGCTAATAGCAAGACAGAGCGGTTTCTGTAGCATTGGTTGGCAACCAGTCTACCGCAGAAAGAAATGGCAACTTACCGCAGGAAAAAATTCTGTCTGGTCAGTCAGAAATCGAAAGAGGCATTATCGCTCAAGCACGTATCACGTATGCCACGTAACTGACTTCTTGGTTTTAAATTAATCTCTTTAGATGTGCGTTGTGGTGCAGTGGATATCGGCTCGGGACGAGAAATTGGGGGGCCGAGTTCGAATTCCAGTCGAATTCATTGTATTCGCTTACACCCAAATACCCTTAGGAAAGGTATTAATCTATGTCATCATTCCAGTTACGGGTTAAATAACAGGACAGATTGGGTTTTATAGCCAGGGTTATGGGTGGCATCCAGTCTACCGCAGAAAGGAATGGTAACCTACTGCGGGATAATCTTCTGCTCAGTCAGTCATGTCTGTTTCGATACATGATCGCCCAAGCGTGTTTCACGTATGGCACTTAACTGACTGACTGACTTCAGCCCATGAAGTATGCACCCAGTGATATCTACTAACACTCCACTTGAAAAATTTGCACCGTTGGTTCTGTAACTTATCTATCAGATTTCTCGCAATGTAAATTTTGGTTGTATTAAACTTTTTTCGTATCATCTAATGTTGCAACTTCTGAAGGTGACCAGAATTTACTCGATTCAAAATATTTCCATTACCTTGAAATTTTGAGAATCTTTCTGAAAGTCTGCTTCATTTTATTCCAAGTCTCTTAGTGTTATATATTTTTGGTCATTTTCATTGTCGTTTTCCATTTTTTTTTGCCATGATTTCAAATGAGAATTCAATGTCATAATTTACGCTGAATCTATGAAAAATCTGATGTGTTGGAAAAAATGTTTGCTTGTAACGTTGGAACTTAAAAGAGAAAACAACGTTGAGCAGCTGGAATATTTTACAGGGTTATTTTTGGGTGTTGCATGACATATTCGCTCCATATTGCAACCCTTCGTAAAATATGATAATTAGGTATGAAAAATGAATCCAATATGGCCAACGTTTCATCTGCAGGCAAGGTAATAAAAACTGTATATTCGTAGGAGAAAAATTATTACAAATTTACACTATTTCAAAATCAGCTAAGACTTTTGCACGGTACAGTATATGTGCGTGTTTACTTCTGCACGTTCTCAATATATTCACACGCAAACAATAAAAATATTACTCAACAGCACCAGAAATTCTTATCTTCTTAAAAAGACATGATCTATTGTGCTGTTGGCGCCTCATATTAGCGAGAAAGATTGCACGATTCAATGTAAATAGACAATACGTATTTCTCTAAAATCAGGTTATTTAACGATATCTTAACGTTTGCGTTGACTAACAGGTTACTCTAACCCTTTACAGAAATATCTAAAACTATCATTCTGTTTAAATTTATCGAAATGCAGGAGTACTTAACTTTATAAACAGCAGTTGATGACAGTAACGTTATCAGAAATTCTGTCAAGCAAAGTAGCAGTTATTATTATAAATGATATATTTTATTGTCTTTCTTACAAAGTAATTTACCTCTATATACATCTGCCTCGGTATTGATGATTGAGGTTAATTGTTTTCGCTGACAGAGGATGAATGATAGAAAAATGATGGGATATTTTAATACCGAGTCTCATAAATTTTCTTAGTTTTTCGTTGATGCCTAAGTCAAGTTAGCCCAATTGACACTGCTTTTTAATCAATTGCTACAAGAATTAAATAATGAAAATCATCTTAGATACAAGAAAATTGAATGTGTGGCCATCAGTAAAAGGAAGGTTCTAAAATGCCTACTACAGGCCGGGAATACTAAAACCAAGCAAGTACGTAAATTTAAATACCTAGGAAGTGTACTAACAGAGTACGGAAAGTGCAACACTGAGATCCGAAGGTGCAAAAGATGCATTCTAAAAGCTGATTAGAGTGATGACAGACAAGAAAATTTTGTTAGAAACAAAAAGAGAGAGTTATGTAATATATGTCCTTCAATATAACAGCAACTGATAGACAATTTCATAAAAACATAAAGGAATTACTTGCAACAATCGAATGTGTTTCTACAGAAAAATGCTGAGGATATTATGGACTAAACATATAAACATTGAAGTGATTTTAGAGAGGATACAAACAAAGAGGAAACTGATATTTAACATCAGAAAGCGACAGCTGATGTTTCCGTAACAGGTAATGAGGAAGGAGAGCTTAAAAATATAATACACACAGAGCAAATGGAGGGAAAAAGAGACAGAGAAGGCAACACATGACACACTTGATTGGCTTGAGAAAATAAATGTCAGATCAGTGTTTTGGAGGGTTAGCAAGAGAATAACAAGTGATAGGAAGGTGTGGAAGGCCATGATCGCTACCTCCTGAAGGGACACAGCACATAGAAGAAGACACTATAATCAGTAAGGTACAATTATTTTACTGATATTGCTGTGTTGATTATAATATCCATTTTGATATTTATATACACTATATTCCTGGTATTGTGCTTTGTAACGAATAAACACAAACAAGAGCCATTTTCGTTCTCACGGGAATTAAGATCAAGGATCAAAACTGTATGATCATAATCATTTTAACAACGCGTCATCCATCATATATATATATATATATATATATATATATATATATAAAGAATAAATCTACCGACTTGGCTGACTGCCTGCAGTCACTCTCTCACCGGCGTGACGTGGCATCTCTGTGCCTCTTCTATAAATACTTTCATGGCTTCTGCTATGACGAACTTAAATCACTGGTAGCCCCTAGATGTGAATTTGCACGAGATACTAGATTGGCAACTAGGTCCCACCCTTTTACAGTGAAACCGATGAAATGTAACAGCAATTTCTACTCCAACCGCTTCATTCCTTACACTTCCCGCCTGTGGAATTCCCTACCGCATGCTTACTTCCCCGACGGCTACAACCTCCAGGAGTTTATATGTAAGGTCAATAGACACCTCCTAATACACTAAATCACACCCACTCTCTCCAACTCTCTCCCTATGTACATCCTAAGTCGTCTATCACCCTCCTTCTGACATTTCCTATACCCAATCCCTCTATGTAACCCCCTGCGCTATAGTGGCAGTGGAATGCCTTGTTTGGGGTGACACGATTAAAAAAAATACCTTAAAGCTATATTTTTATCATACATATATATATATATATATATATAAGCAATCGGAGTCTAACCGTACTGATAAGTTGTGATACAATGAATCAGATTTGTCTGCGGATGATTATTTACGCTCTCACACCCTGATTGAGCACCCTGGGGGAATGGTAGACAGTAGCTACTCTGGCATGTAGACATCGCACATTCAGTAATGTATTAGAGCACTCTTGCTATTGTGCGTGTATAAGGATAATATACACGCTAAAAGTCTGCCTTCTTCTACCAAGCGCCCGTAGCCAGAGTTAGAATCGCCGACTGACGCCAATTCGGCCGGGTTTCAATCCTGGGTTAAAAAAAGCAAACGGAGAATAACTGTACTGATTAGCTTACGCTGTCAATGAGAATTTTAATGAAGATGAGGGGAAAAGCAAGATTAGAGGAATTAGAAGAGGAGAAGGAATATATATATATTTATATATATATATATATATATATATATATATATATACATATATTCTAGTACTGTATGATAATATCCAATATGTAATTTTTTCTCCTTCTCCTCTTCTAGTTCATTTTATATATATATATATATATATATATATATGCATTTTTATCACAGACATTTCACATACTTAGCTGCTTTGATTTGGATATCCCGTAATCGCCAGTTTTTTTTACTGTCACAATCCGTGCATAATTTTTGCAAAATTGTAAGGCTTAATCACTTGTTAAATATTTCAATGTATGCTAGGGCCTCTTCTATTCTTTTATTTTATTTTGTATGAATGGTTAGCTAGTTTTCTAAAATTTTGGAAACATTCCAGATTGAATATTGATCGAAAATTATACCATTTTTTTAAAACTGCCCTCAGGACACCCTACATATACTTTATTTTGGTCGTTGTCATTTTCCACCTCTGCTTTGCAGACTACACCTTCCATTTTGCACACGTATAGTGACCACTTGTATTTTTTTCATTTCTGCAATTGCACATGTGACTAGCTATGTTATTATTCTGTGCAATATCTTTAAACTTCTTGTCGTTCTATTCCTTTAATTTCATCTTTTAACTTGCTGGTATAATTACAAGTCATCTTCACTGTTTTGGTTAAAGATTTTATGCAATTCAGAAATTATTTCCTGTCTTGGTTTCTATCAAGTAACATAAAAAAAATATCTTTACCTATGTTTGTTTTCATTCTTAAAATAAAATGGGGCTGAACCAAATAATTATTTTGGTTTTCGCCACGAGTTGAAATGTTTGTGGTTTAAATTCAAGTTTGGTTTTGTGCTCCTCATTTTGTTAATACACTCATTATTTTTCTTCGAAAATATCTTTATTTGAAAAATTCCTACATGGTTTGCATTAATTGGCATTCAAATCTCCCATGATGATACTGATTTCTTGGCTTTTACATTGAGACTTGGCCTTCTCTAGAGTGGAGTAAAAAGATTCTATTTTTTCCTCGGTGCTTTGGGTTGTTGGTGCATAGATGACTACAATTGCTATGTTGAACAGTCTCCCTTTCAGATTGACCATGAGAATTCTTTCGGAGAACTGGCAGTATCCCAAAACACATTTCTTCATTTCTTTGTCCACTATTACAGTATTAAGCCGACTTCTTTTTCATTATTTGTTGCCTCCTGCGTATATTATCCTATGGTTGTCGCTGCTGAAGTCTCCATTATTTGGCCATCTGGTTTCAAATGTTAGCAAAACTTAGCATTACATATCCGGTAAGCAGAAGATATTTTCTTTGAAATTTCGTCCTTCCTCAAAGAGGACTCCTGTTTCATTTGGATAATTCCGGCCAATGCATTTGTGGTGTCGTTTTGGTAGAATAGTAGGTCAGGGAGAAAAAAATTCTTCGTTTCACTGTTTTTCATGCTTCGTTTTCAATATTCTTTTCCAGACAAATTTAATTTTTTTTGTATTAAGTTTATAAAGATATTAATGTTTAATTTAAAATTGATTTTGTATTGTAAAATATGTAATAGCATTATAATTCGTCTCTCTGCTCCCCACTTAGACCATGTGTTATCGCAAAATATACATTGGCCGGAATTATCTAAACGAAACAGAAGTCCTTTTTGAGGAAGGACGAAATTTCAAAGAAAATATCTTCTGTTTACTGGATATGTAATGCTAAGTTTTGCTAACATTTGTGGTGTCATTTTGGCAGAGTAGTAGGTAAGGGAGAAAATTCTTCGTTTCAATGTTTTTATGCTTTGTTTTCAATATTCTTTTTTCAGAAAAAATTACTTTTTTTTGTATTAAGTTTATAAATATATTAATGTTTAATTTAAAATTGATTTTCGTCTTGTAAAATATTTTCTAGCATTATAATTCGTCTCTCTGTCCACCCACCTTGGACCACGTGCTATCGAAAAATATGCATTGGCCGGAATTATCCAAGCATCCCTTAGATGTCGCATAAGGCCGAAAATATGGGGCGCCTAGTGAGGATCGAACACCCTACAAAGTTTTAATAGGTTCTAGCAAGAAAAGATTGCTAACCATTAAACCACATCGAGGTGCCACATTTTCTAAGCGCAACTTAAATATGGCACAAGGCCGAAAATATTAAGCACTCAGTTAGGATCGAACTCATTACTCAGTTGTAACAGGTTTTAATTAGACAAGCTAACCATTGCACTATGTCGAGGTGCCCAACGAAACCGAAAAGATGAATTATTTAGGAGAACATTTCTTTGGATTTTGCTACAGTTAGAAAAGCCTTCTTTCTACATAGACGCTGTTCCACTGAAATGTGCCGGTAATTGGATTGTTTCCGACAATCTGTAGAATGTGTCATTCGTTGTTAGGCGTACGGTTTTTCCTGATCCATAGTTTGTGGGGCCACGGATCCTGTCTCACAATTGCAACGATAAACAGCAGCAAAGCATGGTTGATTCATCTCCCTCTGATCTAAAAACACAATATGATTCCACCGTGCAGACTAATATCTATTACCATTCGTGTGGCCGTATGTAAAAGTTATATCAGCCAGCTCACGTTATGAATATCCTGCTATTGTTAAACGGAACACTTCTCAGTTAAATCAGTACTACACGCGTTAAACGTCGAAGACAGACTACTTAGAAATGTATAGGAGTGACAAATATAACCTAGTTGATATGCCACCTAAGCGATGCCATAAATTTTCTTTCATAATTTCTGAAACTGTTTTTTCTTTTGAGCCATTTTTATGTTAAAAATTTAAGGCCTACATAAACACAAATAGAAACGCTATTAAAAAGTAAATACATGTCATTTACAAAGCAAAATGTAGTAGAAAGTATAAATGCTGACAAAACAATTTGAAATCATAATTTAATTTGGGAAGAAAACATCGAAACGCGTATTAAAATAATTTCTGAATCATGTTCCCTTCGTCTGCTGAAAAATCACTGACCAGAATCATGACCCAGGTCTGCTAAAAAATCACTGCTCTGAGTAATGTTTAAATCAATAACATCCAGTCTTTCACTTTTTCTGTCAAACATTCATGCAAGTTTTTTGTAGTTTACTCGTTTTAATAGCCTGCCTTTCTTTTTTCTTAATATCCCACTGTGTGTTAGATTCTCCATACCCATTCCCCTCTTTTTTGTGTATGTCTATTTTTTAGGTGAGACTGATCATGTACAACAGAAATAGAGAATGATTCCATTGAAAGCAAATGGACGAAAGATGTTCACTTTTTTCGTTTTACTTTCTTTTTTGTTTTTGTTGTTTGCAATAACCTGATGCGAACGTCGGCCATTTATGTAGATATTCCACGTCTGTCACCTGATAGCGCACTAGACCGATAGTTAACTACCGGGACCAACTTGATTTTGACGTCTTTGATATGTTACTTCCAACATTTGCTGTTTCTTTGGCTGACAGCCCCACATTCTATCTACTTGCAGTTAATGGTTCGGCCATTATTCTTGCTTGTATAAATTGATCACTGCGATTGCATTGGTTACATGTTACGATAGGCGTAAAAATAGAAAGACAAGAAAATAGCAGAAAAAAAAAACTAAATTAAAAAAGATGAAAAAATAAAAATTAAAACAAGAAGCAGAGAAAAATTAATGCAAGAAGATATATTCGAATGTCTTCGGGTGTGGGTGGTTGAGACGTTGCAATGATTTGCAAATATTTGTTAAAGAATATGCATCACATTAGGAGGGAACTGTGACAAGCCTCCAGCCATCAGCATTAACAGAATTATCGTTTTTATGATACGCTTGCAAGTTCCTGATTCATATCGACTTTGGAAGAAAACCTCACACACACAATGAATATTTAGTACGCTTTCAAATTATTGTCATATAATGAAGCGAGATTTATTCATGTTTATAGTTTATTTCACAAAAATTACAATCTTCCCCTGTCGATAATGTCACATTGAATCACATTTCTGAAAAGTACACACTCACGCGCGTGCACACACAGCCAAACACACCCTTATATATATTTATTCCATGCGCCTATGGGGTAGCGACTCCGACTGACACCAAATCCGTCGATTTTTTATCCCGGCCAGAAGCAAGTGGACGTGCCTAGTCACACTGATGAGCTGTGATGCAGCGAAACAGACTTGTATGCGGATGACTAATATATTATGCTTTCATTACGATTAAGCTCTCTAGAGGAGAAAATTTTTAAAAAGTTTCCACTTCTGCGATATATGCATTACTTTAGGAATGAATTGATTTCTTTCAGTGACCTGCGTGTGTATACACTGCTTTTATACAACATGATAAAATTTCCTTTCCTGGCTCCGTGCGCCTATGACTTAGCGAGTAGCGACTCTGACTGACACCAAATCGTTCGAGTTTCAATCCCAGCCAGAAGCAAGTGGACGTGTCTAGCTACACTGATGTTACCATGAAACAGGCTTGTATGTGGATAACTAATATATATATATATATATATATATATATATATATATGTCTGTATAAAACCCTGTATGTGTATATATATGCTGGTTTCATTAAAAATTCAAACGTGTTATTATAAACAGGACAATTTTTTACTTCGAAATAAACAACACTCAAAAATACGCAACACCCGTTGACTGAAACAAAAAAAAATTAACTTAATTATCTATTCCACAAAATTTAAAAGTGCAAAAATCAAAGCAAATGTTGGCTAAATCCGGATCTAGAGGACTGCCCATTGAAATTCCGTCAACTAGGACATATATGGAAGTATTAAAGCTAAATTCAACACCTGTTGCTGTACGCCTAAACTGAAAAGTAATCTTTCTGGAATTAAAGAGGGACCAATGTAACCTCTATAAAGAGCGTCAGCACAAATCTGTAAGGTGTTCTGATGGAGAGACTTTTGTATACAAACTAACAATATCACAATACACCATAATCTTGTTTCAGAACACGATTCAGAGTTTTCAATGAACTTAGAAAACCGAAAAGAGTCAGAAATACAATGAGTGGACAACATTAGAGACAGGCTAAGTCAATTCGGCTAACCATTTAGACAATTCATGTTATTAGGAACCTACATAAACAAAATAGATCTAATAGGCACATTAACCTTTACATTTGGTATGCCGCACATATGTGCACATTGAGACCCTACAGGTCTAATACGGTTATATCTTGGAAATATGATTGCTTTTGTATACAGAGATTAACCGTCTCTACACTCTGGCCTCTAATTTGTTGATATTTTCCCAGGAACTTGCAGAACCAATTTCCCGAACTATCAGGGAATCATGTAAAATGACTTCCATTTTAACGATATAGAATTGACTATTAAATTAACCCTTCCTGAGTTTATTTTCAGGCTTAGTGATGGAAAAAAATGAAAACCAAAAAGAAAATTAATAATGATCATCAGGAAGAGACAAGTGAAGTTCCTGGGAGGAGGACTTGGAGAACCTGATACTAACACGTCAGATGAAAAAGAGACAGAGGAAAGCAGCGGATAACATATTTGAAGGGCCTGAGCAGGTGGATGACAGAACGGGGGCTGAGAGACGTTACAGGAGAAAGCGTGCTAAGAGCCACCAGGGATAGGGAGACGTGGAAGGCCATGGTCGCCTACGTCATGAGGGGGACAAGGCACATAGAAAAAGAAGAAGAAGAAGAACCACGTCGTGAAATATAACGCTTCACACGGAAGATCTAAACTATAACTAACCAATATAACTTACGAGTTGACATGTCCTCTGAAGAACTGTCTTCTTGATCAATTCAAAGTCGCAAATAATTACATTTTACGGGAATAAAACTGCATGAAACGGTTATTAACATCAATCATACATGGTTACAAAAATGGGACATGTAAAGAATTTCATGAAAATTAACAATTCAGTCAGATAGAACAATCAATGCTAATCGGCTATACATTGTGATAAAAGACAAAAAGAATATGCTTTCTTATTGACCTGACAGTACCATGAGGATTGTAATGTATCTTTGAAAATTTTAAAATCTATCGAAATACAAGACTCTTTCGATAAAAATTTTAAAAAATGTGGTACATGGGCATATCAATAACTGCATTTTTATTTGAAAAAATACATTTCTAAGTAGATCATTTCTGCAGAATATGTATTTTTATAAATCAACTAATACTTTTATATTTTGAAAAAATAAAAATCAATACAATTTGATTATTCATTACAAATATTCCTATATCGAACATTTATATCTATAACATCAAACATATTGAAAAAAACATTATAAAAATAATAAATGGGAAAGATTTTACTTTCTTAACAATGATCATAATGATATTGATAATAATTACAATAATATTGGATTTTCATCAATGAATTGTACACCATAGCAAAAAGATCTTAATTTTGAAAACGATTTAATAAACATAGTGAATAAAATAGAAACAAGGAGACACAACAATAATTTTCCAAATCAGATAATAAAAAACATAAGATAAATAAATCAATAAAAATATATATTCAAGCGGATAAATGAAGAACAGTCTATAAGATAGAATCTGTAAATTACAAAAAAAATAAATGAAAAAGCTATTTGATAAAAATTGTAATGACATAAAATGAGCATAAAATATAAATGAAAAAGTTAACCCTTATCTACCAAAGTAAAATTAAATAATAACCCTGAACAATGAAAATAGAACCATTTATTAAATGAAAAGATATGAGGATCATTTTTACATACAGACATATGTATATTATTTAAACCCACAAAAAAGAATATAGAAAAAATAAGCAGATAGAATAATAAACATGTACGAAAAGACAAAAGCCATTAAATATATGTAAATGGAAAAATACAAAACAAAAATGTTTATACTAAGATTAGTAACTAATTGTAAGAAATCTTATCAAATAATAAAACAAATAATAGAAATGTTTAACAAATTGGGATTTTAAATAGACATAACCTAAAATAATACATTTACTAGATATAACCCTTAACTTAAAAACAATACATAACAACCATACGAGAAAGAAAATAATGATCATCTAAACTATTTTAAAAATCGAAATTTGTCTCTGTGTGCGTGTGTGTGTGTGTGTGTGTGTGTGTGTGTGTGTGTGTGTGTGTGTGTGTGTGTGTGTGTATCCGTTACCTATAGACTCCGAAACGACTCAATCAATTTTCTTGAAAATTTACACAGTTGTACTATAAGTGTCTGCGAGTGTTCTTAGAATGGTTTTGTGATGAGGTACCCCAAATAAATATCGAAAATCAATAATCGAAAAAATCGGGTTTAAAAAGAGTGGTCCGATTTTAATCAAATTTGATACACTCATAGACAAAGAAACGATATTCAGAAGTTTCAAAGTTGCAGTTCTTAAAATAGTGCGGAAAATTTGATATCGATACCAGTAAATCAAAATTTGATTTACATCCATTCATTTTTCTTTCAGTCAACGTTTTCGCTTTAACTGGAAACAACTATTGTTTTTTAGTCTTTCGTGCCAACGTCCAGAAAGTCTGAGCTTCAGGACCATGGATTAGTTTTAAAGCGTTCATTACACCCGAGCAACGCCGGGCTATACTGCTAATATGTGCATAAACAAAAGATTCAATTAGATACCTAATGCATTTCAAGAATTACCAATATCTATTAACAAAACAATTCCAAATACTTCTAGTTATATAAACATATTTATTGAATTTTAAAAAAAATATGAATCAGCATTAAGAAAAGTACCTATGTGAACACATTAGATTACACAGGTAAAATACTTAAAAAAGTTTAAAAAAAGTAAATATAAATAGGTTAATTCCAACATATAATAATGTAAAAACAAAATTAGAAAAAAACATTAGATGATTTAACTAAAAAAATATTCTCTGACAATACTAACCTCTCAAAATATATTGATAAAATTACAATAAAAATAAGTTATAGTTGTTTGAATAATATGGAGAAACTAATAAATAAACATGATATACTGATAAAAATAATAGTAATTATGGCGCAAATTCACAAACTACCAATTTTATTTTAAAGTGTTGAAATAAATCAGAATCAAATGTTCACTTAATAATAAATTTTTAATTAATGATGTAATATATAAAGCAACCTTATCAAATAATATTATTAATAGGGAAAATACCTAGGATTCACTGAAACAACTATTAAATAAATATTTAATAATCATCAAATGTTAATGAAAACAAGGCTTTAAATATATATATAATTACCATAGCTTGATAGGAAATGTGAGTTCATAACTGACAAAGTTTTGGTGTGTGTTTCGTCGTTTTGCATTTCAGTTAAGTTGCGTACTGTGTTTCAGACTCGAATTGTATTTTCTTCTTTCACTAAAGATAGGTTGTCCTATTTTCTCGAAAATTCTGTTATTTATAAATTCCAATGCCGATGTGAAGCGGTGTACATAGGACGAACCACTTTGAATTTGGAATAACGAGAAGCGCATCACGTCTCCGGGTATTCTTGGACGGTCTTTAAGAACAACTCAGGCTGTTCAAAATCGGCCATTGGACAACATTTATTTGATAATCAATACATTTCGTCTTGGTTTTCTGTGATGCACAGTGTCCGCTCGACCCATCATTTACGTGTTTTGGATGCTGTTTATTTGAAGATCCTTCAACCTAATCTGTGCAGTCAAAAAGAACATATCCTTCGCTCCTTACGATTGTTGGAGTGATTGTGAGTTATTCCATTTCCATTTTACTACTCTTTTGGAACTGTGTGTTTAAACCCACTATTTCACATTTTAGATTTTTTATTAAAATTATACTTTTGAACGTGTTCGAACTTTCCCTTCTGTAAGTAATTTTCTTATCCCATATATCATTAACCTTAATGCCAAAGAATACCTTTCATAATGTTGGCTGAAAGGATCCTAAGGTCTACATGATGACGTCTAAATTATTTAAGTCTATTTGTTATATCTGTGGGTACAATCCCTGTTTATATATATATATATATATATATATATATATATATATATATATTCCATTGATGACTATTTACTCATTATAACAAATTACGACTCCCTGTAAGCCATGATCACGGGCTTGGTGCTTACATGAAGGACGGATTTCCCTGTGACAGGGTCACAAAAGACGAGCAAAATAACTTCACGTATATTTGTTTCTGTGTGGCATTCACCCATAGTACCATATTGATCTTTGCTCTGTATAGTCATCAGGATGAAGGGGCGGATTATTTTTCATTATAAAGGATTTAGAATAACCTAACGGATTTTCACTCGTTTAATTTTCAGATATGTAGGGCTTTCATTGTTCACCACAAAGAGTTGTTAGTCCACTTTAACAAAACCGATGAGAAAGGCAGATATTGCAGCAGCATCTCCATTGCATATGGTCTGATTCAGATAATCGAAGAACCAACCTGATTCCTAGACCCGAAAGCAGATGAACTTGCTCCGCATTTTTCAAATACCCCTGTCCTGACTAATGCACTGCAAAACTTTACTCTCATTGGCACATGTTATCATTTCTTAATCGGTGTCTAGATTGACACTAAAACAAATGTCATTTCGCTGTAAGATAAACTAGATCAGCTTTCAGTCCTATATGACGGAATCTCGTCCATCAACTTTCTTCAAATATGTTCTTTCTACAAATATTGCCCTAATCTATGAAAGGATATTTTTTGGAATGGAGTGATTTATACACACTTCTATAAAGCAAAGTTCAACAAAAGCTAAACAGTCAACTCTGGATTATGCCTGAATGCACTCCAGACATTGCTCGCCGGAAACACTAATTCAACGTCTATCGCTGTGAATGGTGTAGTCCGACTCCTAATTGAATAAGAATCGACCACAAATATTGCAAGAGAATTTAAGAAAACGCAAAGTGCAGCTATGCACGAACTTTCCAGGCCAAGTTGGAAATGAAACAGAATAAATCTCTTTAATTCTAAAAGATCACCGACTAATTTATGAACATATCAAAATGGTTGTGCCAACTATGATAAATACTCCAGAGATTATTTCCTCCTCAACAGACAAGGCAAAGCACCTCGCCTCGATATCTGCGTCAAAATCATAGTAAAATGATAAAGGCCATTTCCTCTCCAGCTTCGTACGTCTCAATGGGTACAAGTCTAGTAATGCACACACATATTTCAGCAAAAGAAATCTCTAGAGGTATAAAAAAGTCTGTTAAAAGCCACTGAGACGGTCACAAAGTCAGTGTTTGTCATTAAGATTAACAGGCCAGAATTATTACCAATTATAGCAAATTTTTTAACCGCTGCTTGAAGGAGAAATCTTTATTAAGCATGTAGGAGTTGGCTAGTGTATGTTGGGTCTTTGGGAACGCGGTCAACCGATCCTCCCACTGCCAGTACAAACCTATTCGTCTTCTCAGTATTACCAACAGAAGCTAGCAGCGGCGGAAAGTCTTCTTTCCTATATTGGCCGTTTCGAGACTTCGTCTGAAAAACAGCTTCTTGTCTGCCTTTAATTCTTTTCGGTCGGTCGGCGGCAGGCTTCTCTACGGTTGGCACCCATCGGCGTGGCAATTACCTCTGTATCTGTACATCTTCAGCTAAGTCAGAGGCATTCTTCTCTAGGGTTGGCACCCAACGGCTTGGCAAATACCTCTGTCTCTGTACATCTTCAATCAGGAACGCTATGGGAGGCGGCCGGCTCTACGGTGGGTGCCTAGTGTCTTGGCGCCTATCCTCGTTGTTACATCTCTGAGCAGAGAGCTGACTGGACTATTTTGTGGCCCCCTCGGTGCTTTGTATTTATGCATATACCTGATTTACTGGTGCATGACATGACGGAAACGGATATCTGTGCAAATCTACTTTCTGGCCCCTTGCGGCCAATGAAATCATTCTTGCCCCTACGTCTATTGAACAGGTGTAGAGGCTCATCATTTGTTCCC
Organism: Ascarosepion bandense; assembly: GCA_037127315.1. Classification (NCBI taxonomy): domain Eukaryota; kingdom Metazoa; phylum Mollusca; class Cephalopoda; order Sepiida; family Sepiidae; genus Ascarosepion; species Ascarosepion bandense. The sequence goes on along the minus strand of JBBBDQ010000603.1, from coordinate 5,291,609 downwards.
TGTTTAGGATGTGGTTTCCGGCTTTCTCTTTTCCAATCTTTTCACTTTTCCTTATTTTTTTTCAATTGGAGTAGATAGACTGAACTATCGCTCGGTTCACACTCCACCCACGTCTACTGAACAGGTGTAGAGGCTCACCCCTTGTTCCCTGTTTAGGATGTGGTTTCCGGCTTTCTCTTTTCCAATCTTTTCACTTTTCCTTATTTTTTTTCAGTTGGAGTAGATAGACTGAACTATCGCGCGGTTCACACTCCACCCACGTCTATTGAACAGGTGTAGAGGCTCATCCCTTGTTCCCTTGTTTAGGGTGTGGTTTCCGGCTTTTTCCAATCTTTTCACTTTTCCTTATTTTTTTTCAATTGGAGTAGATAGACTGAACTATCGCGCGGTTCGCACTCCACCCACGTCTATTGAACAGGTGTAGAGGCTCACCCCTTGTTCCTTGTTTAGGATGTGGTTTCCGCCTTTCTCTTTTCCAATCTTTTCACTCTTACGTAGCCCCCTGCACACCAGTGGCCTTACCGCCTTGCCCGGGGTGATATGATTAAAAAAATGCTTTTGGGGAGGAGTTAATCCTTTCCCTTGGTTTAACTAATAAAGCAGCGCTATTTCTACGTCATCACATTTTCCGTCTTTCATTTCCCTTGATGTTCACCAATCTAACCTTTATACTTACAACCCCTTTCACGGGGAAATTTTAATTTAACCATTTCTCATAGCAAGCAATCTAATCTTTGCACTTGTCAAATACTCCCTTTATTTTGTGACAATCGTTTTCGACAATTCAAAACCACGTCTGGGTCAACAAAATTCTCTGTATTAACTGTGTCGGCGAAAACAACAATTGAACTCCTCTTAACTACGCTGATTCCGCTTGCCGACTGATGCCATGACTTTGTCTGACCCGGTCGGCCAGATTTGGGGTAAAACAATCGAACTTGCACACACGCAATGAAATATGAATTACTTCATATTTCAGATTTTTAGTTGCAATTTCATTTTTTCTATGCTCATATCGAAACAGAATAAATTTATTTCCTCTGTTCGTATTCAAAGAAAACACTTCCCTCCAGCTGGTTCTTTTAGATAAAGCTTATTAATACAGACTAATTTAATTACTTCCTTCCGTCTATGCTAAAAATAGTGTTACACACTCAGGACTCACCATTTTTTCTGATTTACATAAATGTTCTATTTAAATACATAATCCGGACATTTGTAAACATTTATGCTGACGACACGAAGATATGCGGGCGCACTTATAAAATTGTTAGCGATGAAATATTTGCAGTTGACATTTCTTACAATCTAAGACGAAATTCCCAATGGTAGAAAGACTGGCTGGTTGCATTCAATGGATCCAAAAACAAAATGGTTTAATTCCATCACCACTAACTTGAACCTAAACATCAGGATGAACTTATGTCTCCTCGAGTCGGACCCGTACCTCAATATTGGATTTCAAGGTCACACACGATCAGTCAGTTAAGTGCCACACGTGTACACTGGGTAGAAGATTATGCTTTCTGAGGTAGACTGATTTACATCCAAGGCTATAGAACCCAATCTGTTCGATTATTTATCCATAAATGGAAGAATAGGGGCAAATTAATACCTTCCCCAAGGGTATTTGTGCGTAAGTGAATGTTAGAGAGAGACATGACTGACTGGGCTGAAGGTCTCCCCGCAATAGTCTGCTATTAATTTCTGCGGTATAATGGTTGCTAAACAAGGCTATAGAACACAATCTGAATTGTTATTGGACCCATAGCTGGCTGGAAGAGAGGGATTTATACGTTTCTCAAATGAATGCAACGAATTCAACTGGAATTCGAAATCGGTTCACCAATTTCTTGTTACGAGGCGATATACATTGTTCCACAATACCAGTAAACGACTAAAGAATACAAACAGCAATTTTGGCACGAAGCATCATTACAAATTAACACTAATCACGCACCAGTTCAAAAAGGAAAACTATCCTTAGTCAAGTGCTTTCGTAAACACATGTCTCTATACAACAACTCTGGCAAATTTAAAAACTGCTGCTAATTTTAATTCTAAATTACATTCTTTTTCTTTCTCTGATTCTGTCTGTCAATCTGTTTGTCTGTATGTCTCTATCTCTCTAACTCTCTCTCTCTCTCCCTATATATATATATATATATATATATATATATATATATAAGCATATATTCATCCAAAACAGTTTGATTGAAAAGAACAAACCTGATCTGTTTAATGTAATTCTTTGTCATTTTAATGTATATGGTGATTAAAATACTGTAGAAAATATTTTTTAAGTACATTTAACAGAATGTGTCTTTTTCAAGTAGAAATGAGGTGTCTGCTTGGTAGATAGAATTCCTCTGTCTACATTCTGGTCTTCTTTGGATAACTATAAGGTAAATATAGTCTACAGTGACGTCATGAAATTTACGAATACTGTCAAAAGTAACAAATCTCCCATGCAAGAACAGTTTATTCACAGTTCTTACAGCCTTACTTCACACTTTATTAGACAATTCAAGAATTAAGAGACATCGTTTCGGTTTTTTTTTACTCAACCTGTTGCGATATATATATATATATATATATATATATATATATATATATATATATTGTAATTTTGTTATTATAATGCTTTATAAACCCAGGAAGAATTGAAGAATTAATCACACAAACATTATTTAGTAACAAATTCATAACAAAGTACAATATTAAGCTCTATTCTGTATCAAGCACAACTGTGGGTTTTAATCTACGTGTCCTTTCATTTTCTTATAACACACACACACACACACACACAAACACACACACACACACACATACATATATGTATATATATATATATATATATATAAAATAAAAAGTGTGAGAAGTCGTGAACGTTTTCTTTAATGTGTATATTTATTGTTTTTTGTTATCATACATGTTATGATACATTAAGTGTCCATAATCCTATTTGTGACGCTACACGAGTTCAAGTCTAAAATTGACTCTCTTCAGGTAAATAAGTTTGTGGCTGTACGTATCTAGTTCCTTTTGCTCTGTACTAATTTCTCTCGTTGGAACAACCCTATCTTTTTATTCTATATATATATATATATATATATATATATATATATATATAGATAGATAGATATTGTTTGAGCATTATGTTTTTATCGATACTCGTATTTAAGTAGATATCCTGTTTTTAATTAAACAGCATTTTATAATTATACCTACTGGCCTGATCATTTACGATAATTTTTATTACGAAAACAATGTAAACATGTTACGGAATTTAACGAATTTAAACGAAACTTGGTTATAAACAACCGACAATTTGAAATGAATTGTTTGAACATTTTTTTTATCGATACTCGTATATAAGTAAATATTCTGTTTTTAATTAAATAATTCCGTAACATGTTTGTTTATATATATATATATATATATATATATATATATATATATATATATATATATATTCAGTGGAAAACTAAACACAATCAAAAGATTATTAATTTTGTATTTATTTCAGCAGTCTAAAATTGTTTGCAGTTACATCGTTCAGAAATTTTTTTTTTCATTTTTACAATTGCCTTATTTAGGCAGTTTATTTTGTACGTTTTTTTATATTCCTTCCTAAATAGTGTTTGTGTGATTAATTCTACCTGGGTGTTGCTTTGTGCATGTTTATCTCTTTCTAGTTTTTGCGTGTGCATAATTTCTATTGAATTATTTTCTATCTGTGTGATTTAATTCATTATTCTCTATTGCGTTATATGTGTAAGTTGACGTATATAATTTCAATATATTACTGGTTTAAAAATCCCTTTTTTATAAACCTTTTCTTAAAATATTATCTGTAAAATAACATGTATTTATTCATCAACGATCTGTCCGTGTGTGTGTTTATATATATTTATATATATATGTGTATATATATATATTTACTAGCAGTATGGCCCGGCGTTACTCGGGTGTAATGAATACTTTAAAACTAATCCATGATCCTGGAGCTCAGACTCTTTGGACGTTGGCACGAAAGACTAAAACGCAATAGTTGTTTCCAGTTAACGTGAAACCGTAGACTGAAAGAAAAATGAGTGAATGTAAGTCAATTTTTGATTTCCTGGTATCGATTTGAAGGCTAAATAAGTCCTCTGAGTAAATGGTAACATGCCTGAGACTAAAATCTATAACATTTTACCTACTTAGAGCCAAACACGAAGCAAAAACTAAAATAAAAGTGTTGAAAATATACAGACATATAGGCAGATAAACAGACACACACACACACAAGAATCTTGCCTTATATATATATATATATATATATATATATATATATATATACATAATTGATTTTCTACACTATTGTAGAGACTGCAACCTTGATACTTCTGAATATCATTTCTTATGTCTTTGACTATGAGTGTATCAAATTTGATTAAAATCGGACCACTCCTTCTATAACCCGATTTTTTCCGATTATCGATTTTCGATATTTATCGGGGGTATCTCGACACAAAACCAAGCTAAGAACACTCGCAGACGCTTAGAGTACAACTGTGTAAATTTTCAAGAAAATCGGTTCAGCCGTTTTAGAGTCTATAGGTAACGGGGACACACGCACACACACACACACACACACACACACACCGACACTCACAGATACACACACATACAAAGTTCCATTTATAAATAAGTTTAGATCCGCTTGACCGTCCGTGCTTTTGTGTGTTCTCAAGTATTTAGATTTGATTTCCAATTCGACCCGACTGCTTCCTCATTAAGAATCTCGACATTTTGTGTTTATTATTATTACTATTTTCATAACAGAATCTACATTATTATTATTTTTGTTGTTGCTATTGTTATTATCAGAAAAAATTATTATAAAGTCACAAAGAAATTTACCAAGAAAAGAAAAAAAAACGCATTATTTGAACACTTTCAACTTCAGAACCTAAAAATAAAATAAAAAGATCTGGCTCCAACATGTGTCATGAAAAGAAAACGATAAAATATTCAGTATGTTAATTTCCTACACTGAAAAAATGATGAAGACTTTTTTCTGGTTAAAAGCAATCGCTGTCCTCTGAGTAGATATGTCCCTCGTATAAGATACTTCCTTCAAATCTAAAAGATTCATGTAAACAATTTTTTATGCATTTCAGACATAATGACTGGCTGTGACAAAAGATATTACACAGAATCAACGAAAGAACACATTCATGCAAAACATTAATGAAACTGCGAAAACATTCTTCTGACGTTAAAATGTTTCAAGACCAAATATTGAAAATGCCATTATTCTAAACAGAATCTTGCTTTGTTATGTGTGTTTTCCTTCACAGCATGTTAGTGTGTTTAACCAGATATAACTCAAAATGCCTACGTTTATTTCATTTAAACACCTGTTGGCTTACGATCACCAAAGTTAATCAAATTCAAACCTGGTAAGTACCTAGATGATAGACAGTTTGGGGATACCAAGCGCTATAACCTTGGATTTTTGCGATGGTTAATGAATAATGACTCAAATTTTTAATCGGAGACCCGAATTCCAATTCCAGTTGGCTTCTTTGTATTGCCTTAAGATCAAATATCCTTAGGAAAGATATGTATCCAGCCCTTACAATATATATTCATGCATAACCTGTAAAATGTTGATAGGTCTTAGGAAAAAGAATCATCAATCATGACCGTAAATCTAAACGTCCGATCTATGCGTATTTGTTACACAGAAATACCCAATTTAAGTATTAATTTTATTATTAATTTCTTATTTTTCACACACATCTGAAATACTGAACTTTGTTTATAATCGTTTCACCCCAAGCAAGGCAGTATTGCCACTAGTGCACAGGGGTTTACAATGAGAGGACAATGAAGACGGAAAAGAAAAGTGTATATAGGAAATTGTAGAAAGGTTAAGAGAGAGGAGGGATGCACGGATATAGTTGATGGCAATTGACATTACATTTAAACACAGACACATTACATTTAAACACAGACACGGGAAGTGCGAGAAATTTGCCAAATTTGACAGTAAAAGAGTGGGACTTGTACATGAAAATCAAATGACGACAAGAGCCAACAGATTATCCCGTATTCCTCGAAAGAATCTCATTTTACTAACATTGTCGAAATATTTCTTTTGAATTTTTTTTTAAAGTTTCTCTTTACAATGTTTTTTAGAACTGTTCGATCTTCATCGATCATGAAAATTTTCTAGGCAGGATATTTAAAAAATACTGGCTGATATCTGAAGCCACGTATCATATCAAAACATATGCATAATGTTGGAAATGTCATTAGCAAACATGCTTACGAATTAAGGGCACCAATTATAAAAATATACATCCTATAGTACATTACATATTATATGTCGCATATTTGTTTAGTTAAGAATCTTGATTTCTTCAAATTATGGTAACGAGATATTTATTGAACTTTACTTGCCAAATTCAATTTCATGTCCACACAATTAATGTCTAAAAATAGTTAATTCCTCGATATTGTGCACTCATCCCAAATATATATAACACATTATAAATAAAAAGAATAATAACAACACGCACGTGTACAGTCATACACACACACATATATATAGTCATACGCAGATAGATCTGTTTTGCTGTATCACATCTCATCGATACAGTTAGAAAGTCGATTGTATTTTACCCAGGATTGAAACCCGATCGAATTGGCGTCAGTCGGCGATTCTATCTCTGAGCTGCCAAAACATCAAAATGTTAAAAGTATTAATATATTACCTTATCATGTAGTGTATTTTTTTGTCTCAGTCTGTAAATTTTGTTGTTTGGACGTAGACCTTCACAAGATATCACCATGTTTGCCATTCAGGTGTGAACGAATGTCCCATTACTCTGGTGAACTGGCACGGATGTGATACGCTTAATTTACCTTTTTTTTAATTTTTTGTAAGACTGGCCTGGCAGAATTATTCCTGCAGTGGTTAGTTGCTACATTCTATAGAAAAATGGTTGCTAAACAATACAGATTGACCTGCTATTTAAACGAAAAAGGGGGAAGAAAAGATGGATTCACAACTTTTCCAAGAGTAGTTCTGCATAAGTGAATGTAAAGAACTCGACCGCAATTCGAAATCGACTCTCTGAATAATCATACCGTGTTTTTTCCATCATAATATTGCACAAATCTCTCTCAGCATATATATATATATATATATATATATATATATATAGTCATCAGCAGACAGATCTGTTTCGCTGAATCACAGTTCATCAGTACGGTTAGACTCCGACTGCTTTTTAACTCAGGATTGAAACCAGACCGAATTGGCGTCAGTCGGCCATTCTACCTCTGGGCTATGGCCGCTCAGTAGAAGGCAGACATTTGAGCTTGTATATTATCATTATGCACGCCCAATAGCCAGAGTGCTCTAATTCATTACGGAATGAGCATGCCTACATGCCAGAGTAGTTACTGTTTTTCAAAGTCTAACATTCTTCCAGAATGCTCAATCAGGGTGTGAGAGCGTAAATAGTCATCCGCCGAAAGATCTGTTTCGCTGGATCACAGCTCATCAGTACGGTTATATTCCGATTGCTTTTTAACCCAAGATTGAAACCCGACCAAAGTGGCGTCAGTCGGTGATTCTACCTCTGGGCTATGGGCGCTCGGTAGAAGAAGGCAGATATATATATATATATATATATATATATATATATATATATATATATATATATCACATAAGACAGCTACAATACATTTTTGGTCTGTCTTGACGCGTGTTGCTGCCATATCAGGTTTGTTTCTACCCAATCCACATGTTCAAGTCCTGTCAGTGTTCTCAATCATTTGCACGTCTTTTCGATTGATTAATCATTTTTTATCAAACTCATTTTTCAGAAATGAAACATCGCAAAACTCTCGCTAATTTGTTACTACGTATATAGAAAATGTTTCGACGAGTTTCATTATTTGTTCAACCAGTTCTGAAATTTCCCACTGAAAGACGCAATGCCACTAACACAAGGTTAACACATTTTTGTTTCTTTACAATTCTATCATAAAAAAGAAAATTATATTCTGATGGATTCCTCCTAAGAATCGCTACTTTATTAAACAAGTAGGCATTTACGCAGGGGACACCAACATTTACTTCCGCATTAGTAAGAAATCTGGCGAGGCGGACAAACATAACCTCAATGCTGAGCTTGAGAAGGACCTCCACTCACTGATAGACTGGGTAAGAAGTGGGTCGTAAATTTTAATGCATCTAAACCGAAACTCCTATCCGTCAAACATCACAGGCAATCTCTCTTGCCTTCCATAAGCAAGGAAGTCTCTCTGAAAGCAGTACACTGCGCCTCCTCGGCCTTACCCTATCTGCTGATCTCAAGTGGAATTATTACATTGAATCAATAGCGAAATCCACTGATAGGAAAAATGGGTCACTGTCTCAGGTTAGAAAGTTTTTTTCCGCCTGAATCTATCTTGCACATATACAAATCAACCGTCCGACCGTGCATAGAATACTGTTGTCATATCTGGCCAGGCGACCCTGCTGTTCGTCTCAGTGTTCTCGACAGGCTCCAAACGAGATTCTGTAATGTAACTGGCAGCTCGACTCAAGCCTCTTTCTCATCTGCGGGATGTGGCGTCCCTCTGTTCCTTCTATAAATATTTTTATGGCTTTTGCTCTGACGAACTTAGGTTACTGATTGCTGCTCCGCAAGAATTTAGTCGGACAACCAGACTGGCAACAAAGTCCCACCCTGTTACAATTAAATTAAATAAACCAAATGCAGGTGAATATTCTATTCCAGCATCTTCTTTACTTACGCTTCCCGCCTGTGGAAATCCCGTCCATATAATTGCATTGCTGACGACTACAACCTTCAGGAATTTAAGTCTAAAGTCAATTCCCATCTCTCATGCACTTAACTCCAGTTTATCTTGTTCTTTTCTTTTCTCTGAAACCCGACCAAAGTGGCGTCAGTCGGTTATTCTACCTCTGGGCTATGGGCGCTCGGTAGAAGAAGGCAGATATATATATATATATATATATATATATATATATATATATATATATCACATAAGACAGCTACAATACATTTTTGGTCTGTCTTGACGCGTGTTGCTGCCATATCAGGTTTGTTTCTACCCAATCCACATGTTCAAGTCCTGTCAGTGTTCTCAATCATTTGCACGTCTTTTCGATTGATTAATCATTTTTTATCAAACTCATATATATATATATATATCACATAAGACAGCTACAATACATTTTTGGTCTGTTGTCATATCTGGCCAGGCGACCCTGCTGTTCGACGAGTTTCATTATTCATTTTTCACTCCAGTTTTCTCATCATTCTTTTGCTCTCTCTCTCTCTTTCACCCCATGTATCTGGTTTGTCCTTTGTTTTTCACTCTTCCCTTGCTTAAAACTTTAACTCTCTTATGTAGCCCCGACACATCAGTGGCGATATCGTCTTGCTTGGGGTAAAATGATTAAAAAACAAACAAACAAACAAACAAACTTCCGCAGCAATTGTTTGAACATTACAATCTTAACGTTTTCAAATCTAGATAGCCGTTCTCAACCACCGCTCCTATTTTGTATGAATACTTTCTCAGTAATTTTACAGTTATGGTATTCAATATGGTGCATAAGCTCTTCGAATTTACGTGCAGCAGTAAATTTCCAAAGAGGTGTCAACAATTTGCAGTTGAGATTGCTGGATATAACCGAAAAATCATATGTTAACTACGTTTTTCTTGCACTTCTCGCTTGCGAGACTTTCTTCATACATCTAAATGCGATGTCAGACGTTATCTGCTGTCCTCCTGATTACTTCTTCCTCTGTTCTCGGTTCTTGTCTATGTTTCTTACTCTTCCACATCGAGTAAAACCTTCAGCCTCGGTGTCTTTAATGTCTTGCATGGCATACACTCGTTTAAGAAAACAAATAAAAAAAAGTCCACTTATGAAATCTCTTGTCACGTGTTTGCTCTTTAACATTGCTTTATTATTAAATTTTTGCAACAAGTAGGTAGTCGTTCACTGAAGAATATATATTTATCTGAAAATTAAGATAAAATTTACAGTGGAAATAGCCATTTTCAACATGTTATTTTAAGACATACATTGTCAACCCCGTTTAAACGAAGAATGACGAAACATTCTCATGCCGGAGGCTTAGTCTAATAAAGTAATGGGTTAAGGGAAATTGGCTTTTATAGGGTTAAGTTAGCAGAAACTTAGTCGTAATTTCTTCTCTGACAGTGGGAGGTATGTGGCTGGACTATTGAGTTAATAGTGGTAGGTAGTGAAGGCAAAGTGACTGTAGCCAAATCAAAAACAAATATTGTAACTATATATATATATATATATATATATATATATATATATATATATAGTTATGAATTAGTTGTCCATTGCGACACGGAAGTTTCTATGTTTCGAGATATATTCTCTTCATCTGGCGATGTTTGATTTTATTGTGCACTGTTTATAATAAAAATGATGCCGGGAAACTCAAAATAGTAAAACTTTGAGTCCTCTTCACCTGGAATTATATATATATATATATATATATATATATATATATATATATATATATATACATTTCTTTCCTGTCACGTTTGGGTTTAGATTATTTGTTTGTTTTTTCTTATACTTTAATGTAAGATAATCAATTGTACCTATGTCAATAAATATAAGCTGCCGTCATTTTAGACAGTATATCAATATAAATATTTTACTTTCATTGTTTATGGCATGGTAATATACAACAAATATCTCCTCCACCTGCGTCTATGAACCAGTCCAATACAGTAACCCACAACCATAAGTATCTCACTGGCTTTGTATTATAGAGCGTAAAATGAAAACAGAAAACTAGACTTGGCGCAATGCCTACTGCGAATATTATGCATACCTAATTGGACAGCTGATATTTTCCAGCATTCCTTATTTTTTTAAAATTTATATTTTATATAAAGCTTTGTGCATATCATATATATATATATATATATATATATATATATATGTATATATATATATTATATAATTAGCGTTCTCGTGTCATATTCAAAACAACGTTATCTTTCTCAGATTTCGGTTTCCGAAACTGTATTTTCTTTCTTTTATTCTGAATTTTCCTTCCAGATTTTTCCGTTCATTTTACATCTTGATATGAGGCGTTTTACTTTTTATTGCTTTTAGATTTAATAAAGACCGACTATAAATAAATAAAGGCACATAAAAAAACGTAAGGCATTCTTTTACGAATCCAAAAATGTATTAAATAATCTCTAGAATCTTAAAAGCCCTTCTCACGGGAAAATACCAGACACATCCTGAGAGAAGTAACAGATAACAATCAGTTTATCTTAAGCAAAACGAGCCGATGTTATGACATGGCATTCACAAATGCGGATATACTTACATTTTTACAAGCGTATATATAGACATGCTCATGGATGAATTTACGTAATCACTATCTACATGCGTGTGCAGATAATTGTGTATAATATACACTGATCTGTCAAAAGTCATGGTATGCAGCGAGTAAATGTTTTGATAACATAACTTGAAGTTAAGGAAATAATCAAAGCTGACAGAAGGGAAATGGTATGTAATGTTATCAGCTCTGGTCTGACATCTCGACTCGAATATTTTCATGATAATTGTTCCGATGAGCTTCCATTCTTGGTGGTTCGACTGCATAAATTGAAGGGTATGTGTCTCACCTTGTTAGTCATTAACTAGCTAGATGCAATCAAATGTTTTATTCTACTACTACTTACTTTTCTCTTACGCCTCGCTTGTGATATCCTTTTTTCCATGTCATCTACAGTCTTAAACATTTGAATCTAAAACCCCTTCTTTTATTGTGCTTTCTTTTCACTAAGTTCTTTTTATAAGCATTCACTCCCAGTAACCACTTCCGTCTTAATCGCTATGCACGATGATACACGCTTTGGGCGATCATGTCTCGAAAGAGACATGACGGAATGGACAGAAGATTATCCTGCAGTAGGTTGCCATTGCTTTCTGCGGTAGACTGGCTGCCGACCAAGGCTATAGAACCCAATCTGTCTTATTATTTAACCCATAACTGGCGGAAAGAGACGGATTAATACTTTTCCCAAGGTTATTTGCGTGTAAATGAATGCAAGGAATTCAACTGGAATTCGAACTCGACTAAAAAAGCGCTTCTTTATAACTGCAAACTCCTTGACTATTCTTTACTGTATGTGGTGGCGATAAAAATTCAAAGTCGGTCGATGCTTCTAGGTCGAAGGGTGAGTGATGTCACTCTCGCGTTTTATCTCCTTACAGTCCGTCCGGTGACGCTCCGTATAAAATTCGACAGGTCTCTTTGGCCTCCTGTCAAGGAAACTAACAAAAATAAAATTAAGGGAGAGACCAACGGTGATTGCCAAAGCTTAGCAAAACTTCTACTAACGTTTGAACACCTGCTCGTTCTCCCTGCCGCTTACAGACGATTTAGTTTTCCGCCTTTTCTTGCGCGCTGCATATCAAAGAGAATTTGGTTGAGAATAATGAAGACAAAATGAGAAGAAACGAATTGAAGTACGAACAATCGAATGAAACAGGCGGTCGAAATGAGAAAACAAACGAAAAACTGAAGCGACGCTTCCCCTGGGACGAATTAGAAAATACTCTTGGGATGATACGTTAATTCACTTTCGATCTTAGGTCGGTTGGCATCCGTGTTAAATTCAATTGTGCTATGCAACAACAAAATGGTCACGACAACCGTACGGTTTTAATCTAACGGTCACTAACCTTATATCACTAAGAGTGAACAAAGTTTTTCTGTTTGCAATCAATTACTGACTGCGCAGTCCTCCTATACACCAGTGAATGTTGACCAGTTTTCTCACGGATGGAGAAGAGACTTGAGGCAACAGAAATGTGGTTATAAAAAGGATGCTGTGAATACGAAGAAACGAACATGTGTGCAATGATGAAATTTTAGAAAACATGGAAACAAAATAAAACGTTATGCTTATTTCGGAAAGATCCAGCTGAGAAATCTAGGCCACATAATATAATAAAGGAAGAAAGCTTGAAAAAATTGATAATCACAGGGCAGTTTGATGGAAAGAGAGACAGAGGAAAACAACGCATAATATACTCAGCAAGCTTCAGTAAACTGATGGGGAATCGGGGTCAAAGATAGATAAAAACACAAAATTCAGTAACGCTATAAAAGACAGAAAACTAAGAAATTGCTATGATTGCTATCTTTCTAAATGGGCACAGTGCATAAAAAAGAATATTTATTATTCTGATAGTTTGAATTTCGTTTTTTTGTCTTACTTTTCTCTGTAAAAATATGGTTTAATATCTGAGATAGACACAAAGCTTTTAAGTGGTTGGAGACAAACTCTTATTCATATATGCTAATAGCAATGAAAGTGAAAAATCTGACACTGAAATTCATAGGTATACAGTTTAGCAAAAAATTGAAATCACAAGTTATTTAATGTATTAAGAAATACGGAAATCACGTTAGAAGTTAAGTTTATTTGTATATAACATCCATTCATGTATGGCAGTGATTATGAGACAATTTTATTATAGATAAAGGAAAAATAAAGACAACATAAATATCATTATACTGAATGATACTGATAATATATCACGGACCGAATGACTTCGCAATGAGGACGTTTTCTAGGATTATGAAACAGAAATAATACTTATAAGAACCAGAAGGAAACAGTTAACATTTGGTCCTGGGTATGACAATAAACAACATCCGGCAGCAAGGCCTCTGATTGGGAGATTGTGAGGAGCATTGAAACACCTCTTATTTGCTGTTGTTCTCAAGTCCACCCTGACCAAGGATGGTAGCACCTGTTAGGGTCCAAAATATGAATAAATACTTTATACCCAAACTAAGGTCAAAAGCATAAAAATAGACTTTTATAGAAATATATACATAAGAATATACTTTTATAGAAAAAAACATACATTTTTAAAGAAAAATATTACCAACAATACATTTTTAAAGAAAAAAATTATTAGCATACAAAATTTCTGAAGGAAAATTTATTAGCAGCAATACTATTTTTAATACAAAACTGGAAGACGTCTTCAATTTTGTAAAATAAAGAAATAATAATAATAAAAATTAAAACCTTTTTTCATCAAAATCTGACTAAATCAACCTACTCATTATAATTGAACATTACAAAATACCTTAAAGCCCTACTTTTTTGGCATTAAATAACCCAGATGCCGTTAAACAAAACTCAAACTTAAACTCAAACAATTATGCTAACGACCATCACCGAGTATATATTCCAGGCTCTCGACAAGAAAGGTGAAGCCCGAACCGTCGCCTTGGATATCTCTAAAGCATTCGACAGAGTATGGCATGCCGGCCTTCTACGGAAACTGCGAAGCTATGGCATAACTGGACTTTTGTTGGACTTAATCCGGTGATTCCTCTCTAACTGCACACTGAAGATGGTATTAAACGGACATGCCTCCCAGAACTACCCGACAAATGCGGGTGTAACCCAAGGCTCTATCTTAGGTCGTACGCTCTTTCTCATCGATATCAATGATCTTCCCGATGCCATAAGATCACAAGTAGGCATGTACGCCGATGATACCACAGTTTACTCTCGCCTCGATCAAAAATCTGGTGCTGGTGACAAGGCGAACCTCGCTGCCGAGCTTGAGAAGGACCTCCAATCCGTGGTGGATTGGGGTAAGAAATGGCTCGTAAAATTCAATTATTCCAAAACGAAGCTGCTGTCAATTAACCATCACAGTAAACCGCACCTCCCTCCCATTAGCATAGAACAGGCTTGCCTTCCAGAGAGTAAATCACTACGCCTGCTTGGCCTAACATTCTCAGCGGACCTCAAGTGAAATGACTACGTCGAATCCATTGCTAAATCCTCAGCTATCTAAGTCGGCTCTCTGTGCAGGACCCGGAAATTCTTTCCGCCTGAATCTATCCTGCAATTATATAAATCCACCATCCGGCTGTGTATTGAGTACTGCTGCCACATCTGGTCGGGTGCCCCTTCGATTCTCCTCGGGGTTCTTGACAAAATAAAGCGCAGAATCTGTAATGTGATTGACTTGGCTGACCGCCTGCAGTATCTCTCTCACCGGCGTGACGTAGCTTCCCTGTGCCTCTTCTATAAATACATTCATAGATTCTGCTCTGACGAACTTAAATCACTGGTGCCCCCCTAGATGTGAATTTGCACGAGATACTAGATTGGCAACTAGGTCCCACCTTTTTACAGTGAAACCGATGAAATGTAACCGCAATTTCTACCCTAACAGCTTCTTTCCTCGCACTTCCCGCCTGTGGAATTCCCTACCGCATGCTTGCTTCCCTGACGCTACAACCTCCAGGAGTTTAAATGTAAGGTCAATAGACAACCTCCTAACACACTAACTCACACCCACTCTCTCCAACTCTCTCCCGATGTACATCCTAAGTTGTCTATCACCCTCCTTCTGACATTTCCCATACCCAATCCCTCTATGAAACCCCCTGCGCTATAGTGGCAGTTGACTGCCTTGCTTCGGGTGACACGATTAAAAAAAAATAAAAAAGATTTCGTGAACTCATAATGAAAAAAGAAAGTTGGAAGAACTTAATCCTCTTTGGGCACATCGAGTGCAAGTGACACAAAATAAGGCAGCGGTCAACCTATCTAATGAGCTTGTGTAAATTGATGGCGGTACAGAGACATGAGACCTGGCAAAGTGAGAAACGTTGCTAAGTTTCACGAAGTATAGATGGTTGTGGAGAGACACAGTAGTACAGGTTCTGAATATGCATAAAAGAAAAATAATCATGTCATTTTCTTTGGTTTTTGATTTTCTATAGCTTGATTCCAGCTTTTAATTAAATTACGTGTTTCATTATGATATAACTCTTCCGGGGTTTATCCGTGGAATTCAACATAATTTTTATGATTGGTTAAACGAATTTGAACTGCTGAGCAAAGAGGAAGTACTGAAAAAAAAAAAAACATAAAAAACTGGTCTTGTGAATAAGTGTTATATGCAACATATTTCTATACGTGACAAATAATATATTTTCTCCCTCGAATTTCAACTGGAGTTAGACCGAATTGATCGATGCACCTTTAATTTCTTGTAAGTTCCTATTTATGTTTGTGTTTATTGTAGTTAATTTGTATTCAAGTTTTTAAATATTTCAGAACGATCGATGAATACTTTCGAAAATGCTATTTTTGTAATCATTTCTGTCCCTGTAATTGTATCTGGAGTATCATTCCAACTATTTATATACCCGTTGCTTTCATTGTACTTTTCTCAGATAAAAAAAAAAAGAAATTACATTTTCCTATCTTTATTTCATATACAAACATTATTTTCACAATATTATTGTTAGATTATCACATTTCCGCAGCGAATTATAAAAGAGCACGCACATTCAAACTATAACAAGCCGAATTAACTTGGGATACTTTAAATATTTCATTAACATTATTCATTATATTGCGGTTAAAACATTCTAATGAAATAGTGTAAAAATACGTTCTGCAAGAGTAATCCGTTCAAGTTAATTTTATAGAAATGAATCTAAGAATTCTGAAAAACAATACATTCCCATTATGTCATCCAAAATATTACGAACACAAATATTTTGGTGAGCATTTAGTGGAATCTGATTGATATAATTTCTTCTGAGCTCTGATAATAAAGTTTTATATTCTTCAATATTGTCAACCTTTATGAAGACATTTGACAAATTCTCGAAAAACGTCTTCGGCATTAGTCAAGCAGAATGTGTGCTTGTTTTGTTTTTTCATCTAGAAGAAAACATCACGTCGCAGTCACTAGTTTGCCTGTGGACTTGCATGAAAAAATATAGCTTGGAACAAATTAATTGAAAGAGAATGAGTAATGTATCGCAAGGATTTTTCACACTTTCCCTGATATCGTATGCGTCGTCACATGGTTTATTTTTCTCTTCCGACCACATTTTCTTTTACGTTTAGGACTGAGAGAACCAGTTTGTTTCTTTGCCACGCTGACACGACTAACAGTTGAAACGCTGACGCCAACATGATCCGTGATCATTCTGTAAGGCTTGCCAGTGTGTTCGTTCAGTGTTACAATTCTCGTACGCTTCCTTGGAGTAATGACTATCGTAGACATTAGTCATATGAAAACTTATGGACAGTTAAATCATATAAATACTACCTCATCTCATCATACTAGATACATTCTTTCATTCTTGATGAAAAATCTTCAAAGATTTTCATTAAAAATCTAAGAATTTAATCATCTCCCAAGAACAGGTTCCTAGTATCAGTTTTCATTGTCATTGTAAAGAGAGGCGTTTATTTATAATTCAGAGATAAGGGAGTATTTATATTATTTACATTGTTTGGAGTGTTGTCTTCATCTTTATTGACATTGCTACGATGTTCTGGCCGTTGTACGCTCTGGCCTTCTTCGAATTCTTGGAATTTCGAACCGAACCTTTTCTTTCGAAGACTGGGCTATACCATTCTCGTTCTATGTGGTGCCACTTCCGGATTTCATGTAATTATCTCCCTTTAACTCAACTCTCTAAGTCATTTGTTCAAAACTGCTGTAGCCAGGTATTGAACTCACAACTGTTTGGGTCAAGTCACTGTATCTAACCAACGATTTTATCTACTGGGCCATGTGTCATTCAGGACAGATGGATTGATATTTGTGCAAGCTGCTGGTGTATTTTTCTGTTTGCCTTCCGATTTTCGGTATATCCGGTCCGTACGGATCCTTCAATATCTGTCTATTCTCCTGGGATTTGGTAGTATTTATTTTATATACATTGTTGCAAATGTTGTTCTCATCTTTATAGCCACAATGTTTTAACCGCCGTACGCTCCTGTCTTCTTCAGGGGGTTGGAAATTTTAACCGAACTCTTTATTTCGATCACTGGGATATATGATTCTCGTTCAATGTGCCAAGCTAATTCAGGATGTCATGTAGTTATCTCCCTTTAACACAACTTTCTAAGTTATTTGCTGACCATAATTTTCGGGTCAAGTCAATAGATCTAACCAACGCTGTGGTGTGTCCTTGAGAATGCTCTACTCCAGTTATCGAAATAGAGTTCGATTCGACATTCCTGAAGAAGGCCAGATCGTACAACGGAGGAAAAGTCGCAAAGATGGAAATAAATATGAAGATAATTGGAGTAGATAGATATATCTATCACCCGGTTCACACTCCACCCATGTTTATTGAACAGGTTAAGAGGCTCATCCCTTGTTCCCTGTTTAGGATGTGATTTCCGGCTTTCTCTTTTCCAATCTTCTCACTTTGCTTTTTTTTTCAATTGGAGTAGATAAATCTATCTATCGCCAGGTTCACACTCCACCCATATCTATTGAACAGGTTAAGAGGCTCATCCCTTGTTCCCTGTTTAGGATGTGGTTTCCGGCTTTCTTTTTTCCAATCTTCTCACTATTATGTAGCCTTCTGCACATCAGCGGCGTTACCGCCTTGCTCGGGGTGATACGATTAAAAAAAGAAAAGAAAAAGACAACAGTCCGAACAATATAAATAATGCATTATTATTTTTTATTTCAAAATATATTTATTCACCCTGCTATATATATATATATATATATATATATACACTACCGTCCATAATTATTAGACCACCCCACTGTCTTATAAAATGATGTATTTCATACTATATTTCAGTATCTATTTCCAAGTGAATGAAAATAGAACGGTTCTTTCGTTAATACTTCACAATAACATGTTTATTAAATGAATTTAAATATTTTTAATAATTACCTACATTGCAGGTTCGTCAATGAAAGAATGAAAAAAAAATTAGGGTGATTCGGACGAGTTCATAATTGCATCCTTGTCTTGAAAAATTTCGCAAATTAATAATAACAAAAGAACCATTCTATTCTCATTTAGAATTATCCACTAAAAATAGTATGAATACATCATTTCTTTTAAAAACCTGGGGTGGCCTTATAATTATGGCCGGTAGTGTATATATATATATATATATATACAGGTGGATGACAAAATAATGGAAACATATCGTACCCGGATAGTTTAAATTGGAAAATTTTATTAAAATGTTAAAACATTTCAATGTTTTCTGTGTGTTGATTTAATATTAGTAGTATTTCATTCTTGCTGAAATTGTGTGTTTTTTTACAGATAGTATTTAAATAAATTTATTAAAATGAACAGTCATGGCTAAGAATTCTAAGAGATCAACTTCATCCTATGCTTCAGTAACTGACGCCGGATGGAAATGCCATCTTTCAAAATAATAATGCATGTATAAAGCATTGGCTAGATCCATTGACTCGATCCAAAGTGTTGCGAGTTCAATACCTGACTACAGCAGCGGAAGTGGCATGGTACGCGCAACGAGAATGTTATATTCCAGTGATCGAAACAAAGGTTTCAGTTAGAAATTTCAGGAACCTGAAGAGGACTGGAGCGTACAACAATCGAAACGTCGTGAATATGATAGTGATGAGTCCAACATTCCGAGCAATGTAAATAATGTAAAGCAAACACAACTATGCCCTATTTTAGGCATTTTTCAAAACTGAGAGCCAGACAAGAAAAAAATTCGACGAAAGAGACACGCGCAACAGTTTTCGATATACCGAGGTATATTTCAAGGTGACTCTTTGTCTCCCTTACTATTGTGCATATTAGTAATAGCATTAACCTGTCAAGTTATTAAGACAGAATGTAGTTATAAAATTGCTCAAAAGAAAATAGGCCATCTATTTTACATGAATGACTTCAAGGCGTGTGCTAAGAATGAAAATGAGCTAGAAGGTCGTCTGCAAACTGTATAATGCTACAGTGAAAACATTGGAGTTAAATTCAATTTGAATAAATGTGCTAAAGCTACCTATTTAGGATAATCCCTACAAGAAACATCGTCAGTTAGCTTAGACACTGCTGTAACAATAAAATATTTAGAGCAAGAAGAAGCTTATACGTATCTAAGTATAAATCAGAGTGAAAGAATTTACCATAAAAAATGAAAGAAATAGTGCGTAAAGAGTACTATAAAATGCTACAATGTATATTAAAAACTGAATTGAGTTCTCAGAACATATTTATGTCTATTAATAATCTTGCCATCTCAGTGGTCCAATATAGTGTCAACATCTTGAACTGGATTCTAAATGACATCAGACGAATGGATTCGAAGACAAGAAAGCTGCTTTATAAACATGAGATGCATCAGCCAAAGCCTGATGTAGACTGCTTATACATACCCCGTAAAGAAGGAGGAAGAGGTCTTATTCATCTAGAATTATCATACAAGACAACAACTATTGGCTTACTAACATACATAGAAACAAAAAAGGACTGGATGATACAATTAGTCAAACAACAAGAAAACAGAATGAAAAATAAGGAAAGAAGGCAGTAAATACAAACAAGATTTACATTTAATAGATTCTGTAGAAAAGCAAAATAGAAGCCAAGAACCAAATATTGCGACAAAAATATGAACAAGAAAGCCAAGGATAAAGCTCTTGAACAGATGAAACAACGCTAGCAAAAGAAACCTCTGCATGGCAAATATCCAGAACGTGGTAATAAATCTAATGTTGATCAAGTTAATACTCATTGATGGTTACGTGCATCTGGATTAAGATCTGAAACTGAAGGCTTTATTCTCTCTGCACAAGACCAAAGTGTTTTCACTAGGAAATTTCAGGCAAATATTATACATAATAATGTGGATCCAAAATGCAGGTTCTGTGATAAATAACAAGAAACAATTGACCGTCTAATCTCAGGATGTTCTGTACTTGCCCGAAATGAATATAAAAATCTCCACGAAAGAGTGGGGCAATATTTACACTGGACAAAACACAAACACTATGGAAAATCTGTAAACAAACACTGATATGAACATTACCCAGCACCAGTTACAGGAATAGAAGATGTCACCATTCTATACCATCTACACAGAGAGAAAAATTGCAGCAAATAGGCCGGACATTATTTTTAAAAACCAAAAAGAAAAAATTGCTTATTAATTGATATGGCTTGTCCAGCAGATTACCCATAGAAACCAAGGAATTCAAAAAACTGTCAAAATATAAAGACCTGTGAAAATTGAAAACAAGTCTCGTGCATGCACTTGGAATGATAAAAGATGGAACAAAAATACATTGAAAGAATCCCTGGAAACCCAAGCTTAAGAGATATACAAAAAATCGTTTTGTTAAGTACAGCACACACTCTATGTAGTGCTAGTATGTTAGTTAGATATGAATGACATGAAATGAAGCCGTAAGAACACACCACGACCTACCAAAGGTCTTCCTGGAAACTTGGTAGGTAGTGCGACCATAGCAGAAATAGATTCATAATGAAAAATGACATAATAATAATAATTAATATGTGTCTATAATTATCATCACCTGAGAGATTCAAACTTAAATATTAAATATTTGATGAATTATTCCGACTGTTCAACTCATATTTGTAGTTAAATCAATCAAAATATTGGAAAAGAATTGACAATTTCATCGGAACGTTTGAAAAACATTAAGAGAAATCGATTAGATTATTGTAAAATACACACACACACACACACGCACACACTTAAAATTCTCAGATCATAATTTTGATGATCAAAATACAGAAACTTGACTCGGAATTCAGACAGATTGGCAAATCGTTGCTAGGATGTGGCTTGATTATAACACTTAAAATAAATAGCTTCATTGCGAGCGTTATAAAATATTTTATCTTGAGTATTTGGCACTATAACAGAACTAATTCTGAAACAATCACAAATCTTCCTACTCTGTAGCAAATTGCCTCTTTCAATCTTTCTGAATTTGAATTGGAGTACAAAATGTATTAGACGTTCATATGATAGCGTGTACAACTGATGCATTCTTTCACGGCATTTTAATGTTATTTCTATATTTTACCTTTTTCTGTTTACTAGCAATGGTAATGGAAAACAAATAGAATTATTTCTACGCGCTTAAAAATGTCACAGTTTCAAATAAGAGTTCCTGTTTTCTTTACAAATTACGCTACAACATATATATAAAACAGCCCAAAAGCCAAATAATAAAAAAAGTAATTTAACTAATTTAACTCATTTAACTCATTTAACCTTAAAAAACCTTAACCTTAACCTTAAAAAAGTAGTTTAACTCATTTAGTTGTCTATCTTTATAAAATATGAACTCCCCTTCCTAAATATACCGTTTCAACACCCTGTAACCCCGCGACTACCAGCTCTGTCCTTTTTTACTTTGTGACCGTTGTTAACCTAAAACCCCTCCAAACTTTACCCCAGGGCCTTCGCCATTTGGAAAAAACAATGTCGCTGACGTGACGTAGAATCTCTATTAGAGATCCTATGTCGAAATGTACATCCGACACCTTTGAATTTTCAAAATTTTCTCTAATTTTATATATATATTTATATGCATTGTTATGATATGAACGTACTTGCTTAATCATAACTTTTATCAATTCGTTTATTATTCCCACTATTTTAATAAAGATAACACTTCAGAAGCCAAAGATGGGGTCTTAAGTGCTACGGAGTTTAATACGTTAACGTAACATCAAGAACTGACTGGAAATAACGCAAATAACTGTCGACATAAACGAAAAAATAAAAAAGAATAGTTTGCAAATAGGTTTTCAGACAAGTAACAGAGAAATAAACAAACATAAAGGGATAAAGAGACAATATATATATATATATATATATATATATATATATATATATAAATTAAAGTCTTCGTAATGTTTTAAGGTAAACAAACGTATACGCATACTAACTGTATTATATACAGATACAAGAGCGATACAAACAGAAAAGAGCATTTTAATCAGCATGATGTATCGACTTACTGACGCAACCTTCCGCATAAAAGTTTTACGCATGCGCGACATCAGAACAGTGTCAACGTTTTTTGTCGACTCCACAATACAATAAGTGACTGATTTTTGAACGAATCCCAGAAGATGTAAAAAAAAATTAAAACAAAACAGAAAATACTCTTACTAAGAGACTAATTCTTTCTGTAAAACAAGTTAAAAGCCTGTGCATCTATTTATACTATGCACTGTGCTTTAAAAAATGAATGCATGTCCTAGACGTTTTTTTGTTAATTCGCATGGCTTCTTTCACTAAACGACTGCGAATGAGATAGAAGTTGGAAAACTGAGTTTTTGGAAATAACCTACCCTCTGTTACACTCTGTCTTTCTTTGTCTGTCTGTCTGTTTGTCTCTCTCTCTCTCATATATATATATATATATATATATATATACAAAGAGAGAGAGTGTGTGAGAGAGAAAGAGAAACAAGAGAAAACAAACAAGAGAAAAAATTAATAGCGAAGTAAGTACTTTGGATATTTTATTCATAATTCAGATCCCGCTTTCTTATTCAGAAATTGTAAATATATAATAAAAAGTTGGTAGACCTTACACACACCCACACACACTCTGAAGTCTAATGAAAATATTTTTAAAACACTGCTTAAGCAAGTCATGCATCTATCAATTGAATATGCTAACGATTTAGATATTTTTATTCCTATTACGTCATGAGATTCTCACCCAGATCATCAAACTAATTCATTAGATTAGAACACTTCTCGATTACATCTCAGATAACTATTTTTGTCATTTGCAATACATTTTGTCCATCTATAAAGGAAATGGTAAATATGGTGTGTTTATGCGCCTTCATGTTTACGGCTATATCTTGTTGAATACACCGGTTCTCGTCCGTTCACCGAAGTTAAGTAACATCGAGCTTGGTCAGTACTTTGATGGGTGACCGATTGGGAATACCAGGTACTGTAAACTTTATCACCAAGGATGGTCTACCAGGTTTAGGGGTTGGTCGCAGTGCTAACAACCCTGCCCCATAAAAACACATTTGGCTACGGAAACAGTAACAAAAGTTACTGCCATACACACCATTGGGTGTAAAAGTGTGAGATGTTGATGATGCGTATTTATGATTGTACGATGATGCCTTTAAAATGAAAATATGGATTCCATCATTTATAAATGAATATTTAGTCTTTCCGGCAATATACACAGGGTACATTTAACGAGTATCAGAACGTAATACTGACATATGAAAAAAAAATACATAAATGAGTTATTTCATGAAATGTGAAGCCATCCCACTTTATTTTACCTATAATATAGAAGAAACTTTATGGTGTCACGCTGATTTCCCAAATATCAGCAAGGGGATATTGTGTCAATTTTTCTCTTTTATTTTGGCAAAAGCTGGTCTTATATACCATGGATTGCAGCAAGTAATTCTGAAAATATCATCAGGGATACTGCTGTAATAAAAAAATATTTCAACGTAAAATAAAATGTGAAAAACAGAAACAGCCCGATAATAGGTACTCTGACCTTTGTTTTAATAAACTTAAGCACGCTATATAGCATAAAAGCAACATAGAGCACAGTTAAACATATGTAGGTACATTCTGAATAATGTTTATTGGACATTGTTGTTACCTATTCAGTTGTGTCTTCAAAATCAATATCTCTAAATTGGTTACAAAGAGGCTAATATAGACGAATTTTCTCGGAACTATTTTCCTGTCAACCCATATAAGATATGGAAACGCGTTATCTAGTAAGGACAGCATGGAAATCCTGTTGCGCATAACGAATGGTAAGTTGTGATATAGATTGCGTCAAAATGTGCTTTTCGTATAGATCAACTCAGCCGCCCATTTCGATAGTCGCAATGGTTACTGCCACAAAACATCAAAAAGTCATAACTAGCATGCGCGGTAAAACTTCTTAATTCTAGCAAATAGAGTGCATACTACTCCTTACTTGTTGTTTTGTGATAGGTTATAACGATAGCAGAGGCTAAAAGTTTTTTCTGTTAATTCTCCCCATAATATTAATTTAATACCGAATAAAAATAGTTTATATTTACCAATATTTAGACCAAATACTCCCTGAGTGAGACTCATCCACTGCAATCAGGTTGAGTTGACCTTTTTGACCGCACAAAATGTGGGCAACTCGGGTGCATCATTTATAATCGTGAAATATAATTTGCATATAGCTGATTTAATGATGAAATGGCTACAAAAAAATCTATGTATATAATATTTATCATATTGTATTTTTGATACACCCTATATATATATATATATATATATATATATATATATGGTAAGATAAGAAAACATGAAATATGATTAGAAATAACATAACATATTCATGTACCTATTAAATTCATATGAGGATTAAGCCAACGTAATTTATTTATATATGAAATCTATTTGGCACTTATGTTGTTTACGCACTAAAACCTGACACCTCAAAAAGATGATATTATCATCATTTTATATAAAGGAAGATAAGCTAAAATGCACATGATATATTACTCATGTGATTATGATTCCAAATATTGCTTAGTTATTATCAATTTCATTGCGAAATCATTAAATGTAATGTATGCAATTTAATAGGCCCGCATACACACACAAACATTAATTTTTGAAAGAAATGTTACAAATCTAATTTGAGAGTATTTGTCTATAAGAAATTTCGAACACATTATCAGTAACTGTATGTTGTCCATTTGATAGGAAATGTTATGTTGGCTAAATTCTGGCAAATTTAGCACGGCTCCGATCCGAAATCAATTTAAATTCCTAATTAAATTCGTGATGCCTCTGTTGCTGCTGGAAAAAACAATCTTCTTGGCCGACAAAAGATGGACACAGAACAACGAGTATACAAAAATATTAAATTATATCTTTATTGTTCGTCTGATTCGGTTGTGTAGAGGAGGTGATATCCAGGGAGAATCACGCACACGCAGATACCGGTAGTTCTTTTCTGTCAGTCTTCTGCTGCCTTTTGGCTCCGTTCTTTAAGTGTTCTGCTTTAGATCCGAAACTCCGTTTTTATATGAGGTGGAATTACTTAAATTTTGCATTATTACGTCATCTATGGCTAGGCTCATCTATTAATCATTTTCGCCGATTTTTGTTTTTAGATCCGGGTATTTCTGATGTCATCACACCTTTATTTGTCATTGTTTACATTTTCTGACAAAGCATCAGGCTGCTCTGACGTAAACACAATTTTGTTTTTCATTGCTTCTGGCCCAATCATATTTCTGTCGGGCTAATTAAATTCCTTTGATGCCCGCTGCATTTGACGTAAACAAATTTTTCTTTTTCGCTGTTTACATTCCATCCTTTGCCGATCAAAGGATGGAATGTAAACAGTGACAAAAATATATTGCAGTATATGGATTGTGTAAGAAACGCCTTGTAACTGTATCGCAGAGATTGACGGCACTCACCTATTTGAGCAAACTTTGCTTTCTTGAAAATGTTCCATGCGACTGGCTTACAAAATTGAATCTCCTTTAAGACTCAGTCTAATGCAAGTTTAATAAATCAATAAATATTGTTATATATATAACAAATGTTTAAATCTCCATGGCTACATAATTCTAAATGCTGTTTGGACTGTTTCCAAGTACTACTCCCTATTTTTTTTAAATAACCAGAATTTCATCTTTCAAATCGTTTTCACCATTTATCAACTGAAGAGGAACATATCAACTGAAGAGGAACAGATTTGTTCTGAAACTGAACATTTTTGTATAGTGATATATATATATATATATATATATATATATATATATATATATATATAGTAGTGGATATATATTGTAATTTTGTTATTACACAGGTTTATAAAAGCAGAATATCACTATACAAAACTGTTCAGTTTCAGTACAAATTTCAGAACAAATCAAAGAAGAAATATTTTTTACAACGTCCAAAACATTAATTTAGAACAGTGCTCGATAGCATCAGTATAAGTGTGGTGGTAAATCAGATAATTTTATGGCTGTTCTACACTGTTTAATACTATTTAAAGTTTAATTCTTTTTTTACCTGATGTCTGCTATGCGTATCACACATGAAATAGCATCAATATGTGTGTTACAAATATATACCTCTTTTTCATATATATATATATATATATAGCCCTGATATTTTTTGCTCTAAGTTCTGTTTTGACTACTAGTACTCACTGTTCAGTATATATATATATATATATATATATATATATATATCCCAGTGAATACACAAAGAAGTAACACTTTTACAACGTCCAAAACATTAATTTAAAACAGTGCTCGACAGCATCAGTATGTGAGTTACAAATATATACCTATTTTTTTACCATATGTAGAAATAAAAAATGTTTTTGTGGTTTTATATATATATATATATATATATATATATATATATATATATATATATATACAGTACTGTGCAAAAGTATTAAGACAAGAACTATTCTATCTTTTATGAGGCATCAAAATATCCACTTAGCCCTGATATTTTTGCTCTAAGTTCTGTTTTGACTACTAGTACTCTCTGTTCAGTATATATATATATATATATATATATATATATATATATATATATATATATCCCAGTGAATACACAAAGAAGTAACACTTTTACAACGTCCAAAACATTAATTTAAAACAGTGCTCGATAGCATCAGTATGTGAGTTACAAATATATACCTATTTTTTTACCATATGTAGAAATAAAAAATGTTTTTGTGGTTTTATATATATATATATATATATATATATATATATATATATACAGTACTGTGCAAAAGTATTAAGACAAGAACTATTCTATCTTTTATGAGGCATCAAAATAAAGTTTAAAATCACCCCTGTCGTAACACTTCTGTACAATACCTGTAAAGTGTAAAAGTATTAGGACAGGGGTGATTTTTCTAAAAGGCCCCTTTGAAATTTAAATACAGTGTAAAAATCCAAACCTTTGTAAGAGTTATTTAACTTAAGAAGAAGAGGAAAGAAGGCTTCGGAGTTTGAATTGGCCCACCCACAAATCCCTGATCTCAATCCTATTGAACATCTATGGGATATTTTGGATAAAGATGTTGATAAATGTAATTTTACTTCGCAAGACATAGTTTGGGAAGAAATACAAGCTCCATAACAGGAGATACCGTTAGATAAATTGAAGAAGCTTGTGATGTCAATGCCTGACAAAATGAAGGCTGTGATCAAAGCAAAAAGCTATTTATTATACTAAATATTAAATTTATTTTGTAACGTATATTTTTTGTTAAAGCATCTGTTGAGTAAATCAAATAAAATTACTTTAATGAAATTGGTTATTTTCTGTCACTATGTCTCATAAAATATAAAATAGTTCTTGTGCTAATATTTTTGTACAGTATATATAAGCAAATGTTTACTGTAACAACGCGATTTCTGAGCAGCTTGTGAAGTTGTTAGTGAAATCTGGTTTGTTTATTGATAAATAAAATATCACGCTATATGCTTCCCTCTCATGTTCATTTTTTGTAAAAATTGAATAAATGAAAAGTATTTTTAAAATGAGGAGTTACTTTTCAATCACTTGTATATGAGTAGAAAGTAACGAGTAGAAAAACTATATTTAGCAAACGCATTGCATCAAGTGAGGGACTTTATGAAGGCCACCCAGAATTTACATTTTTGCACTTGTTTATATACGAAAGCGACGATGTCATTTCTTTATCAAGGTTTATGACTTTTAAGAACGTTCATGATAGATAGATAGATAGATAGATAGATAGATAGATAGATAGATAGATAGATAGAATAAACGCTACAGATATATAGGCATCATACTATCATATCTTTAAAAGACAACAATGAAAAAATTTAACAATTAAACACAGACCTTCGAATATGGCTCAGAATTTAGTTTGCCAACAGACAATACGTACAAGCTTTAAAATCCCAAACCCCCACAAATTGAAAAAACGTAGTTACAATATAAAATTCGATAAAAAATCATGCATTTTTTTTCTGTTTGTCATATTCAGCAAAACATGTTTAAGGAATAGTTGGTACGCAAATCAAATATATATATATTAATAAATATACATATTACTCTATGTCTATGTCAAGCCTCATAGTCTCATGCGTTATACAATCGTCAGGTTCATATTTTAAGCTGACAGTTTTAAGCTGACAATTTGTAAAAATTTTGAAATTAACTTCATTCGATGTTCATGTGAATTAAATCTTATAAAATTAAATTACTTGAAATTTAAATATTCTACTGTTGCCTTTGAATAAAAAATTAAATTTAAAATTTAAAATTAAATTTAAATTTTAAATTTTAAATTAAAATTAAAATAAAAAAAATGCAAGCAGAAGAAATCAAGGGACGTAAATCATATGTCTTAAAAATGCAAATATTCAAATATATTACATGATGTTGCAGATAGTTTGGACTTTAATTCCATTTTTTTTCCTTTATCACCCAGATGAAAACCCCTCTCTGCTAGTTGGTCACTCCTTTAGTTATGGTAATGCTGTAGTTAGATATCTGATTTCTTAGTCCTGTTCGATTAATGGCATCTGATAAATAATTAAATTAGTCTGTTTGTAAAGCACTTTTATCTAACTAGCCTTCCCACTTGTGTGGGCTCTGTGTTGAATATTATTTTACTACTCTTCTCCACCACTAAAAAAATTCGTCGCTTTTCTTCATTTCCAGTGGATAGATTCTATTTAGAGTTGAATTTCTTCAATGTTAGTCATTTGTTGTATTTCTCTATGACTATTTTTCTTTGCTCAATTGAACATTCTGCTAGTTGGTTTATCTTTAACTTGTCAGTTTTTGTTGCAGGTAGTTTGGACTTTAATTCCATTTTTTTCCTTTATCACCTGGATAAAAACCCCTCTCTGCTAGCCGGTCACTCCTTTAGTTATGGTAATGGTGTAGTAAGATATCTGATTCCTCACTGGTCGGCTGCCCCTGCTAACCACTTAGGTGTCCTCGATCAAAGCAAACAGACAATCTGTAATGTGAACGATCCCGACTTGGCAGCTAGGATACAGTCACATTCTCACCGAGGCAGTGTGGCTTCCCTGTGTCTCTTCTACAAATACTTTCGCGGCTTCTGCGCCGATGTACTTATCTGACTGGTACCGCCTATATATGAATTTCTTCGGGCCACATGATTAGCAACTACGTCCCACACTTTTACTATGAAACCAATAAATTGTAAACGCAAATTCTACTCCAACATTTTCTTTTCTCGCACTTCCTGCCTGTATAATTTTCTTTCGCATACTTGTTTTCCCGACAGTTATAAACTCCATGAATTTAAATGTAAGTGAACCTCCTGTTTTACTAACTTACATCCTCTTTCTCATGCTTTTTTCTCCGTCCACTCCACTCTCTTCTGTTTTCTCTTCCTTCTCCTACTCTCTTTCTGACACCCCTGCAAACTCTAACGCCTTCTCAAAACGTTCTTCCTATATATAACCCCCTGAACAACAGTGGCAGTAAAATACCTTCCTTGGGGCGAAAGGATTATAAAAAAATATGTAGGGAAAATTAATTTTTTTTAATATAAATAATATAAAGTAAAATAAAAGAAAAGAACAATGGAAAGAAAAATTAAGTGGTAAAATTTAGAAATAAGAAACAAGAAATAAAAATAAAAAGGGGTTTAATTAGTAATAGTTCCAAATAATATTGCGGAGGAAAGAAAGAAAGAAAGAAACAAAGAAAGAAATAGGCAAATGTAAAGAGGCATCTATATCAATCTGAGTCTAAGAATTTAAATAAGTATTTTTCAATGACAGCATGTAGTCATGAAATCACTTTTTTCTTACGCAAATTTGGATTCTTGATATGGTTTAAAATGACATTTTTTTAGAATGTATAGATTACATTTATCTTCTTTTCCGTTGTAATATTTGGATTTAGCTACGATATTCCAGGTAATAATTACTTTATTACTGTTGTTTTTAGTTTTTAATAATGTATGGATAAAGTAGTAATTTTGCTGTATTTGTTGTTGTTTAAAGACAACATGTGGTTGTTCAATCTTATCTTCCACCTGTTAGAAGTACTTCTAAAGTGAAATTTAACATCATTATCATCCGAATGAATTCGAACTCTATAAACAATACTTTCAGACGTACACTGGCCAATCAATGGAAAGGTTTTATTTTTGCGGCAGTTGCAATTAATTTTAGAAGTGCAATTTTTGCTATTGATTGGGTAGCTGATATGGGGCAAATATTTATTTGATATAGAATTATATTGTGAAATATATTTATCTATGTTTTAACGTAACTATTACTAACTTTGACATTATTTTGTTAAAATTTTTAGTTGGGGTGAATTGTAGAAAAATTATAAATTAAGTTAAGGAATAGTTTATCAATGTTAGTTTGAATGTTTACACTGAAAGGTGGGTTAAGTCAAATAATGTTACGTTTACATGAATTCTGCTTATTTCTGCCTACTTTATTTTAAACACAGTATTCTAAACTAGTGTTGAGTTTCCTTTTTTCTAAAGCATTAATGTATTTACTTTTAGAATTGTCAAAATCTCGTTATTGCTAGATTTGGTACTTAAACGAAATTGGTTAGATTTGTGTTGGTGATTCTTTGAGGGGGATTTGATTCCCAGTTGATGTATGTGTGGTTGTTTGAGTCCTTAGTGTATGGTTTGTACAAGCTATTGCTCAGGTCGAAGGTAACATCCAATAAATTTCTAACTTTAACGTAAGTTCTTTGAAAATTTTTTATTACATCCGTTCTAAGTTTATCCGTTTTTTGTGGATTAGTTTTGCGTCAAGTCCGATGTCATATAACTGGAAAATGTTCCTTAGGTTCCAGAATAAAAGTAGCACTAATAAGTGGCAGGCAATTTGACAATCATATGTCCTCATAGAGATGCAGAAATCAGGGTTGTTTTTTATAGTTTACAGCTATTCATCGTAAAATAAATTAGATGTCTGGGCCTGTTTGTTAATGTTGATGTCTTAGTCGCTAATGGGACAGTAATTTTTAGTCGAATTTAAGCCTGCCGTTAAGTTTTTCAGATATAGATGGGTAGAATTCAAAAATATCTAACTGGTTGAAAGTGCATTCACATTTATTTTTTACTAACAATATAGCCTGGGGTTGCTCGGGTGTAATGAAAGCTTTAAAACTAATCCATGGTCCTGGAGCTCAGACTCTTTGGTCGTTGGCACGAAAGACTAAAAAGAAATAATTGTTTCCAGTGAAAGCGAAGCCGTAGCTTGAAAGAAGAATGAATGGATGTAAGTCAAAATTTGCTTTTCAGTATCGATGTCAAATATGTTTTTAGTTGCAAACTGAATTTTGAAGGCTAAATAAGTCCTCTGAGTAAATGGTGATAGGACTGAGACTAAGAACTACAATTATACCTACTTAGAGCAAAACCCGAAGCAAAAACCAACATAAATGGGCTGAAAACCTAATTTGGATCAGACTTGATAGGATATTCAATATCGGATTCAAATAAGTCATCCAAGGACAAACTAACCCAAGTAAGTCCATGAAAACTTATTGTCCCCATCGGGAGTTAAATTGGAGAACATGAGCCATATTGATGGGTGAATATCGTTTTTTGATCGGATTCGATAGAATATCGGGAGTATTGATTTCCGATATCAGGGAAAGTGGGTGTTCTGTGAAGATCTACTAATGTTTGAGACTAAAACCTATAATTCTATTAAGTTAGAGGAAATTCTGCAGCAAGAAACACAATAAAAGAGGCGAAATCCTGATCTTCATCAGACCCGATCGGATATCGGAGTATCGATTTCCGATATCGGGGGGGGGGGGGTCGAAAAAAACAAGTAACCCATGACCTGACCGTAAGCCCTAAGCATATTTGTGTGAAGTTTGTTGAAAATCGGAGGAAAAAATTGTGCATTTGTATAACAGACAGACAGACAGACAGACAGACAGATCGATAGACAGACACACACACACACACACAAATATATTACCTTTTATATAGAGATTTTTTGAACCAATCAATTGCTTCGGCTGTATTCTTCCATCGGCTCATTCCTAAGTCATTCTTAGTTAATATGGAAGTTCTTTCTAGGATAAATTTACTAATTCTACTTTAGTAGTTTTTGAAAGGTTGAAAAATCTATATTGTGAGTTGAACCTTAATTATGTTGCTTTTCCAGTTACAAGACGCCTTTTTATAATTTTTATTGATTTCACAGTGAATGGCTTTGGGGTATGACATGGCGTTAAAATGTAATCCTTGCTTGTTTGGTCCGAATTTAATAATCATTTTTTCGGATTGGACGAAATTATTTATGTTCATCAGCATTGTTTTTTGCAGCTAGTTAGTGGTATGACGGAATTTAATTTTGTTAATTATAGAAAATAAATCGTTTTCATATTTCGATAATTGTGGGGATTTTAGAGACTTAAACCCATAAAACTCTGTGTTATCTAGGAGGAGGGGATATTTGTTAATCTTGGAGAAGTAGATTTTCCATCTCATCCTGTTTAGTACACTTTCAATTCTGTGTAATAGTGTCAGCTTGTAATCGTTTTTTCCTGGGACCAAGATTTTTTGTGTGAGCATTTGAAATTAATAGGTTCCATATTCCGGCGATAAGTAGGAAATAAGGATAAAATAGTACTACACATAAAAAATGCTTAACAGTAAGGAGCGAAATATAGTGACGTAAATTAATAAATATACACATGAGGAGGGTGTAAATGTGTATAGAATTATTATTCGAGGGTTAATACAACAGTGCGCATTCTGCACAAGCTGTATAACTGGACAATTGTTTGACCTAAAACAGTCATTCCTTTCAAATCGCACAATGAAAGTAGTATTGCACGGACATGCCTCCCGATACTATCATACAAACGCGGGTCTCTCTAAAACCTTTATTCTAGGTCCTACGCTTTTCCTGATCTTCATTAACGAACTCGCCGATGTAATTCGATCTCTGCTAAAAAGATTGGTTCATTGTGTAGGGCCAGGAAGTTTTGCCAGTCTGATTCCATCCTGCACATATATAAATCTACCATCTACCCGTGTATTAAACAGGACTGCCACATCCGGTCGGGCTCCCTGCTGTTCACCTCGGGGTTTCTAATTGGAAATCTCTTATGGGATCGATCCCATCTTGGCAGTTCGACTGCAGTCGTTCTCTTATCGG
>JBBBDQ010000603.1:4980000-5252500 GCA_037127315.1 Ascarosepion bandense | reverse complement strand
CATCGTCTCTCAATTAATTTTTCTTACATTTTTTTATATATCATCCAAGTTCTTTTCCATTTCTTCACTTCCATATTTTACAGGTACATTTGAACTATGTCTTTCAGTAACCTTTGTATTAATTGCTAAATGCTGCCAGCCACATTTTTCAAAATGTCAACACGTCACATGAAAACAGTTATGCAGAACTTACTAAAATAAACTTTTGACAGAGTGATACAAAATATGATGTAATCCACTACTACTTGCATCATTGTTGGGCCAATATCGATTAAACCGCTCCACCCACCAAGCATTTCTGATCAAGACGTTGCCATGACAGTTAACAGGGTAAAAACCTAGGCACCTCACCTTTCTTGTATTATCAAGAGGCATCTAGTACAGTGGTAGAATTTGGGCACCGGGGCTCTGTCTGGAGCAAATGCATTGTTGGTGTGGCATCGCTTGGCGTAAGGTTTCCTGAACAAATGTCTAAGGTTAGAGTCGAAGGTCCTCTCGATAAGACCAAAGTTGTGTTTCCGTGTTTGGGAAGTCTGACTATGGTCTGATGTGCTCACGGATCTGCCTAGTCAGGCCTACATATTAAAGACACACTACGTATGCATGCGCACATCTCCGTCTCTCAATCCAGAAATGTAAGAGGTAAATGGTTAAGTGCTCAGCTTCAGAGTGAAGCTACGAAGACAATTTTAAAAATATGTAATCCATGTTTCTTTTTTAATTTCTAGTATAGAAAATTAAAACTGATCAAGGAGAAAACATCTGTTTCGAAATAATTATGCCTTATATCTTGCCTTTGTAGACAATATATTGGATGAACAGACTACCATTATATTTTGATGTTTGGGGTCTAGAACCGAGATTTGGGACGTTTTGATAGCGTAAACAGACAAAAAACAACGTGTAAAAATGTTCTTATGCTCTTCAGTGTTTCCAAATGTTTAAACGAGGGATTGACACATCTTCGAACGTATCGATATGTATGTAGAACCCCAAATCATGTGTTAATGGTTAAAGTGTTATTTCACTGATCGCAGAATGAAACTGTCTAAATAAAAAAGCAAATTCTAAGCGATCTTCTGCTGGTGTGTGTACGTTTCTGTATTAAATATGAACACACTGTGTTATGAATATATCTAAAGAAATACCCATATATTTTTTATGGCACAAGCAAATATATACAAGCATAGAATATATATATATATATATATATATATATATATAGTCATCCACAGACAGTCCAGTCTCTGTTTCGGTGTATCACAGCTCATTAGTACGGTTAAACATCCGCTTGCTTCTAGCAAGGATCGAAACCCGACAGTATTAAAACCAGTCGGCGATTCTAATTCTGAGAGGGAGGTAGAATTGAGCGTGCTATAGAAAATGTATACACAGTAGTCAAGAGTGTTCAAAATTATAACTAAATGGACGATGCGTAAATACGTGAGTATCTAATATATATATATATATATATATATATATATATATATATATATATATAAACGTAAACGACAATAGGAAAACTTTATTAGTGGTCAACATGTTTCATCCAATTATTAAGGCAAAAATAAACGAAAATAATGTATTAAAATTCATTATTCATTTCGTTTGGATGAAACGCTTTGGCAACTAATCCAGTTTTCCTATTCTTTTACATTTATAAATATTGTCTTTTCTACAGGTTAACTCTGAGAGCTTTCACACACACACACACACACACACACACACACACACACACACTTTCCATCCTATGCTCGTATGCTTTCCCGGTATTTAAATTATTCAATTTGTTAAATTTTTGTGTTATGTTCTGTAAGGCGCTCTTGATTTTTCTTTTCTGTGTCTGCAAACAGCACTGTATCAACTGCGTATCTTCTGTTCTTCTGATTGCAGACACCAGAGAGGAATCCTTTTGACTTTTGATTCTCTCAGAATTGCTACATTGAAAAGGTTGAATACATTCGGTGAGAAAACATAATATTGTCTTAAACGTTTTCTATTTTTCTATTTAAGCTGAATTCAATTTCTTTACGTATGCAAGCGGTTTGCTGTCAATATAGGCTCTTGATTATCCTAATGTCTTTCCCGAATATGTCGAGGTTGTTGAGCATCCATAACATGTCTTTGTGGCGTAATTTGTCAAACGCTTTTTTGTATATCTATAAAACACACGTCCTTCTCTTTCTGATAGCATCTGAGCATGAATATCGCGTTTCTTGTTTCGGAGTCTTTGACAAATACTGACTGTTCTAGTGTTATCATTCAGCTGCGTGCTCTTTTCATCAGAATCCGTATGATGGGTTTTATTATGTAATTTATCAAGCTGATTGTTCGGTGTAATTCACATTCCTTTACGCCTGGCTTCATAGTTAGTGCTATAAAGATTGATCTGCTTAGGTCTTCCGGCATATTGCCACTGTTATATATTTTATTTATTATTTCTGTGAATCCTGTCAACACCGAATTGGTCTAAAGCTGTCAGCATTTCTGTTACAATACTGTCTGGTCCTGCGTTTTTTTCTGCACAATTTGGGCAGTGCAGCTTCCACATCGGATTTTGATATTTCTGGTCCGTCATTATATTTGAGTATTGCTGAATGTCCTCTCTTGTCGCGAAAGAAATATCAAGTATTCGTTTTATCGCTGAAGTATTATACTTTTTCTTTAAATTGATCGTTCCGTACTGGGCTATATGCACTCTGTTGCTGAACATGTCTTGTGTCCCTCTTAGTTCTCTTATTTTAATATGTATATTTCCTTTATTTGTCGTACTCAGTCTTTCTATTAAACATATTTGTCGTTGAACCAATTTTATTTCGCCAGTCTACATTTGCTTCTTATTTCGTTGTATACTTACCTTAGTATGCCTTATTTGTTTTCTGTTTGCCTTTGCATTATGTCAAGAATTTCACCAGGAATCCACTCATTATTTTGTTTTACGCTTGTTTACTTTTGGAATGATATCATTTGCTGATTT
Source organism: Ascarosepion bandense (assembly GCA_037127315.1). Lineage (NCBI taxonomy): Eukaryota > Metazoa > Mollusca > Cephalopoda > Sepiida > Sepiidae > Ascarosepion > Ascarosepion bandense. The sequence goes on along the minus strand of JBBBDQ010000603.1, from coordinate 5,249,523 downwards.
CACTAGAACGTCTCGTACTGCGTTCCATTCAAAATTTCCATTTTTAGTTTGTTTTTCGGATTTTCTTTTCATGCTATCTATATATTTTTCAGCAGGTTCGTGTCGTTCATGAATTTTTGTATTGTAATCTTGGAGCTGTGTTAAGCTTTTTTCTGGGGGGGGCTGTAGCTGATATACCTAAATCAACATTTTGTTAATTTCATGTAAGTTATCTTCTTGCGGAATAATTTTTTTTTTGTTCAGAGGTAAATCATGTCTAAGAATAAAACCCGCATAATTACTTACATATTTAATATTCCTTTCGATTTTGACAAAACTGTAAGCGCGCACGCGCGAGCACACACACACACACACACACACACACACACACACACACACACACACACACACACACACACGCACGCAGACAATGTGCGATGGATAAAATGTCGCAATTTCATACTTTCAATTTTTTTTTTAATCGTATCACCCAAGCAAAGTGGGAATGTCACTGAAGTGCAGAGGGCTACATACGAGTAAAAAGATTAAATAGGAGAGAGTGAAGAGAATGAAGAGAAAGACAAACCAGTTAGAAAAGAGGAAGAGAAGGATGGGAATACAGGTGTGAAGACAGTTGTAAAGATGGAGAGAAAGAAAAGGATATACAGTCAAGTGGTTAAGAGATGAGTATTGACATTGCATTTAAATTCCTGGAGATTGCAGCCGTCAGGAGAGCAACAATATGGAACTGAGTTTCACAGGCGGGAGGTGCGAGAAAAGAAGCTGAAGGAGTATAGTTGTCTTCTGCATTTAGTTGATATAACTGTGCACAGGTGAGACCCAATTGCAAGTCTGGTTGCACGAGTAAATACCTGTTGCAGATGCAACAGTGTCTAAAGTTTCTTGGATCATAAGGCATTAAAATATCTATAGAACCGTCAAAGGGAAGCCACATACCGTCACTGGGGAAGTAGCTGGTGTCGAGCCGCCAAGTCGGTACCTATCACGTTACTGATTCTCCTTTGGAGCCTGTCAAGAACACTAAGATGAACAGCAGGGGCGCCTGACCATATATGGCAGCAGTACTGCATGCACGGACGAATGTTTTATTTGTGTATATGCAGGATGGATTCAGGCGCGAAAACATCCTGGTACTATACAGTGACCAAACCTTCCTAGCAGTGGATTTAGCTATTGACTCAATGCAGTGGATCCACTTGATATCGAAAGAGAGTTTAAGGTCAAGGAGGCACAGCGTATTGCTCTCAGGGAGATTCGCTTGGTCCATGCTTATAGGAGGCAGAAGTGGTTGCCTGTGATGATTGACAGACAGCACCTTGGTCTTAGACGCATTGAAATTTACAAGCCCCTTCTTACCCCAATTCACCACAGAATATAGATCCCTCTCAAGATCAGCAGCGGGATTAAGTTTGTCCGCTACGCTGGATTTCTTACTGATGCTGGAGTAAATTGTGGTGTCATATGCGTAGATGCCTATTTGGCACTTGATCTCGTCTGGGAGTTCATTTATGAAAATATTGAAGAGCGTCGGGGCGAGGATAGAGCCCTGGGGGACACCAGCGTTTGTACAGTAGGGTGTGGAAGCATACCCATATTCGTGTTGATTTTTGTTTTTATTTTGTCGAGTAGGATCAGCTGGGCACACTTTGTAAAAAAAAGAGCAGCAAAACTGTATACTCTCTGCTAAAAAGATTGAAACAGAACGATGTAGAGATTGGAAATCGAGCCGCAATTTTGAAAGTGGACGTTTCAGAGTGCTTGGATGTAAACTGAATACAGTTCTGAGGATTCGAAAAGAGATGGATGAGTCTAATGGCGATTAAGAAGAATTTTGTTGTGATCTATCTTGATGGTGACGCTATGCCTGCATTCCTTTTCTTACAAGGCCACCCGCTCAACACAGAGGCCTACATTTTGCATTTTGTGATGTAGTATTGACCTTAGTAAAGAGGGTGGCTGTTGTAAGAGTCTGTATCAAGCCACAAGACTCTGCACCATGTGACACAAGGAGAAGATCCCAGTTATGATTGTCAGACATTATACCTGTCCATTCAACTCATCAGACTGAACCACCTTTATTATGTGTGGAACGTAGCTGAACGGACAATTATCAAAATTGCGACACTAAAGACGAACTGAAGGTAAGGATTACGGCAGCGTTCACTAAGTTAAAAAAAGAATACCGTCCATAACAGTCACAAGAATCTCCGAAGTCGTCTGAAGCCTGTGGTTAAAGCCAATGGCGCTTTTTTAAAATAAATTTACTTTATTTTTTAAAGATATTTTTGCGTAATCTTGGGAATTATGTCTGTTGAAATAAGCTATTATTTTCATTATTGTATAATTTAAACTACATTTTGTCCATCTAAGCACACACACACACACACACACACACACACACACACACACACATATATATATATATATATATATATATATATATATATATATATATATATATGTGCAAATAATGATCTGTACCCACAGAATTAGTTAATAAATTTAAACAAAATAGATGTCATAATTATCCCGGGAGAATTTTTTCGTTTTTATTTCACTCTTGAGGAATTACATGTTTACACCCCACTTGCATTTTAATATCTAATGAATAAAGTTTATTTTAATCGAATTCCATCTTCTGCCAGTATTGTAAGTTTTCCCATTGTTTTCTGTCCTCTATGTAATACAGCAAACGTACCCCTTGACAAGTGTCTAACAGACATATAAGATCAACCCAAGCAGTTCTGGAATTAGCAATCGGCCAACACCTGCTGGACAATCAGGAATATGCCTTCTCGTATGAGGACAATTGGTTCACTGCTATGCACAGTGCTTGATCGGCATATCATCTTCGTGTTTTGGGGGCAATTTGCCTAAAAATTCAGCAGCCGAGCCTGCGCAAGCAGAAACAGCGTTTCCTACGCTCCTTACAATTACTGGAGGGATTGTCAGTGTAACATTTTCTCTTTTTTATTTCACTCTTGCGCAATTGAATGTTTACACCCCCCTTACATTTTAATATCTATTGAATAAAGTTTATTTTTAATCGAATTCTATTTTCTCTCAGTATTGTAAGTTTTCCCATTGTTTTTCTGTCCATTTTTAACCCTTTTGTAATAAAGCTAACGTACCCCTTGACAAGTGTTGGCCGAAAGGTTCCTCGGGATAATTTTGACGTCTATTTTGTTTAAGAATATATATACATACATACATACATATATATATATATATATATATATATATATATATATATATATATATATATATATATAGTCATCCACAGACAGATCTGTTTCGCTGTATCACAGCTCACCAGTACGGTTAGACTCCGATTGCTTTTTATTTTAACCCAGGATTGAATCCCGAACGAATTGGCGTCAGTCAGCGATTCTACCTCTGGCCTATGGGCGTTCTGGAGAAGAAAGCAGACTTTTTAGCGCGTATATTATCATTATACGCGCCTAATATCCAGAGTGATCTAATTCATTTTACTGAATGAGCGATGCGTACATGCCAGAGTCGCAACTGCTTTTCAAAGTTTACCATTCTTCCAGGGTGCTCGATCAGGGTGTGAGCGCGTATATATATATATATATATATATATATATATATATATAAATGCATAATCTTTCTAGTAATAATAAGCGAATATATATAATTGTGTTTTCAATATCACCAGCTGCTTACGTTTCCATACAAAATGGAAAAATAGTGGCAACAGAAACGCTCCGAAGAAAGTAAACGCTTCAAGACTGATTGACATTTTCCGCTAAAGCAATGAAATATCAGAGACAAATTAAAGAGACCGAAAGCAATATGACGACGAAACGGAAAGACAAAAGGCAAATAGTAAATAATATCGACTACTCGTTTAATATCCTGCCAAATACAGCTGGTCTGGGAAGCTGCTATTGGAAATCTCGACTATCTCATTGCTTCTGTGATAAATTGCTTACGGCTAGCTTGGTTGAAACGAAACATTTAAGAAAGAGCTTCGCGTTTCTGCTACCCAGACACACTAAATGCAGCGATTATCGTTGCTCCAAATCAAACACTCGCGGATTCTAATACATTTTGTATAATCTTCTGCTGAATAAAATTTACATGTTATTGCAGTTGAATCAAATTTAATATAAATTTGTGAAAAAAATAAAAACATTACAGACTTTTTCCGTACTTTATTAGCATGTGTCATAGAGATGATAATAGGGATAACACCATCTGTCACCGTCATGTAGATATTTTACAGTCTTCTCATATATTCCTTTGTTACATTTCCCAGTAATATATAGGAATTGGTTTATTTTACAGTAGAGTTCGCCCTGTGAAAGATCAAAGGTGAGGTAGAGTTTTACAGTGCAAAAGGCATGTCTTATAATAGTTATCCCTAGACTTGAACTTATTCAGATTGTAGGGATCGGAGAAGCAACGTCTTGGGAGTCGGTTCCACATGAAATCTCCTATAATTACTTCTATACTTAATATTCCTTTGGACTCTGATACAACTGTAAGCACACAAATAAACGCACACACAGACACACACATATTCCCGCGCAAGCAGGCACACAATTTGCGATGGATAAAATGTCGCAATTTTATACTTTCAATTTCGTGCATTCGTGTTCAGTTTTTATTTTTATTTTGTCGACTATATAGTAGGATCAGTTGGGCAAAGTTTGTGAAAAAGAAAGCAGCATAACACTATTCCTTCCGCTAAAAATTAGGAAACAAACGATGTTTCACAAGGCAGTTCGTGGAAAAAAAAGCTGTTCGGGTGGAACTTACATGTCCCCAATGGAATGCGAAGTTTGGTTCGCTAGACGCTAATAGAAATAGAGCCACGAGAGTTTTGCGACGTCTTGTGCATGATAAAAGGTTTACAGAGTGGAAAATATTTCGTCGCCTATAATGATGCAAAGACTGTTGGGGACTTTATTTCGATTGGAATGTCAGAACTGACGGCTCCTGGTTATATATGGTAGCAGTACTCTATCTATCCACCACAGAGAACATATCCCTTTTCATATAAATTGTATCTGTTTAGTGGATAGAAAAAAACAATTTTGCTAATTCAGTGAAAAAGAGATAAAAAAATCTATTTTTTTCCTGAGTTAAATCAACGTTAACAGTATTTGCCTAAAACGCGATCAAATTTGTTGATCGCCTCCAAACTGAAACAGTTGTGCAAGTTTTTTAACACCGGTTCTCGCACGATCACCAAAGTTAAACAACGTCGAGTGTGGTCAGTACATGGATGAGTGACCGCTTTGGACTACCAGCTCGAGTTAGCTTGTTTATGCGGTTGGTGTAAAGAGCATGGAATTTGAGAATCTAATTCAAAGCTATTGGTTAACTATTATTACCTGAATCATCATTATCATGTCTTAAATAAACTTTAAATCTAAATGTATTTTCTTGCTTTAAATTACCTGCAATTTGTTGAGAAGCCGTAAAAGACAAATCAGTAAATGTCCAATGATGATGTTCAAAGCCGAATAAAAATGATAATTCCTTTATTTTGTATTTCCAGGCAATCAGCGTGTCTTTGTAGGCGTTTGCAAATTTAGAATGATAGAGTATATTTTTCATACCTTACTTTCCTGATCATATTTTTTACAAATATATGTTTAGTAAATATCATTTCGTTTTAATCGCTCTGCATTTTCTAGCGTAACCAGAAATCGTCTTTTAAGAGAGAATATTGTGTACTGGCTTTCAGGTTAAACATTTTATGTATGCTTAAACCGCTTGGCGCATTGTTACCTTGACAATTTATTTTCTTTAGTTTTGCACTTTAGTCTTTGCTTTTTCGCTATTGAATAGGCAATGCAAAGGTTTGCAACTGCTTGTTTGAAGAAAGCTATTTTTTCACAAATATGATTAAGGATCGTATTCAGGATCAGGCAAAATATTGCATTTGATATATGGATATATTTTTAAAGAGTAGAAAACAACAAGCAAGGTTAGTTTTCGTAACACTATTCTACAGACAGTGACCACAAATACTTTAACCGTCAAACAAAACTGAAAATATAATAGAGACATAATAGTTATGATTCTAATTTAACAAATCTATAGAAAGTGATTTAAACAAATTAAACCAATAAAAAAGAAAAAGAAAAAACGTTAATATTTGTCCATATTTCTGAGATGAAGTATTATCTACAGTATTTACATTATTCGGAATATTGTCTTCTTGTTCGTTGCCCTTTGTACGACGTTTCTGCCGTTATACGCTGCGACCCTCTTTAGGTTCTAGTAATTTCGAAGCGAAACCTTTAACACAATCACTGGAGCATATCATCCTTATTCCTTTTGTAAAGTCACGATTGGAAGCCATGAGTTATCTTCTTCTAACCCTGCAAGTTACTTGTTCATTGCTGCTGTAGCCTGGTAGTGAACTCACAACAATTTGGGTAAAGTCAGAGGAACTAACCAACGTCTGTATCCACTGGGCTATGTGTCCTTAAGGACCTGATGGCTGGAGCGTACAACGGCCAAAACGTCGTACAAATGGCCGCAACGATGATGAAAACAATCCAAATAATGTAAATACTGCAAGAAAAACATTATTAAAATTACTTATAAATTTTGTAAGCGTACTCAGTTTAAAAAATTGCAGAAATTATCCATATTCACATAAGAAAAAATTAATCATAGCTTTTTGTTATTTATTCATAGTTTCAATTTTTTGTTAGATGTACTCGCCAATTTTTCTAAGGAGAACAAAACTGATTTGAAAACTTCTGCTGAATTCCCAAATGTTGATACAAGAATCCTCTCCCCAAACCTCTCATGTTAAAATTATTGTCACACTAAAAGAAATTTCAGCCAATGCTTTTACTTACTGAGCCATGTGTCCTTGGAGAAAAAGTGTCGTTTGAACTAATACAGTGATTTGACCCTAAGAGTTATGAGTTAAATATCTGGCTACAAAATCACTTGGAGAGTTTTGTTACTAAAGGAAAATAACTGAAACATCCACAAAAAGTAGGGCGCGTAGAACGAGATCAATTTTTCCGAGTAGACTAAATAAATTGTTCGATCTGATAAGCTAACGTATATAACCTGTCGAAGGCCGGAGTGTAAGAGTCGTCTAAATGAACATAAGAATAATTTCCAGATAATGTAATGGGAGTAAATAGTCTTGTTGTTTTCCTATTGGGTAATATTTGTTGGGATACTACATAGAAAGTTTTTGAGAACTGATGAATGGCGTATGATAATCATTATACATAAGTCATTTCTATTCATTATGTTAATGTTAATTGTAGCCGTTACTTTAAATGAACTCATTTCGCATTCATTGCCCGGTGAGCCAGTACTAATGTCGATTTAAATTTATATCCTTATTGTAATATTTTTCAGAGAAATTATAGGTATAAAGATAAAGAGGGTTTTTTAAAGTCCAGTATCTGTTATCTCTCCTTCCAGTATCGATGGAGTCTTCTTCCCTAATAACGGTCGGATTGACCTTTCTAAGTAAAGTGGAACGTCATCTTTTATGTTATTATTTTAACTTCGTTTTATGTGTACTGTCCATTTTAGTAGATTCTGCTGTTGATGCAAGTGATGCAGTTTTGCTGTTTGGTACAGTTTCCTTGTGATTCTATTGCACGAGTCAATGAGGATCGAAAAATATTGTCATTCATTATATTAGAAAAGCTAATATGGTCTTTAAAAGTGTTCAAACTGTCTAGTCCTCAAATAAGATTTGATTCAGAGAAAAGCCCAAATAATATAAATCTATTGTTTTCCTAACTGCCTTATACGCAGAAGAAAACTTGGAAATCCACAGCAAAGGTTATCGAGCGCTTATATGTGTTCAATTTGAAATGCCGTTGCAGAATCCCGAAGGTGTCTTAGATAAAATCAAGAACGATGAAGTGCTAAATTTCTAGAAGCCTTATTGTTCTTGTAGCTAATACAGTACATCGGCAACAGCCTTGGACTTCTTGAAACTAGGCCAGAAAAGTCTATTCTGTTCAAATTTAGTTTGTGACATGCACATGTTTGATACAAGTGTGAACTTTGCTTTTCTTAAAGTATATTTAAAAAAGGTTAAGATTAACAAAGCATATTAAAAATGAAAAATTCTGATATTTAATAGAAGTGTTTACTGAAGATTAGCATTGTTTCTATAATTTTAATGGGAGTCTAATAATTGGAGTAGACTGATTCACCTATCATTCGGTTCACACTCCTCCTTGTTCTTTTGTACAGGAGTAGTGTTAATCTTGTTGTTACCTGTTTGGCAGTGGCTTTCCGGTTCCTTCTAAATTTAATTCAAATTTAGAGTTTTAATGTTTCCGCCTAAAATTTATTTACTCTTTATTTACATTATGTACATTGTTTCGGCTGTTATATACACCAACATTCTTCAGTTGATTAGAATTTTGAACTGAATCATTTATTTTGATTACTGTGGTAGATTGTTCTCGTTCCATAAATCATGCCACTTCCGGAAGGCACAGCTCTTTTGGTAAAGCCACTGAATTAAGCGAACGCTTATAGCCACTGTGCCATGTATTCAAAGACACATATAAACTATAGTGATTGTAGCCCTATTGATGAAGAGCGCTAGGAAAGGTTTCTCAAAACAGATGACGACAAAATCAAGACATTAATTGAGAATAGCTCTCATTACACAATGGAAGAATTGACAAAACACACTAAACTCACCAAAACCCACCATCCGTGAGCACTTAGTGAAACTTGGGTACTCAAATCGTCACGATGTTTGACCTATATATGATCTCAGTGAAAAGAATCTTATAGATCGTATTTATATATGAGATTTACTCTATAATTCAAATGAATATTCATTTTTTTTAGAGAAAATTGTGACGGGTATTGAGAAAAGTATTGCTTACAAAAATGATCGGCGAAAAAGATCTAGAGGTAAGCGACATGAGGCAACTTTAGCCACTCCGATGCAGGTCTTTATCTTTAGAACGTCATGCTGTGCATCTTGTGAGATTGGAAATAAATCCTGTATACTGAGCTTCTGCAAATAACCAATGAATTGATTTTGAAAGGAACTGTTCGCAAATGGACGAATTTAAGTCAACAATTCAAGGAAAACGCGAAATGACGAATAGGAAATTTGTTGTTTACTTTCAGGATAATGCCAGACATAACGTTTCTTTGGTGACCCCCTAAAAGTTGTTGCAGCATATCTGGAATGTGTTAGCCCACTTGCCATATTCCCCAGTGATTGCTCCTTTCTGTTTTAATACAGCTAGGTACTTATGATATAATCTTAATGGTAAAAAAAATCTTGGATGACATAACTACATTAATGAGTCCTTTGTTTTGAAACGGCTGAAATTCTGGGAAAACAGAATCTTTAAATTGAAGGAAAAAAGGAGAAATGTTGTGCTAAAAAGATGGTTCATATTTAGTTGAATAATATTTAATGGCATGATTTTGTTTTATTTTTTAATTTACTTTAAAATTGGCATGAACTTTTAAGACAACCCCATATTTATATTATTCTGGTGACTAACATTGTTCTTTTGAAGAGGACTTTCTGCTTAAGCAGATAAATAAATCAAAGAAAGTTGGGACAAGAATATACTAGAGAATCTCAAGTTGAGGATGCAAAAAATGGCTGAAGAATATGAAGAATTTTTTATTAATTAATAATAATAAAAGTACAAAAATACTTGGGTATCTGTTGTAATAATAACTTCGTCAAAAATATTGTGTTGCATGATTTTCTTAGTTTTCCCGATATAAATCATAAAATGAGAACTCGAAAAATATTTTGAAAAATAATGGTCAAAATAAGATAATTTATTTAAAAAAAAGCAAAGTAAAAACATAATCGTATTTTAAAGTGAGTTTAATGGCCGTACCGTGTTAAATTCCCAAGCACCTACGTCACTTCTCATTTAGGGGACGCCAGTGGCGTCCGGCAATAAATCCAGCCCTCGCAATAGGGAAATATACTGGTGGGGGAAGACCTCTGTGTCGTGGAATAAACCAAATGTATATCAAGATTATTTGTTTGTTTGAGTTTTGTTTAAAGACATATGTAGATTTTTTAATGCCAAATCGCTGGGGTTTTTAGGTATTTATTTAATGTTTTGTAATAGTGAGAAGGTTGATTTAGTCAGATTTTAATGAAGATTTGTTTTTATTCACTATTTTAGAAAACTGAAAAAGTCTTCTAGTTTTGTCTTCAAAAATATTTTGCTGAGAATATTTTTTAGTTCAAAAATGTATTCTAGGTAAAATAGTTACTTTTAAAAATGTCTATTTTTCTATAAAAGTATATTTTCATGTATATATTTCTATAAATGTGTATTTTTATACTTTCATAGTGTTTTGACCCCAGTTTAGGGGTTAACTATTTGCCCTTAGCTTGGACCCTATCAGATGCTACAACACCGGGTCAGGGTGGATCTGGGAACAACAGAAATTATGAGGTGGTTCCATGATCCTCACAACCTCCCGATCAGAGGCCTTGCTACTGGATGCAGTTTACCATCATGCCCAGGATCAGTATATTAAGATGAAAATACCTATGGAATGCAAAAAGGCGTATTTTTTATTTTGATTTCAATTATTTTTTTTAATCATTGAGATCGTAGGTTTCGAGTAGCAACGCAGACTATAAACATTAATCATCGATATTGTTATCAAGTGTATGTTTAACATTAAAAAATGCCATCGTTAGCAGTTTAAAAAATATGGAACTAAAGGAATCAAATTTATTAGAAGCCGTACACTGTTTTAAAATAATCGATACTGAGATGATTTACTCCATTCTATTGATACAGACTTACTTCTAAAGATAAAGTATAAGACCACGGATGTGCGTTGTGGTGCAGTGTTTATGTGCTCGGAACAAACAATCAGAGAGCCGATTTCGAATTCCTATTGAATTCGTTGCCTTCACAGACGCGCAAATACTCTTCTCCCTCCAGCTATAGGTTAAGTAGCAGAACACATTGAGTTCTATAGCCTTGGTTGGAAACCAGACTACCGACAAAAGTAATGGCAAATTACTGCGGGAAAATCTTCTCCCCTGTCAGTCATGTCTTTTTTCAGGACATGTTCACACAAACATGGATCAGGTATTGCATTCAACCGACTGATTTAATATAATTGTCTGCTTAAAATACATTGGACATAAAAAAAATTTCTAGACTTGTTAAAATATGTTTGTATTTAATAAATAGATTTGAAATGTCAATCATTTTAATAAGATATACAGAGAACAAGTTCTGCTAATATATATATATATATATATATATATATATATATATATATATATATATTTATGCGTGTGTGTGCGCGTGCGTCTATATGTGTGTGCGAGCGAATAACAAATAACCAGAGATAAATTTGTACTTAGCCGACGCGTTTCGACCTCTGAAAAACTTTATCAATAAAGAATTATTATTCTGCCCGTGTTTATATGTAGAGATTTTTAAATTTGAAATCTTCAAGAATGTTTATTAGTCAGTCAAATCATAAGACAGACACAATGTTTCTTCATTGAAAGTCTGATGAAAGATGAACTGAGTGAATCATATCCAATTATTATTTTCATAGATGTATTTTTTAATAGTTTCACCCAAGGAAGACGCTACCGCCACTGATGCGCAGGGGCTACATAAGTTTAAGTAGGAGGAGAGGGAAAAGAAGAATTAGTTTCAGGAGATGTCAGTGAAAGAGCAACAGAAGGATGTGAACATAGGAGTGAAGACAGTTGCAAAGGTAAAGAGAAAAGAAAAGAACAAGATACACGGGTGGATTTAGAAAGGACTGGAGTCAAGTGGATAAGAGATTGGAATTGACATTGCATTTAATTTTTTGGAGGTTGTAGCCGTCAGAAAAGCAATACTACGGAAGGGAGTTCCACAAACGCGAAGTGCGAGAAAAGAAGCTGTTGGAGTAGGATTGTAGTCTGCATTTCGTCGATTTAAATATAAAAGGGTGGGACTTTGTTGCGTGTCTGGTTGCACGAATAAATTCTTGTAGAGGGGGTATCAGTGACCTAAATTTGTCAGAGCAGAAGCCATGAAAATATTTGTAGAAGAGACAGAGTGAAGTCACATCCTGCCAGTGAGAAAATGCCTGGAATCGAGCTGCCAGGTCGAGACCAGTTATATTACAGATTTTTCTTTGTAGGCTGTCGAGAACACTGAGATGAACAGCAGAGGCTCCTGCTTCCTAACACCCCTATAACCTGTCACTCTTTCTCATAACTGTCCTCTTATGTAACCCCCTGCACAACAGTAGCAGTAAAACGCTTTGCTTGATGCGATATGATTATAAAAAAAAGTAAAAATTGTTTAAAAAATTATCTGAAAAGTATCTTCATAAAATACAATGATATTTTTAAATGTTAATTTTAACTAATACAGTGCTTATGCACCACTTACGTTTAATGGTTACACGTATAATTATTATAATATACACAGTCGGATGATTAATTTGTATTTGTGCAAGATCGATTAGGGGGAAAAAAATTCCCGGTCCGACACTGTGACCCAACCTTCCTAGCAGTGTAATTAGCTATTGACTGAATGTAATGATTCCACTTGAGGTCTGAAGATAAGTAATGCTTAAGGATAGATTGCCTGTGATGGTTGACAGATAGTTTTAGAAGCATTGAGACTGTTGACAAGATGAAAATAAGTGTGGTCCATCCTATTAGTCACATCTCTTGCACTTTTCGAACGTGGAACTCGCTTCCGGTTTCATGCGTCCCAATTTACTTTCAGTACTTTCAACTTTCAATCTTGATCATTTTTTATAGTATATATATATATATATATATATATATATATATATATATATATCAAGCGAACAGTGCTCAGTACAATAAATATTATAGACCTTACTATAATCATATATAATTACGAATTAAATGTGCATTGCGACATGAACATTTCTGTTTCGAGATAAAATCTTGTCATGAAGTAATATTGGATGTTAGTTTTGGAAATTTACGTCATCATAAATCATTTTCACAACCAACATCCAACATCACCTGATGACGAGATTCTATCTCAAAACATAGAAGTTTCCATGTCGCAATGCACATTTAATTCATAACTCTCTCTCTCTCTCTCTCTGTATATATATCTATCTATCTATCTATCTATCTATCTATCTATCTATATATATATATATATATATATTATTTTTTTTAAAATAACTTTAATCCAAACGGAAAAGTAGGAAGGTAAATCCCAAAACCTGATCCTAATTAATATTAAAATTTTAATATTAAAAAATGATACAGGAGGAGAGTTCAAAATGAAATAAAATACTAGATTTTACAGTTGAAATATGTATGGACTATCCTATTAGTTTCTTCCCTTGCACATTTCGATTGTGGGCCTCTTGCATTCTTGCATTCTAGTTTACTTTCCAGGTGATCTTCGGAAATTCGAATGTAATATAAATCGTTATCTTCTGTCTTCTTCATTCCTGTTCGTATATTGCTCTCCCTTCTTTCAATTTCTCTCACATTTAGTAATAAGCTGGCTGTTAATATCTATTGCCTTCCTTGGGCTGAAATGATGAAAGAATAAAGCACACACACACACACACACACACACACACACACACACACACACACATACCTTACATACATTACATTACATACATGGCATACATTACATATATTTCATACATTCATGCATACATACATTACATAGATTACATACAAACATACATTACATTACATACATATAGAAACCCAGAGAAACGTCTAGACGTGGCCCAAGAGAACTATTAAACCGAAACAATGCATACACATAACCACAATTCTATTAATCCCAAAATAATATTTTTGAAAACAGAAAGCCTGCCATGAGATATTTTATTTTTAATTTAACACCTGAAGACAAAAACAAGAATTAAAACAAATGTACGTATATAAAATAAAAGAAACTTAAAACAATGTTGAGCTGCAACCAAACATGAACAAAAGATATTTCGTCATTCATCATGTGTTACTTGAACATTGACAAATTGCATTGTACACATAAGAATTTCAAAACCTAATTTATTTTAATAATTCGGCGAAATATGTCAAAATAAAAGTTGTTTTTTAAATTTTCGTACATTAACCATTCCGTCAGATTATAATTCAAACTGTAAAAAGACTTGTATTTCTTAAATATTATATTCAGAAAATCCTGAATCTTTTACTTTCTCATGAATCAAATATTTACAGAATAGCTAACAGCAGCAATAACTATTTTTGCTGTTACTATTTTGTTAATAGTTTGAGCAAGAATTTGCGTCAGGAATAAACATTATAATGTTTGTTCCTGTTCCAAATTCTTGCAGAAACTAATCTTAGTTTTTTTCACCTCTTAGAACCTATTTCGAGATATAAATCAAATGATTACATCTTTTACATAATATTAGATATTTCTCGGTTATATCATCGTGTGTTAGAATCTACTCAGATCGACATTGCCTGCACAAGAAATCAAACGTTATATACTATTTGGAAGCGTTAGGCATAATTCTGTAGCTAGAAAATGGTTTCCACCAGAACATACACAGGGGAAAATAGGTCAGCCTTTTCATACCTGTCATTTTCTTCTTGTTCAACGCAGAAAATATAATTTTGGGACAACAGCGTTAATGCATTCGTTACGATGAAAGAGAACAAAAAGAAAGAACTTTATAGCATCTAAAACCAACAGAAATGTCTTCTCAAACAAGAGCAACGACATATTTTGCCGAATACTCTTTTTAACAGTAGAATGTATAGTTAAAGTAGGTTCAGAGAAACTGAATATATCTTTTCCAAGGAAGAGATTCGAACGCAGATTATGCTGGTTGTTATCGCCAATACGCTTCTTTTCAATTGCTTTTCAGCAAAGTGTTCTAAAGACCATCACATCTTTCGTTCAAAGAAATGCGTCTTATTTTTCCCAGCTTTTCCTATATTTCTTTAAATCGATCTCGCTGAAAAGAATTAATTGAATTTAAACCGAATAGGTTTTGTTAATATTATCGCTCCTGACGTTGTATCCCAGTTTTCAGTCACTTTCTCATTCCTGTAGCGTAGATCTTATGGATCAACTCTAGAAAACTGTTCAAGGTAATTGTCCTGATGAGCATTCATTTTTGGTACAACCACTTCACAAACTACTAGGTCTCACTATTTTAGAATTGCAATTTCGGGATGGAATCATATATTCTATAACAATATATTCTTCATTCGCAGATCAAGCTTTTAGAAATCTCTACTGGTTTATTATTTTACTGATACCTACTATTTTCAAATATTTAAATGATACGTCTAGCATCATTATCTATTTATTTGTATCATAGCATTTTATTTTCATCACTCTCCCCAACGTGTTCTTATGTTTCTCACTCTCTGTAAGACAATGTTTCATAATAGTTTTATCGCATTTCATTAAGTAATGACTTAATGAAATGTGACTTGGCAACTCAAATACAGTCACTTTATCACCGGCGCAAAGTGGCTTCTCTGTGTCTCTTCTACAAATACTTTCACGTCTTCTGCTCATATGAATTTAGCTCACTGGTGCCCCCTATGTATGAATTTACTCGAGCCAAAAGATTAGCAACTAGGTCCCACACTTTTACTGTGAAGCCAATAAAATGTAAACGCAAATTATACTCCAGTAGCTTTTTTCTCGCACTTCCCGCCTGTGTAATTCCTTTCCGTTTACTTGCTTCCCCGATAGCTACAATCTCTAAAATTTAAATGTTAAGTAAATATTCATCTCCTATCTCACTAAACTGCATCCTCGCTCATATGCACCTTTCTCCGTCCACTCCATTCTCATCAGTATTCTCATCCTTCTATTACCCACTTCCGAACACCCCAAATAACCTGTCACTCTTTCTCATAAATTTTCTCCTACGTAAGCCACTGAACAACAGTGGCATTATATCGCCTTACTTGCGGCGATTTGATTATAAAAAAATGAATAATGTTTAAAAAATTAGCTGAATGACGCACTATCTTCTTAAAATATATTTGTTCTTTTTAAATGTTAACTATAGCTAATATAATGATCATGATCAACCCAAGGCTAAGGGTTACTCTTATAATTGTTATGATGAATAAGTTGTGATATGAGTGAAAGAGGAGGTGGTAGAAAATCAAGGCTATCTGGGTAAATATTAAAGAATTTGAGATTTTAGTCTTCAGATATCAATTCAAAACATGTTAGTTGTAAGGAAAACGCTGAGTGAATATCCCTAGTTAGATTTGGCATGCGGAGGAAATGAATGTGAATGATCTTCGTTGAACAAATAGGTCCACTTCGTGCAATAATCTTCTGAATGTGTGTAACTAAAACTAAAATAATAATAAAAATAGAATTCATGTGAACCACTGCCATGTTAACTCGACTTTATGAAAGAAAGCACATTACTGGATTGGCTGTAATGTCTCATAAGTTTGCATTTGAAATCTCTATATGTAACCATAAATTCTATGTTAACAGTTGCCTCTATAGCACTTCTCAGGTTTGTAATTTGATACAAGCTATTTGTGTTGTTTGTAATACTGATCTTGTGTATGATTGTTTTTCTTTTTTTACCCGGATCCTGAACGGACTTGGCGTAATCGTAAAGAAGACAACGAGAATTCAAGTTATTAATTTTCTAAAGAAATCCGGACAATATACTCAGATTAAGGAACATTTTGATGGGGAAACGAATAATGGTGGAGAAAGTGGAAGCAGTAAATCAAATCGAATTTCACACTAAATTCTTTGTTATAGTTAAGAACCCGGCTCTTACCTTCCACTTATGTTTTAAATAGCAGGTTAGAATTTGTTTTCTAGTCTTCGGTGACATCCAATATAAGAAGAGAAAAATTCTGAATTCCAAAACGAACAAAAACAGCAAGTAATTACACAACAATATACAATAGTTCGCAGAAGATTATGTAAACGAAGAGTGAATCATGATATTCTGAAAGGAAATGATGCCATTAAGTGATATATTTTGAATTTTATATTCTGTTACAAATCTCAGTTCCAGGATTACATACGTTTTGATTCTTCTTTTATATTCACGAAACTATCTTTATTTATTCAAAAAGTTGGAACCTATTTATTTTGGAAGAGACTATTTTTTGATCCCAGCAAAACTGAAAAATATGCTATAAGCTTATTTTGCCGAAGACAGTAAGATAGACCCCAGCCTATTTTACCGGTATATATTAAAATTTTTTACTGCCACTGTTGTGCAGGGGTTTACATAGGAGGGATGTTATAAAGAGATAGTGAGAGGTTGCAGGGGGTGTTAGGAAGAGAGTAGGAGAGGGAAGAGATTACTGATAAGTGTGGGATTGGAGAGAAGGAATGCTATGAGGAGTGAGAGGTTGCAGGGTGTGTCAGGAAGAGAGTAGGAGAGGGAAGAGATTACTGATGAGAGTGGGGTTGATGTAGGAAAGCATGAGAGAGAGGATGTAAGTTAGTGAAACAGGAGATGACTATTGACATTACATTTAATTTCTTGGAGATTGTAACTAACTGTCAGGAAAGCCAGTATGCGGAAGAGAATTCCACAGGCCGGATGTGCGAGAAAAGAAGCTGTAGAGTAGTATTTACGTTTACAATTTATTGGCTTCACAGTAAAAGGGTGGGACCTAGTTGCTAATCTTTTGGCTCGAGGAAATTCGTATATAGAGGCTAGCAGTGAGCTAAGTCCATCGGGGCTGAAGCCGTGAAAGTATTTGTAGGGTTGGTGAGAAAGCGACTGTATCCTAGATGCCAAGTCGGGATCGATCACATTACAGATTCTCCGTTGGATTCGGTCGAGGACACTTAAGTGGATAACAGGAGCACCGGACAAGATATGGTAGCAATACTCAATGCATGGGCGGAGGGTAGTATTAATATGAAGGTAGTTAATGTTAAAAAAAACACAAACAGATGTAAAGAGAAGTTTATGCATTTGCTACATCAATTAAGACAATTTAATTTTTTCTCTAATCATTTGTTAAAAAAGTTTAAAATCATTCATTCAACATTAATTATAAAAAAAAGTTCTCTGAATATTTTAAGCATTTCAGATATAACATTCTCTGCGCATTAATAATTTGACCTTGGTCATAGTACTCTTACCAATATACACAGACCACAAAATATATGGTGTTTCAGTCATACCTACACATCTTACACAGCCACTGTACTGACAAATTCAAATCTAATATATTCTTAGTTCTAGAACCCTATTTATATTTACCACCAAAATAGTATTAGTGTCTATCATACTGGGACCAGCAAAGTTATATATTCCTTTTAATTTCACGATTTTTAATTTTTTTCTCAGATTTCTCATTGTTTTTGCTTGCTATCTCCCGTCTCTGCCACAGAGTTTTCGTTTCGTTTCGGTTTTCATTCGATTTACTACCTAAATATCTTCTCCATTTATTAAAAGCCCGAACAATTTTATTTCCCATTTTGTGTTGGATTTTTCAAGCTGTTATCGTTACAAATATTGTTCTACCTAAATATTTTCAGAATAGGACACATTTTGTTGTCCTCTGATAGAAATAAACTTTTCTGCCATTTATGCATTTTTAAATATAATTATTTTAGCTTTTTTATTCGAAATGACTTGGACTGAATTACGCGGAATGTTCAGAAATTGATTTTTTGTGCTTATCCGGGAATTTAATCATCGAGAAAACGACGTGATACAAAAAAAAAAAAAAAAAAAAAAATCAAAAAACAAACAAAACAAATCAAAACATATTAAGATATTTTAGACACATTTTTTATGACTAACGATTCGTATTAATATATTTTCTTCGTTCATATTGGTTAAATAATTAAGAAAACCGAGTTCGAATTCCTGTCGTGTTATTACATGTACTTACAAAAATTTACCATTTGTAAAGTTATTGATCTGTTTACACCTTGCAGGTAAAATATTCGGATTTCTATGTAAAAAAATCACTGTTTTATAAAACAAAAAAATGTTAATGCAATATCCAAACTCAATAAGATAATTATTCTTACAAACAGAAATATGCTTCGTCTTTAAATAACGCACAAGGTATTTATAAGCCTTTAAAAACAAATCAATCAGTGTCTCAAAATAACACTCTTATTTGCTGTTGAATTCGGCCAATTTAATATTCAGCAAAATTCCCTGTCGATTATCAGCACTGAGAGAAATAAAGAAAATCTAATTTACGATTGAAAATTAACAGAAAGAAAGTAGGATAAAAGAACGAGAGAATAGAATAGAAAATAGTTAGAAATAATGAAAAAAGAAGAAAAATGGAGGAGAGATATTAATAAGGAAATAAGTAAATCTGTTTATATTTTAGCGCAGAAGTGAATATAGAAGAATCGGTTTCTCCTCTCAATAATGTTATTCACTAGTAAGACACCAAAATGACAACTACAGGTTGGAGAAAATAAAATAAAACAAATAAAGAAATTTAAATACCTGCGAAGCGTGATGACAGAGGATGGAAAGTGCGATATTGACAACCAAAGACGCATTGACATGACCAAGGTCGCATTTCAAAAGCTAACCACAGCACTGAGAGACAAGAAAATCTCACTAGAAACAAAGAAGAGAGTGTTAGCTTGTTATGTGATATCTGTTCTTCTGTATGGCAGTGAATGTTAGATCTTCTCAAGGAGAGTCTTAAGGCAGTAGAAATGTGGTTTTACAGAAGGATGATAAGGATACCATATGCTGAGCACATGACTAACGACGAGGGGTTAAAGAGGATGGAAACGAGGAGAATATTCATATTTAACATTAGGAAAAGACAGATGAGCTTTCTGTGAGGTCTAGTAAATCAGGAGGGCCTGGAGAATTTAATACTCACAGGACGGATAGAAGAAAAGAGAGACAGGAGAAATCAGCGCAAGACCTACTTGATAGGCTTGAGCAAATAGATGGCAGAACGGTGTTTCGGAGAGAGATACAAAGATGAAGAATTTTGAGATGAAACAAAAGACGAAGTCATGTGAAAGTCAATGATCACCTACGTCTTTAATCTAACGCCCTCTTCTTTGTTTCTAGTGAAATTCTCCTGTCTCACAGTACTGCGGTTAGCTTTTGAAATGCATCCTTGGACATGTCAATGGTTCTTTGGTTCTCAATATCGCACTTTTCATACTATGTCAGCACGCTTTCCAGGTATTTAAAATTTTTTACTAAATGGACATGACACATAAGTGGTTACCACTTCAAAAAGCACATCAAAAAGGTTAAAATAGATTCTCTCTCCCTTTCTCTCTCTCCCCACCTCTTTCTCTCTCTCTCTCTCTCTCTCTCTATCTATCTATCTTCGATTTGAAAGTATATGCTTAAAAATATATTCTTTGTGAAATGCTCTATGCTTAATTTGAAACACTCTGTTATCCACAATGAACATACTGGCATATAATTTCAACCTGCTAACGGCTAAACTTATTTAAATTCTATTACCTTTAACATAATAGTAAGTAAATTAAGAAATATAAAAATATATAAATTAATAATTAAAACAGTGAGTCTTTTCTTAATAAAATGAAAGTTTCTGCAACCTGTAAGGTATGATTGAAGATCTTAAAAAAAACTATCAAAATACAATGGTGTTGAAAGGGATGTTTATAAGCTGTGGCAATGAAGACAACAATAATTACATTTGTGGTCAGGGTCCTAGGTTGAATGGTAAATATTATGATAGACTCATTGAAATGATCTCTGTTAGATCATGCATTAAATTAATACAAATAATTGTCCTTCAAATACATTTCTAGGAAGGTAATAACTTATGTAATATGTTTGTGTTTTTAGGGTATTCAATGTGTGTTTTTAAAAAAGGTTCTGATGCAGTTTGTGAACTGCCACTCGACGAAACCCGGAAAGAAATGAGTATACAACAATAATCGTAAAAATAAAAATAATGATAATGATTATATATATATATATATATGTATATATATATATATATATATATATATATATATATCCCTACTCTCACGTTCATGGAAAGATAGACAATAGTAAAGCAACCTCGACTAACTTCATTCTCTTTACTAACAGTTATTAAACTTTACTCCCATTTATGAAACCTCTTGCTCCATGTTTTCTATCTAAAAGTGCCTTATCATTTTATTTTATCTGCAATCATTATGTCTTCGAGTAGTGAAGAAGACATATATATATATATATATATATATATATATATATATATATATATATATATATATATATACATGAGAGAGAGAGATTTATTACGGAAATTAACGAAGATTAAAGAAACGGGTTATAAATTTGGAATGATTTGTTTGAAGATAATTTTGGATCAAAACTCGTATTTAAGTAGATATTCTGTTTATAATCAAAGAGTATTACAAATTTATTTCTACCGGCCTGATAATTTATGATAAACATTTATCGAATAACACACATTTTCGAAACAAAAATTTAACGTAGATAATTAGGCCAATAGAAATAAAAATATAGTACTGTTTGATAATAAACAGAATATCCACTTAAATATGAGTAACGATTATATATATATATATATATATATATATATATATATATATATATATATTCTCCTGACACGTTCAGTGGTTTGTATTATTTTTTTCATGTCTTGAATAGTAAGTACATCATTGTATATACTACCGTCATTTTAGACTGCTTATTAATATAACAGTTCTGCAGTCATTTTTGACGACACGGGCCTACTCATAATAATAATAATAATAATAATAATAATAATAATAATGATAATAATAATAACAATAACACTAAAAATAAATACGATGAAAATTATTTTGAGTATAATTTCTACGATATTCTTTCATCGAGAGAATACGAATTTATTTATATATTTATTTTTTTTTATTGATTGATTTTATTTACTTATTTAATTTATTTTATTTTGAGAATCCTATTTTCGACGATTTTAATGAAAAAATAACTGAATATACAGGGGACGAACAAATTATTATTTTATTTTAAATCTCACAGCACTAATAAACTTAAACGTATGTCAACTTTTTCTTTTCCATTAATTTTTTTTCTTAACAATTATTTTTCGTTACGAGAACTAGTGATAGTAGCAACAATTTATTTTTTATTTTTTTAACAAAATACTCTAGTGTAGTGATGCTTTGTTTTGTTGAGCGTTTGTTACGCCCAATTTTTTTTTTAACCAGCGTCTTTCACTTTGAATTCCAAACGCGACTCTGTCAGTTGTCGATTGGCAACCCATTTAGGAGAAGAAAAACTCCGAACAGTAACCCGCAACTCTAGATGTTAATCGTGCCGAGGAATGAATGGCTACTGCGTTATGATGTCACAAACGATCCCCTTCAGGCTTCGAGGCCCTGTTTGTAAAAGACCGTTCCCCAACGTGCCGAGTAATAATATGAGAAATACAAATAGAAATAAAAAATCCAGTATGGCTCTTCCAGCGGATAAACAGGGAGCCCGTCCTTCAGGAGGGAACCTAGCTGAGGTCGAAAAATCTGCCATAGGAACAAACTCCTCCACAAAGAATAAATCTTCAAATTCCCACAACCAGGATATTCCTAATGATAGCCCTGAAAATTCTCCAACTAGATCTATAACCGTATATTTAAAGAAAAAAATAAAATGGTTTCGAGAGGCGTACAAAGTCGTCATGACTGCATTTCATGAAGTGTTACTCAAAACTCAAAAAACACCAGTCGCCAAACATATGATATTTAGTAAGAAAAAGTTGAACGAACAAATAGAAAGTACATTGACGAAAATAAATTAGCCAATGTACGAAGATACATTATGCGAAATAAGCGATTGACAGAGGCTGAAATTAAGGAGAATTGCAATCAGAATACACGAATCAACGGGAATCAGAAATAAAAAGTAGTAACATCAAACAAGCGACAGTTCATAATATAGAAACCGTGATACACACAAATCACTGTGAAGATAATGCTGTAAGTTTAAAAGTTGTTTTTTTTTAATCATGCCACCCCAAGCAAGGCATTCCACTGCTACTATAGCACAGTGGGTTAGACAGGGCGATAGACGAGTTAGGATGTATATAGGGGGAGAGTTGGAGAGAATGGGAGGGTTAGTGTGTTAGGAGGTGTCTATTGGCCTTACATTTAAACTGCTGGAGGTTATAGCCATCGGGGAAGCAAGCATGCGGAAGGGAATTCCACAGGCGGGAAGTGCGAGAAAAGAAGCTGTTGGAGTAGAAATTGCGGTTACATTTCATCGGTTTCACTGTAAAAGGGTGGGACCTAGTTGCCAATCTCGTATCTCGTGCAAACTCTCACATAGGGGGCACCAGTGATTTAAGTTCATCAGAGCAGAAGCCATGAAAGAATTTATAGAAGAAACACAGGGAAGCCACATCACGCCGGTGAGAGAGTGACTGCAGGCGGTCAGCTAAGTCGGTATCAATCACGTTACAGCTGGAAAGGTGTGATCTGAGTCAGTTACAAGACGACAATAAAACGAGTTCAGAACACATTGAACAGAATTATTTTACGGAAAACAAGAACAATACACAAGAAGCCAAGGAAGAAATTAAGAACCATACAAGTCAAATACAAAATATTGCAATGGAGTAACGAGAACAGCTCTCAAAATTATAACCAACAAAGCATGAACTCGAAATTATTAAACTCTACACTCAAATTAATTTTGGATGTAGAAGACACTCATATAAATGTCAATGAAGCAATATATACATCTGCAATAGCAGCAACAAAAACACTGAATATCAAATTAAAAACAAGGCCGTTTCGCAGACATGAAGATAGATCGTGGAAAAGAAAAAATAGAAAAGGAAATCGAACAACTTAGAAGTGAACTATCAGTACTCCATGAGCTGACAAGAGGAATATATGTAAGAACTAGAAGAGGCAGAAGAGTTGAAAGAAAATACAACATTAGAAATTAAAATGAATTTCTATCAACTAAAGAAAAAATAAAGCAAACAATACAACTGAAGGCTCAAAGAATAAGACGCTATGAGAAAAGATTAAGATTCTGCAGACAAAACAAGATTTTTCAAACCGACGTAAAGAAATTTTACAGGGAAATAGTTAAAAAGAGAATTGAAGAGACAGTCCCGCTAAAATGGAAGAAGTTATACAGATCTTGGAAAAATTATGGGCTTACCGTAAAGAACATAACAAAGAAATAGATTGGATTGACAAGAGATAGAACGAATCAAAATAAACCAGACCACACATGAGCTGGAATCACAGAAGAGGATGTTAAATGTACACTGAAAAAAGCACACAATTAGAAATTTCCAGGTATAGATAAAATTCCTAACTTTTGGCTATATTATTTAAATACAGCACATAAAAACTAGCCAAAGAACTTCAAGAAATGGTCAAAGATCCCACTAAAATTCCTGGATAGATGTCCAAAGGAATTATATTTCTTCTACCCAAAAATAGTTACACAAACAACCCGAAAAGCTACAGACCAATTACATGCCTTCCAACAACATACACACTCTTAATGTCTATTTTGACTAAACAGACATATGTATTGTTGGAAAGAAATGACATGTTACCGCTTGAACAAAAAGAGTGCAAACGTGGCTGTTACGGATGAAAAGAGAAATCGCTTAATAACAGAATGATCCTGGAAAACTGCTACAATAAAGGGAAAAATCTTAGTACTGCCTGGATAGATTATCGTAAGGCGTTCGATATTATGCCACATTACTGGATTCTAAAGACTTTAAATATAAACAAGATATAACCCGTCGTCATCAATTTTATCCAACAATGCATGTCTATATGGAAAACAACCCTTTATCTCAATCATATAAATAGACCTCTAGTGAAATAAACATCAAAAGAGATATATTTCAAGGTGATTCTTTGTCTCCCTTACTATTCTGCATATGATTTATAGCACTAACCAGTCAACTTAACAAGAAAGAATGTTGTTATAAAATAACCCAAAAGAAAATATGCCATCTATTTTACATGGATGACTTAAGTTGTATGCTAAGAATAATAACGAGCTAGAAGGTCTTCTGCAAACCGTAAAAGGCTTCAGCAAAGGCATTGGAATGAAATTCAATTTGAATAAATGTGCTAAAATTACAGTTTTACGTGGATCACTACAAAAAACATCCTCAATTAGCTTAGACACTGCTGTAACAATAAAAGAATTAAATCCCGAAGAAGCTTATAAATACCTAGGTGTAAATGAGAGTGAAAACATTCACCATAAGAAACATGAAAGAAATAGTGCGAAAAGAGTACTATAGAAGGCTACGACTGATATTAAAAACTGAATTGAATTCTCGGATCAGAATTATGTCCATTAATAGTCTTGCCATCCCAGTTGTCCAATATAGTTTCAACATCTTAAACTGGATTCTAAACGACATCAGGCAAATGGATTCTAAACCATGAAAGCTTCATTCTAAGCATAAGATGCACGATCCAAAAACTGATGTAGACCGTCTATACATACCCCGTAAAGAAGGTGGAAGAGGTCTTATTCAGTTAGAAATGTCATACAATAAAACAACTATTGTCTTACTAACATAAATAGAAACAACAAAGGATTGGATGATACAATTTGTCAAGCAGCATGAAGAAAGAAATAAACAATATTCAACAATAGAAGAAGGCAGTAAATACAAACAAGATTTACATTTAGTAGATTCTGTAGAAAAGCAAAACAGAAGCTAAGAACCAATTATACCGGCAAAAAATAGGAAATGATAGCCATAGATAAATCACTTGAACAAATGAAACAACACTGGCAAAACCTCTGCATGGCCAATATCCAGAACGTGCCAATAAAACCAGTGGTGATAAAGTCAATACTATTCGATGGTTACGTGCATCTGGATTAAAGTCTGAGACTAAAGGCTTTATTTTTGCAGCGCAAGATCAAATTCCTTTCACTAGAAACTTTCAGGCAAGTATTATACATAATAATGTGGATCCAAAATGAAGGTTCTGTGATAAACAGCAAGAATCAATAGATCATTTAATCTCAGGTTGTTCTGTACTTGCCCCAAATGAATATAAAAATCGTCACGATAGAGTAGGGCAATATTTAGATTGGACAATGTGCAAACACTATGGAAAATATGTAAACAATCACTGGTATGAACATCACCCAACACCGGTTACAGAAATAGAAGATGTCACCATTTAGATAGAAAAAAATGTAGCAAATAGGCCGGACATTATTGTTAAAAACAAGAAAGAAAATACTTGTCTATTAATTGATATGGCTTGTCCAGCGGATTGTAACATAGCAACCAAGGAATTCGAAAAACTGTCAAAATATGTAGACCTGGAAATTGAAATACAAAAAATGTGGAAATTGAAATCAAGAGTCATGCCAGCAGATCTTGGAATGATAAAAAATGGAGAAAAAAAAACACATTAAAAGAATCCCTGGAAACCCCAGCTTAAGAGATGTACAAATATTGTCTTATTAAATACAGCCCACACACTGAGGAGAACTATGTCTATGTAACGCTAGGAATGATGGGGAAGATAGAAAAAAACATGAAATGGAGCCATAACAACACGCCACGACCTACCTTAGGTCTTCCCGCAGACTTGGTTGGTAGTATGACCATAGCAGAAATCGAAATATGATGAAAAATAATTTTAATAATAATGAAATATAAATCACAATCATATATTGGCCACATGATCATACCTTTTTTTCTAGAAGATCAACCTGTCACCTTGATTTAGAAAGCGTCATACGAAAACGTACAAGACAAAATCAACGCTGTTTCTAATTCCCGTCAAATATAACAATATAAAAATTGTCTGCGAATCGAACAGTTAACAAAAAAATTCTCAAAGCTCTTCATATGGAAGGACAGTATACCACCATATATAAATATACATCAGTCAATGGGTTCAAGTGCAAAAATGCCTTTGAACTGTAAGTTTATTTTATCAACTTGGCGCTAATATCTATTCCTGATAAGATCTCTCGTTTGTTTTAATTTTCGTAGTATTATCAAGATTGGAGTTCGATAGCAAAAACAAATGGTGTAATCAAATTTAAGGTGGTCTGAAGAGTATGAAGTCTAACTAAAACTACAAGAAGAAATGATATTCTGAGTGCAATGGTTAAACTGACGCTATTATATATCATTGATATGGTACATGCACGTTGTTTGTTTTTAATCTTGTCGACTCCATACTAAAGAAGGGTCAGTTTGGCACCATCTGTGCAAAAGGTGCCGAAAGACGGAATGCAGTTCTGCTGTAATGGCATGCTTAGCATTCGTGCCGGATGCTCCAATACTAACATTTGAGAGTGTTTGAGAGTCAATCTGAGCACAGCGCAGATGATTCGGAAAAAGCTGGATGAGTCTAATGGTAAATACGAAAGTTCAGCAACATGAAAAACAATCTGATTGCCCTAGTAGGGAAAGAACTCAAATTCGACACGGAAGGTTTACATCAAATAACCTTCAGTTAGTTGTGCTGTCCTGGGTCAAGTTGGAGGCTGCTGGAAGACACTATGTTTGGCAATATATGTACATATGTCTGTTCGAAGATATGTTTGATCAAGAAGTCGAACCTGATAAGCGTATAGCATACATTGGGTTCTGATCTGGATTTCGACGGGAGGCTCTTGAGTTGGCTGACCAAAACTTTCTACATTTAAAGAATATAGTCAGATATCCAAACATCTATCTATCTCAATCAGTTCTTATATATATATATATATATATATATATATATATATATATATATATATATATATTGCCAATCAAGACTGTAGAAAACAAATTGTCCTGCTATTCAACACATAGATGTAAAAGAAATTTTTTCTAAGGGCGTTTGTGTCTAAGTGAACGCAACGAATTCAACAGGAATTCGAACTCGAAGTTTTAATTATGAGACAATATCTATTCCACCGCAAGCCAAGCGTGAACACACACACACACACACACACACACACACACACACACACACACACACACAGACACACACACACACACACACATTGTCAAAAATGTAAATAATGTAAATATATACACTATATTCTATATACAATATATTCTTTTGTTATTATTACTTTGCAAAATTGTGGAAGGGAGAGAAGCAAAGATGGACTCGTCCGAATCACCCTAAATTTTCTTCATTTTTTTCATTGATGAATCTGTAATATAGGTAATTATTAATTATTTATAAGTTCATTTGATGCAAATTGTATTGTGAAGTATTAACAAAAGAACCATTCTATTATCATTTACAATAATTCACATGCCAAAAATTTCTAAAAGATAGTATGAAATACATCAGTGTTTTAAAACACTGAGGTGACCTAATAATTATGATCGATAGTGTATATGAGAGAGAATATATATATAGATGTACAGTAATATATACTCTACAGATGGGCAAATAGCCACTTGAGATAGAAGGGGTTAAGATGTAAGTGGCAAGGTCTATGGTGAGATATAGGAAATATAGCCGAGAACATAAATAGATAAAGATTTCAGTTATTTACAAGATTACAATTTGACGTTGTTTAAATAAAGCAGCAGTTCGTGGGAAAAACTACTCGTGTGCAACATTGATTTAAAACAGTGCTCAATATAAAAATAGAGCTATGAATTTTTATCATAAATTATAGTTTAGAACATGTACAAATTATCATCTACTACAAAAAGTACATTTTTTTTTCAAGATTGGAAGGACAATGTCTCATCAGATAGTGTAAAAGGAGATGGAAATTTTTTTCCTTATATTGGCGAATTATGTGTGAATT
This sequence comes from Ascarosepion bandense, assembly GCA_037127315.1. NCBI lineage: Eukaryota > Metazoa > Mollusca > Cephalopoda > Sepiida > Sepiidae > Ascarosepion > Ascarosepion bandense. Next base: position 5,220,792 of record JBBBDQ010000603.1, on the reverse strand, counting down.
GTAAATGGGGTAGAGAAAATGGGAAATCAGAATAGGAAGTTTTAAATTAGAATTTGCACAAGAAGAGGGAAGAGAATTAGAAGAGAGGTTATTAATGGACATGTTGAATATTTTAGATACAGTTTTAACGGTTGGTGATAAAGTATGCTCCTTTACAGTTTTTATGGCCCATCCTTTGGGTTTAACAAAAAGGAAAAAGTAGGGAGATGTATATGGGGTGAGAGGGTATAGGAGAGGATGGGCGAAGAAGAGATAGGTATTAGTAGTAGATAAACATATCTATATTAGTCAAGTATAAGGCTACAAATATTTTTGTATTTAAACTTATTTTAATAATTAATATATTTCCACATTTAAACTTAATTTAAAATCTAAGAAAATCTCTTTTTATAAAACTTTAATTAGATCACAATTTGTAGTATGAAATAAAGTGAAAAATCAGAGGCAAGAATATATATATAATAGGAGAGATCATACAGTTAAAAAAAGAAATATCGTGGTACTAATATTAATACTATAACGTTTTATTTTTCGTAGAGATCTTAATTTTAGATTTTGTAATTTTAGCACGATTGTAAGTTTAGTTCTTTAATATGTTTGCAATTTACTGTGGTTTCATGCCTCTGGCTTAATAATATATCACTTCACATGTATTTAATGATTTCTATTTTTTCTTGTAGACAAAGAATTTATATGTTCTTGCCTGTTTGAGAATTTTCCATTTAACTTTACGTGTTTTATTTTCGGTTTATATATATATATATATATATATATATATATATATAAACCGAAAATAAAACATAAATTTATATATATATATATATATATATATATGTGTGTGGGCGTGTGTGTGTTTGTGTGAGTGTCGTTGTCTGTGTATGTCTGAGCATGTGTGTCTGTGTGTATGTGCATCTGTGATTTTATATGTATATTTATATCCAATGTATTTTTTAACAGTTGTAATATTATATTTGATAGGATAAAAGAGGTATACATCTATAATGAAAACATTATTTTTTGTCGAAATAATATTAAACCAGTGAGCACAGTACTTGAGGCGTTATGATGGCTGAACAAGTAGAAGGAAATACAGAGTGGGCTCATAAAATAGCAAAAAATAGTGCAAGCTAAATAAGAAACTAGAAGGAATCGAGAAAGCCAGTGAAAGAAAAGCAGTTTCAGACTAAAGGGTTGTTATTTTTTTAAATAACGACAAGTTTCGAAATGCCTTCGTTATTTTGTCTGCTAAGGATTCCTGTAACTACTTCAAAATAACGCCCTCATTTCTTTTTATTTATTTATTTTTTTCTTGAAAAGATTTTGATGTATTTATCATTCTCTTGACTTTTCTATTGCAGACAAGACACGAAAAGCGATAATTAAAGAAAACGAAATGTTTTTCAATTTTTTCTCACTTGCCTTCATTGATGAGATTCGTGTTTTGACACACGCTTTAAATATATTAATTCTCCAATCGAAGTTTTACAAACAAACTTTTCATTTTTGATTCTCTTTTTTTCTACTTTAAACATAAATTGTGCTGATATAAAAAGTAAACTTAGTTACAGAATGCGATGTCCAGGGTCAGATTGGTAAGTGAGCGACTAGAGGGCCATGGATTTTAGGTATTCTTACAGTGAGGAATTCACATTTTCTCTGTTTAGAATATAATTTCAATACGACGCAAATTCAGGAGAAGGTCTCAAGAATTCTTAAACGTCGATACGTCTCTCACACTGAGGTTAGAGATTGGCTAAGCCCATTCGCGGAAAGACGCTGACATGCGTCCCTGTGGAGTCTTTCCTCTTACTGACTCGTAGAATCCAACCTGCCACCTCTCTCCCCAAATGAAATAAATAACAAAACAATTGATACCGTATTATGTAGTAGTAAAGGGACACAGAGAAAGTAACAACTTGAGGTAGATGCATAGATATTGCAAAAAAGAAATAAATTAGTGAAATAAAAGAACGTTGTTTATGAACAGAAAACAGCATATGAGATAAAATAACTGAATAATAAAATATAAATAGTAAATGTTATATCAGAAACACTCTCTTTTTAAATTAATTTTAAACGCGCAAAATAAGTTGACATAAATTCACAAATTAATATTTTACAACCTAAAATATAAATACTATACTTTTGTTTCTTCAAGCTCATGTTTAGAAGTATGGCTTTGTTTGCAGTGTTGGTGCAGGAGAATGTTAAATCCTTATATAAGTCAATATCTGAATGAACACACAAAAATATAATCGAATAAATCTTCATTGTACCACAAGAGACATCAGATTATAATATACATTCATTCAGAAATATTTGAAAAAGTCATTACTTAAAAGATAAACATGTAAATTGAGTGAACTGGAAATAATGTAAGAATCGAATGCTAAGAGATTTAGGTTTCTGTTAAGCTTGCAATACGGCGAAAATTAAAATGATATTACCAAAATGCGGATCCAAAACTCTCACCAATTGCAATGAGCAGATGTTTCGTCAGTGGAACCCAGTGCTTTTCACACTTATTGCACTTAAACTCAACACAGGCCTCAAGTAAACTCGTGCATACAATAGATTGGTAAAGACGCTATAAAAACGGTCATTCTTCTTTTTTTTGTAAAGCTCCAGCAATTACCTGAGTTTTCTTGCTATCATTTACCATTAAAGGAGCCAGATCAGGCCAAAAAATATTTGTACTGCCGTCATATAGTGCATCATCTTCATATTCCAGTTTTCATAGAGACCAAAATTACGTGACATTATTTTTCACAATGCAAATCATTTTCTCGGAGGCTAAACTTTGCAAGCCTTTGTTTTTCTATCTCTATTTATATGGAAAGTGTCCAGATGAGCTACATTCTTTAGGTCCACCAGTTCTTTCTTTCATAGCTAAGACACGCCATGTGACTCACATTGGTTGCCACTCGAACATCGTGTTTCCAAGAATCACTGCTTTGTGGAACTGACTCCCAAAAGAATGCATTAAAGATTACTACAAACTTAATCTGTTCTTGTCTAACGTTAACCGTTATCTTCCCCACATATTCACATACAAAAATTACCCCTCATAGACTGTAAATCTCGAATTCGAGTGGCTCCCAGGTTTGTACAGGAAGAACATTATTGTAAAGCAAGTGTTCATTTAATAATTTACTGACAGCAATTTAATTATTTTGGTAAAAAATATACTATTTTGTAAAATATTTTCTTTGAACATCCGAAAGAAAACCACGGTTTTTGTTCGTTCAAAATGAAAAGAAAGATGAAGTATCATTCCTAATTTGTATATTCCTTAAAATTTTGTTTATTTTTAAAATCCGTTTTTCGCATAAAAACAGTTTTCAGCACACCAGATATATTTCGTAATGACTTTTCTCACTCTAGTTGCTTTTAGTAATCACGTGTATTTATTACTATATACGTATTCCTTTTATTCAGCCGAAGTTCGCGGACATAGTAGTAGAAAAGAAATTTATGCGAATGTTTGACAGAAAACTGTAAGTCTGTAAATTAATGTGTTTTTCTTTGAGAATATGAATTTCCAAAATACTTAATAACTGTAAAAATTGAAACTCTGTACATTAATGATTCGATATATGTTTTAAATGCTGAACAGTTGTTTTTTCTCTATTGATTGCAAATTAGTTAAATCTTTCTTGTGAATTAATATAAACTCAGTATGGATATCATGTTATTATTAATATTCAATATAGTGTTTAATTTTTAACTGAAACTTATTTTAATTAATAGAGTAGGTTCTAGCAATGTGTCCGATATAATTTTAATTTGTCTCCGTCTTAGATCTTTTATATGAATTGTTAACATTTTTCACAAACACTAAAAGTTAATTGTGTAAACACTAAAAATCCTCAGTCAAATAGAGAGTTGTCATTAAAAAAATAAATATTACAATTGTTTACTGTTTGTTAGTATAAGAATTATGAAACGTTATACATAAAAGTTGTATATTAGTGGCATTACCTCATTGCTTAAATTTAAAAGAATGTGCATATATTTATTTTATTACGTTGAACAAGCGCAAGAAATTCTTGAGTTAATCACGCTAACCATCGCAGTCCTTTATCAATGTCAGAATGTCATTAGGGTGGCAACATGTATCATAACATAGCTGGTGAATGTAGTTACTGGCCAACCAAACAGTTTTGCGCTATGGCTAATTTTCCAGAGCAGTAGCTTACTCGCAATTTCTTGTTTTGCTTGTCAGCAATGACCTGTTAGGCGCGTTATTTGTACATATAATATGCATGAATTATATTAAAAATAACAATATAATTAATAATTTTTATCAAATTGTAATAAATATAAATTAACGTATATTAAAGCACTCAAGTTTTCATAAAATGTTGCTCCATAGATAATTAAGGTCAATGAATTAAAACCTATAAATGCAACAGATTTCGGAACAGAATCCAAAGTTCGGCATATTATCGCTCATCATTTACAGAATCAGAGAAATCTATTATCGAGATATTTATTTATAAACGTTCTATTCCGAAGTAGATATTACGTGAATGTTTAGAGTTGGCCAATAACATTAATGAAATATTTTTTTTATATACAAAGTTTTTAAAAAAAGTTACTGAACTGAAAAATTATGTCAGCTATGTAGATGACATTTTTATTCTAGCTGAAGTCATTTTTAACGTAACGAGGGATTGCTACCCTTATACACAACTTTTAAATTGCATGACTCGGCTGCCAACAAGTAAAGTAATACTACAAAATTCAGAAAACATTTTGTTCAATGACAAATAATAATATTTAAGGAGAAAGTCCAACAATTGAATAATAAAATCTAAAAACAAAGCGATACTAAAACACCTTGGCCGAAGCTGAAGATAAAGCACAATATCATTTCAAACTTAGTATTAATGATGATAAACACAGACAAATGATTTTGAAGAAGCGTTGCAATTTATACTCTACTTTCCAACAACAGTGATAAACATATAAACCTATCCAGTCATAAACTAAGACGACAAATCTAAGACCAAATTGCTAATTCCAGCCTAAATTTGGCCTCGTCACAAATCAGACTGAATAATGAATTAATTAATCCAAATTTCAGAGATCACAAGGTAGAGCTCTAATAAAATAAATTCAAGCAGTAACTTTAATAATTTTCAAAATACAAAACTCAAAACCGCTGCAAAAAGAAAAAAAAAACAACCCTAATATTATTCCCTGAAAAGATGATTAATCTAACATTTACATAATTCTGGATAAATTTCATTATTACAATACATTACAGCACTTATTTGACGATCGATCCAAATTCACAAAATTATATATGAACACCACCAAAACTCTAACAATATGTGTGGCTGTGTGCTTAAATAAAACCGGAACGAATATGAAGGATTGCTTCTGCCTGATTACGCAAAATACTTTCAACTCGTCTCAGCGTAAGTTGTTGAGAGACATAGAATCAACAGAAGCGTTAACTCACTCGCTTCAATAACAATTCTACAATACTGCACCTACTTCTGAAAGTTTACCAGAAACGACATTCGTTGGCCAAATCCTTTCCTCAAACAACAGTCGCTACCGCTAAAGGTTTGAATTTCCAACACACAATAGTGTCAAAAAATGTGACAGCACATCGTGAAATTCGCTGGTACATTACATTCTTCATTTAGTACTTTTTTAACTGTAAGTTCCCATATATTTAGAAATATTTTTAAGTTAGGTTAATAATTTGAACTAGGCTCTACACCTATCAAATTTTTATCAAGTATTAATATAAAGAAAACTTTTTATTTCATTCTCCCATTGTTCGTCGAAAGAGGTTATATTTAAATAAACTGTAATAAAGTTATTTTTTTTTATTATACTTTTTGTCTTATGAAAAAATAAGATACATTTAATATAGTATTAAAATTGGCTATTAGGAAATCATAATGTTTTTATATACTGTAGATTCCTATAAAATGCCTTTTTTTATCAGGCTGGACTATTTTTAAAAAGTGAGGTCAGAAAAAGTAATGCAAAAAATATTTAGGCGAAATTTATCTTGAGTTTTATCTGTTCACTCGATTGAAGTAAACTGTATAAAGGAAAATCTGAAGAAGAAACCACGCAAATATAAATATGAATTTGTCAAACTAATCTAAGATTAGTAAAAACGCAGTATATCGAACTGGATTTTATAACAGAAGTCGGTATATTAAAAAACTATCCACCCGAGTAAAACTCAGATGTTTGTTTCATTATATTTCAAGGTGTTATTTTTAATATTTCAAAACTTTATTTTATATATATATATATATATATATATATATATATATATATATATATATATATATATATATATATATATATATATATATATATATATATATATATATATATATATATATATATATATATATATATATATATATATATATATTGGGGAGACAGCTAAATATCTATAATTCTGTATAGCACTTCGCCACTAGCAGTGGTTATATACTTCATGCAGCAGGCGAATATTGTCGTCTGGTGGGTAAATGTTCGTTTTAGGTGCCGACGGCATTTCCCCCTTCAAATTTATCCAAAATAGCATTATTTCTGTGCAAATGTATATGCTGAACACAAATCAACAATTAGTTATTGAAGAAACTTACTTTTTTGCTTTGAAAGTCCATAAAAAAAAAACGAACTATATCTCGCATTTTTTATCTCCCGTAACTCTTACGAAGTCATGAAATTAACTGCAGAATGACGTTCTACGTAGGCAGAATTTTTGTCGAATTTTGGCCGATTTTCTTTCTTTACTGAAACTTCCGGCGATGTACCTCCTGTTATGAGAGTAACAAGCGTAGAAATACAATAGCGCATTATTTTAATTTCCGGAAGTACATCACCGGAAGTTTCAGTAAGTGATAAAAAATTGACAAAAATTGACAAAATTCGTTCAAATGCTCAGTACGTCATTCTGCAGTTAATTACATGACTTCGTGAGAGTTACAGGAGAGAAAAGTGCAAGATATAGTTCATTTTTTTATGGACATTTAGTTAAAAAAAGGTAAGTTTCTTCACTAACTAACACTTGATTTGAGTTCAGCATATACATGTGCACAGAGATAATGCTATTTTGGATAAATTTGAATGGGAAAAACGACGGGACTTAAAACGAAAATTTACCGTTTGGTTTTGTTATATATATATATATATATATATATATATATATATATATATATATATATATATCGAATGCTCAGAGCGGTAGAGTAAATACAGTTCACAGTCTTAAAGTCAAGATGGTGAATAAACAAATAACTTTTGTATTAGTAGTAAAAATATTACATTTAAGGAATTAATGGATATTTGTATATCTGACGTTATGTATTCTGATGAATTTAGTATAAGCACATATTTAGGTACTTCTTTGTTTGTTTGTAAAGAAAGTAACTGACGTTTGCCGGCCTGAGCTCTCGACTGTTTTAATAAAAGACGTATGCCTTTTAGAAGTGGTTGAACCAGCATTCTCTTTACAATGAGATAACCACCATCAAGAAAGATATGCTTTCGGCCGCCAAGACAGGGAGCTATTTCCTAGAATGCAAAGTTAATTAGCTGTTTAGGAAATTAGTGGCTTTTGTTGCAACACTTCGAAAATTATATATATATATTATTTATTTTCTGCTTTAAAATTCATTAATGCCTTAGTACGTACTTTGTTTACGTTAAGTCAGTTTGGAACTTCAATTTGGCATATTGCATCGTAAATAGTTACTGACAATGTACGATAGAAAATGAGATTACTGACAGTTCAAACAGTGGCAGGTTGGATTCTGTTATGAATGAACGTAAGTTAATACGTTCCTATTACAGCAACAATAATATACATACACAATAATACCTATCAAAAATATCTATGAAAAAATTTAACTGAGTCTTGTAACTTAAAACTGGAAAAGGTGATATTTTTGTTAAAATACCCATTAGAATTGCACAAGACAGACAACACTCACAAGTCAGAATTTCTCCGAAATGACTAAGTAATGTGGTGTAAGGATTAACTCACGTATAAAAGAAGAGCAGTCAAAAGACCTCTGCTTAGTAGTTGTATAGGGTGTGCGATGGGTAAATTGACGCCATTTTATTATTTTAATTACGTGCATGCTTGATTGTATTTGATTACGTCGTCTGTAGATTATAGTAGAGTCAGATAGACAACATCTACACGAAAAAGAGCACCATCAGGCTATTGACTCCGCCACAATTTTCGAAAAAGCTTAAATTCAATCCGGAATACTAACATACCAGAGGGTTTGAGTGTCAATCTAAGAAAAGTGCAAAGGATTCGGAAAGAGTTTGATGAGTCTGATGGTTATTACGAAGACGTTTGAAGTTATCACTAGTAATGACGACGTTATACAGCACGGAAAAGGTAGCACTCAGGAGGTAGCGCTGCCCTGGTTCTAGAAGACAGCTAATGGAAGTACCATTTCACACAAGCAGGTGGACACAGACTATTTTCTTGAGACTGATTTTGTGATCACATCACCCCTTATCCGCTTATCTGCCTAGACTTCAACACCCTTGATTATCATGCGGGGGTGCAGTTGAGACAACAATCAACAAAACTCGTTGTAACACCAAAGATGAAATGAATGCAAGGATTTTGGCAGCATTCATTAACCTAAAATAAAAGACATCCAGAAGAGATGCAGGAGATTCCATAGTCGCCTAAAGGCTGTTGTTGAAGCTAATGTTGAATAAATTTACACTATAGTATTTCAATATATTTTTGTATAATTTTGGTAAATATATCTGTTAAAATAAAACTTCAGTTATATTTTCATTTTTGCGTTATTTAGACAATAATTCAGCCATCGCTGATGTTGAGTACTGATATGGAAGCTCTGATAACTTACTTATTAACCAGACAATCTAACCAAATTATTACGCTCGTGTACACTTAATTCCAAAGTTTAGTATTATACAAAAAAAGTAGCAATCTTTGATTAATTCATCGAATCCATTGCTAGGTCAGCAACTAAGAAAGTTGGTTCATTAAGTCGCACTAGTCAATTTTTATCAACAGAATCTTACCTATATATAGTTCTACCAGTGCCTTTTCAATAAATACCAGTGCCTTTTCAATAAATACCAGTGCCTTTTCAATAAATACCAGTGCCTTTTCAGTAAATACTTTCATGATAATTATTCAATTCAGCTCATTGTTTTGATTCCAAGACATTATAAATTTAAGTACAGGACTAGATTGGTTACAAGCTCTCATCAATTTATTTATCAATAATCTTACTCTGGACACAATATAAATAGAGGTAAATCAAACATAAATGACCTTTGATAGTTTTAGTATATTGCGTCGAAATTCTAAGAAAATAATTTCTTTTTACCTGGAGAATGTGTTTATATATTTTTATTTTTTATTTGTAGGGATCGCCAAAATTAGCATACGGCCTCACTTCCACTTCTGTGAAGTTGCTTTCGTGAGCGGACACATTTAAATGAATATAAAATAGTGTTTTCAACCGATTTTAATAGAAATTTTTTTTCAGTACTTATTCATAACATATTTATTTTTAAGATCTAATATTTTTTAACAACATTCCTCTCAGATATTAAATCGTATTGTATCCTTGCTTTCTTCAAACACATAGAAAATTTATTTGTATATTTAATAACACGGTTTTCCTCCATGACACTGGAGCTATAGCTTTTTGGCCGTCACTCTCCGAAAGATTGCCCAGGCCTGCTTTATGCTAACAGTTTCTTTTTTGCACTTCTTGATTGTGTGTTTCTCTTTCGGTTCCAGGCTTTCTGGCCAACTTTAATTCCCAAAAAGTTATTTGCAATATCAATCTATTTTCTTCCAGCTTATTCTTCTATTGATGTTACTCAATGATAATGCTTTCTGTTTTTTAATTCTTTCACATCCAGTAATATCTTTTGTCTTGTTAGCTCTAGTGACTTTGCTTACATTCGCGTAAAAAAAAACGCAAAAAAATATTTTAGGATTTGTTTAAATATTTTAACACCTACTTTTAATAAAAACCCGATATATTCTACCAATAAGAGTTTGAGTTTTGTATAAAGGTGTATCGCCCTCTGCGGGTTATTTAATGTAGAAAAAGTGGAATTTTATGGTTTTGGTTTTAATGTTCAGTTAGTTTATTTAGTCAGATTCTGATTTTGTTATTTTGAAAAACTGGAAATGTCTTCTAGTTTTGTATTTAAAAACATATTGCGGGTCAAAAGTTTTTCCCCTCAAAAATATATATTTTTCTATAAAAGTCTACTTTCATATATATATATATATATATATATATATATGTTACTATAAACGTTTTTTTATACTTTCATATTATTTTGACCCCAGTTTGAACCTGGGAACAACAGCAATCAAGAGGTGGTTCTATGCTCCTCACCACCTCCTAATCAGAGGACTTGCTGCCGGATGCAGTTTACTGTCAATCCCAGGACCATTTTTTTTTTACCAATATGTGACACCTGTAATGTCTGTGTCGAGTATTAAACATTATGCAATTCATGAACCTATGTGTTGTGCTTCCAAACCTCAGATTTAAATGCTTGTTGCGCTATGGAGCTGAATTTTGAGTGGCTTGTTGCTCGTAAGAAAATGTGCTTCCGTTCTATTTTCAACGCAAACTCATACAGGGGCCCGACAATATTTTTCGGACAATTTAGTATTCAACTTTCCGAGTACCATAGAGTGGCGAAATTCCTTCAATAGAATAGCATAAACATATAAAGACAATACCTGTAATAAAACTGGAAGAAAATCGATTAGGTAAGGAAAAATATTTTTCATCATTTTTTACAAAACACACGCGACATTATTTTTCGGACATCGTTGAAAAACTGTTAATAGTCTGTAATATCACATTTCTTCTCAATAACTTTTATCAATCTCTCTTCATAATGATCAAACATATGCACAATAACATCTTTACGTGTTTCTATTAGTTGTTTTTTGGCATCTAGTATCCGTTCCCATTGTTGAGCCTATTTCGTTATTTCAGGTCCATCATAGACAAGATGCGCAAGCATTTCCCAAATATTTTCTATTAAATTTAGATCTGGGCTTTTTGCAGGCCATTCCAAAGTAGTCATATTCACTTTAGCGATCCATTCTTTCATGAGTTTTGACACATGGATGCTGCAATTGTCTTGCTGTAGAACGAAATCATTCCCTATCTCTCTTCTTATGCTTGGTAGGGCTTTCTCGTCCAGCAACTGTTTGTAGCTTTCGCTGTTCTGTCGTCCTTTCAGCCACTCCAACCACATATTTCCATTAGCAAAGATCATACCCCAAGCCATAACTCCTCCTCCTCCCATCTGTCGTTTGTTCAGTACAGCAGGCTCATCCCTTCTCGACCAAGTACACCATCCATCGGGCCCATCAAACGTGAAACGCTTCTCATCAGTAAATATAACCTTCTTAAAGTCGACATGCTTTGTTAACCACCTTTTAGCACACTCCAGTCTTGCTCGTTTGTGTTTCTTTGTTAGTGTAATTTTTTCCTTAGTCTTTGCATACTTCAAGCCAATCGTATGCAGTGTTATTTGTACTGTTCGGACGTTTACATCCAATTCACATTTCTCCTTCACTTTTCTTGCTGTAACTTTTTCTCCTGATGTCAAAAGCCGTGTCACAGTCCTCTTCATTCTCCTTTCAGTCCTCTTGCCAATTGATCTTTTCCTTCCTCTCTTCTTTTTCCGCTCGGAGTTTGTCTTCATCATGTATTCGACCGTTGATTTCGACAGCTTCAAATCCATGGCAATCCTTCTGATGCTGAGGCCATCATCCCGCTTCTTCCGTGCCAAACAAACGACTTCTTTTGAATGCATTTTACCTCATTAAACTTAATTTTTTTGCCAGTAAAATAGAACAGATAACTGATTCTAATGCTGACAGCTAGGTGTACAAGCAGAAAATTTGCATACAGCAACATATACATGAAATTAGCTCTTAATAAAGTAGGATTTTTGTCATGTCCGAAAAATAGTGTCGCGCAAGTTTTCGCAAAAATCACAAAAAAACTAAAATGATCAAAGCCAAACTAAAAGAAAAAATGATTACAGTAGTAGTGGATTTTCACTCCTCAACTAGGTACTTACAATCTCAAAAGTTTTTGACACTAGTGACCACCTTGAAGTACTTTTTTCAAAGTTTCCGAAAAATATTATCGGGCCCCTGTAGCTAATAGAAACCAAAAATTAAGTGGTAAACATTTTTTCTATTGCAGTGTCATTTTCCCGTTTTTTTACTTTTTACGGCTCGAGACCCCAACTTGAATTATTTGTTCCTTACTGTTTATTAGTATTTAAAGGAATGCTGACTTTGTCTTCTTTTTCATTGCTTACTGTTGTGCTTCAAAGACAGCTTTCACGCGAATTCCGCGATCAACATTTTGCAAAGTCCATAATAATTGTTCTCTCTCCGACAATATATAAAAAATATCCGACAATTGAAATAAAATATGAATAGAAATGTGGGTGTTTTATCATCGGTTGATTTACTTTATACAGCACTAATTATTGTGTTTTTCTAATTTCTATACGTACGATTGTTTACCATGTCTGACATCACGATAACTGTCTAACAGTATCAGTGAGAAAAATAACTATTTCAGCCATTCGGAAGTCTTCTAATATAAGTAATCTATGTTGAGCTAATATTCAATTAATAGGTAATATCAACAAGTAACGCAATTATATTTACTGAGCTTAGCCTATTATTAAGATGTCAGATAAATTCGGTTTTTTTTTCAGTGTTGTTTGATTTAACATGCAATATGTTTGGCGCAGAGTTTAATCTTCTTTTTCAAGCTTCGTCGCTTCTCTAGTCAATTTGTTTATCGTTTTATAAATGATCTGTTAAAATTGTTAATAGTATTAAAGTAAACATAAAAGACTAAAAACGAATTAATTCATCTAAACAACCCAATGCAACAGTAAAATGCTCACTGGAAAATCGCTATAGAGCGTGTATTTCGTTTTGAAATTACTTGCTGCTATATAATTTTATATTAGAATTAAAAGCTCGAGAGCCATTCAAGGTAGAGAAATGCCGAACGAGGTCTGCAATTTAAGCTTAAGAGGAAGAATATTTAAATGTACTAGGAAATAAATATTTTAATTATAAAGAAGATAGGTAAAGATTGACCCTAAACATGAATATTTAATGTAGAAATCGCAAAAAAATCAATATACGGTAATGAAAATAATGCTCCAAATTTAATGAAATTTAATTCATCATAAAAAAATTGTTGTTATTAAAAGGAATTATCAAAGTATTTTTCTTAAATATTTAATGAAATGCTTTACTCCTTTTAAGAACATTCCAAATTTTGATTAAAATTTTGTTTCTTACGTTGATGTACTATCAGTCAGTTAAGTGCCGTGCGTGAAACATGCTTGGGCGATCATGTCTCGAAAGAGACATGACTGACTGGGCAGAAGATTATCCCGCAGTAGGTTGTCATTGCTTTCTGCGGTAGACTGGTTGCCGACCAAGCTATATAACCCAATCTGTCCTGTTATTTAACCCATAACTGGAAGGATGAGACGGATTAATACCTTTCCTAAGGGTATTTGCGCGTAAGTGAATGCAATGAATTCAACTGGAATTCGAAATCGGCTCCCCGATTTCTTGTTCCGACCGATATCCACTGCCCCACAACGCACATCCTGATGTACTATACATTAGCATAAAAGAATTTAGCGAACTATTTTTGCGTTGAAAGACACATTAATTTAGAAATTCTTGCAAAAATAAAATAAATATCGGATTTTAATGAAATATTCTTTTTTATTAAAATATCTTGGTTTAATTCTTTTTGCATGTGTCTCCTTACTTCATTTTATGAAAACTTCAGAAATTCAACGTTATAGTTTCGTGACTATATTAATTAAAAACAGAATTCCTTGGAAAATATGAATCGCCGATTTGATTTTCAAAATCGGATCTTGTCTTCCCCAGAATATTCTCTGAACTGAAAAGCTAAAAAGGCTTAGACATTATTAAATTAGAGAATGTTGTAACAGATTTTACGAATAAAGAATATAAGGACACTATTGTCTTAAAAATGTTTATCGATGAAAAATGAATTTTACAATCTTTGTGTTCATCTATTTAAAATGTTAATTTATAATGGTTTTAAATATTCTAAAAGTCAGCTTTAATGGTGTAACTCTTGATGTTAGTTAAAAAGTATTATGGGCTCACTAACCGTTATGTTGTGAAATAAAATGTAAGAAAAGTAAACAGCGCTTGAGATCGAGGATTAGATTAGCTTCTTTGTAATATTGGATAAAATATTTGCAGTCCAGTAAAAATAAATGATCAGATTAGTAGTAAGGGTAAGATTTAAAAACGTAGAAATGGCTACAGCTCACACCCATAAATGCCTCTATTTCGGTAGTGTGATCCCCAATTATGTGAAATTTTCCCAATTTTTCTATTGACACCATGCCGGTAGAATTCCTTGGCATGGAAGAGATTCCTCTCCGTAAACTATTAAATACCTTATAAAGGATAAACGTAGAGATATTTAGCAAGAAGTATAATAAGGTCCCGATGAAGTTGATTATAGGGGTTTTTGCTAGCATGGTTAGTGTACTAATAATTCGTGGGTTAGTAGCAGTAAGGTGGATTGTTAGATGGAGAGGAAACAAATGTACTTTAGGAAACGAAATTAGTTTATCTCATGTGAATAGTAATGCGGGAGCAACAGGTGATCAATATCAGAAGTTTTCTGGTGGAGAACAGAGAAATATCCACCAATAAGGAATATTTAGATGTGAAACGAGGGAAAGATCCGTAGTTAATTTTTTTTTAATCGTGTCACCCCAACCAAGGCATTGCACTGCCACTATAGCGCAGTGGGTTACATAGAGGGATTGGGTATAGGAAATGTCAGAAGGAGGGTGATAGACGACTTAGGATGTACATAGGGAGAGAGTTGGAGAGAGTGGGTGTAAGTTAGTGTGTTAGGAGGTGTCTATTGACCTTACATTTAAACTCCTGGAGGTTTTAGCCGTCGGGGAAGCAAGTATGCGGTATGGAATTCCACAGGCGGGAAGTGCGAGGAAACAAGCTGTTGGAGTAGAAATATGAGAATTAGGAATAGCCTAAAAATTACGAGACACGTGACCTTTTTTTTTTAACTAATTTAAATGAAGCTCTAAATGATACGACTAATCCTCCAAGCAAGTGAATGCCCATCATTAAAAAATACAATATAATATTTAGTTTTCCTTAATTTTTGATTTTGGTATATTGCTTTTGTTTTCTCGGTGAGACTTTAAATGACATACACTGAAGATAATGGCAGATTTCTGTGTTCAATCATAATATGAGTGTAATTTAGAAAATTACATGTGTAACGTTGAAACTCGAGCAGAGGTACGCATGGTGAATGCGAAATTCATTTACCCGTTGTCAATTTGAATATTGGGGTGGGGGTATAGCTTACATTTCTGGGTCGTGCATCAAGATGTCTACGAGTACTTTGCAATGAGAAAGAAAAAGTGAACCTTTGAAACATTACAGGACTTTCTTTTGATGCGCGTATCTTCAGGGAAAAAAAGGAAAAGAAAGCGAACTTTAGAACTTTGTAGAATATTTTAATGGATGAGTCTTCAGAAAAAAGCGACGAAATTTTGAACATTCTAATTTTTTTGATGTGTGTGTTCCTCAAGATCAAAAGAGGAAACAACAGAAAAGAAAGCTATTAATAATATTTTATGTATCATTGATTGATTATTTTTACCATGTTCTCATATTTAAATGTATTGTACAATTGCCCCAGTTAAAATATATTGTCAAAAACAGAATATAATATACATTAAATTATTTCGTTCAGGAGCGAAATAATACATAAACAACCTGCGTAGTCGGAAATATAAACAATGAGGAAAGGAATGGATTATATTTTAGTAAACCGACAAAAATATGGATTTTAGAGTCAGAAACAGTGACAAATAAAAAGGCGTTGCATCATTGTATCAAACTTAGAAAAAAAAACAGGAATGTAATGGCGTCAAGATGCAAATGACCAAAGGCAATAATCAGCGTGCCTGTGCGGCGATGATATAATTAAAAGAAGCTAAACAGGCATGGACTTATATATAAAGCCAGGTTTTTCAGGATTGAAACAAGGTGGCTAAGCTAAAGGACTCAAATGAATAGCAAAAAAAAAAAACAAAAAACATCACCAGTCCATCTCGCCCTTGTATGTGTGTATATGAGTGCTTCCTCTGACTACTACTGTCTACACAGAACCAAAACCAACGAAAAATAAAGATATAATTTCATATTCTTATGTCCGTGTCTGTTGTTGTATTACAAGCCGATCGACAACTTTAATTTCCAGGTTATACAGCAGTAATAAAGATTGTTATTAAGTAAAATTATATTTACTAATCTTGTATCGTAAAGCTTATTACAATTTAACACCAGTAAAAATTAAATAAAATAATTTTAATTGTTTTTGTATGTGTAAAAACATGCAACATATTATGTATATGGCCTCCTATATACGTCAATATCAGAAAAAAAAAACGAGCGATACCTATAGTAAATTTAAATTCCAAATTATCTAAAATTCAGTAAACAATAGATGACCTAGAATATCTTTAATTTATGATTACCGAGCACTTTAATTGTGATCGTGTTATATTCCTCAATTAATTATTTGAATGTTAATTACCCGCTAGATCAACATTAGGTAGAATTGTATCTGTCATCTGTTGTCTCGGACGTGTTAAAAAACACGTGAACACAAATTTACAAACTAAAGTAGAGTTGAAAAATGCATTTCTGTGATAGTTTAATCTTTAAAAATGTCAAAATCGTTTTAAGTCAGATTAATTATACTTTAAATGAGCAAACATTCATCATATATGGTGGTAACCATCTATGAATCTCTACCCAACAATCATATTTAAGCACTTTTCAATTAATTCCGTATTTTATATGGCTGGACAAAAATATTCTTTTTTCTTTACTTAAAATTGCTATTCCTTTGTTTAATGCCCAAAATGCCCAAAATGTAGACACTTATCAATTTTCAGCATTCTTAGTAATTTTATTTCGTTCTCTTTGTTATGAATGTGCGGATATATTTTTGTGTTTGCATCTTTACAATAAATCTTTTATAAATTTGGAGTAAAAAAATAAATAAAAGAACAACAATATCTTGCAACTCATACTTAAGATAATAAGTCTTTATATAAATCTAAAAGAAATTCGAAAGAAATACCATTATATTATATAGTCTCATATCATACATCATCGATAATACACTGCTCAAAAAAATTATAGGAACACTTCCAAAACACATCAGATCTAAACAGGGGGAAAGCGATCTTGAATATCTTTCCTGATAATAAGTAGGTGATGTATTCATAACAAAATGATGACAAATAATTTAATAGAAATGAAAATAATCAATCTATAAAGGGGGGAAATCAAAGACACTCCAAAACAAAATTGAAAAAATTATGCAGCAGATTAGTCTATTTTGTCAAAATGTCATTTAGTAACTCAAAATGATTCTCTCTATTTTGTGTGGCCCCCACGTGCTTGTACACATGCCTGACAACGTCGGGGCACACTTCTAATGAGATGACGGATTGTGTCATGGGGGATATTCTCCCAGATATGAACCAGGGCATCATTGAGCTACTTACAGTCTGAGGGGCAACCAGGTGGTACCGGATGGAGCTAAGCATAATGTCCCAGAAGTTTTCTATTGGGTTTAGATCAGGTAAACGGGGGGCCAGTCAGTGGTATCAATTCCCTTATCCTCCAGTAACTACCTGCATACTCTAGCCAAATGAGGTCGGGCATTGTTGTGGGCCAGAATGAACCCAGGTCCCACTGCACCAGTGTAGGCTCTGACAATTGGTTCATGGATTTCATCCCGATATCTACTAGCAGTCAGTGTGCCATTATCTAACCTGTAGAGGTCTGTGCGTCTATCCAGGGATATGCCTCCCCAGACCATCACTGACCGACCACCAAACTGGTCATGCTGAATCTGCTCTCATCGGTAAAGAACACAGGGCGCCAGTGGCGTAAATGCCAATACTGTTGATCTATGGCAAATGCCAATCGAGCTCTACGGTGCTGGAGAGTGAGCACAGGGCACCCTACAGAACATTGGGCCCTCAGGCCACCCTCATGGAGCCTGTTTCTGATTGTTTGGTCAGAAACATTAACACTAGTGGCTTGCTGGGTTTCATTTTGTAGATCTCTGGCAGTGCTCATCCTGTTCTTCCTCGCATTACTCAGTTGGTCTTTTATGCTTACAATGGACACAAGACCCATGATATTTCATTAATAAAAAAAAAATCTTTCAAATTCTCTCACAAAATATCGTAAAGAATTTTGGTTATGGTCTATGCATACGCCGCTTAATATAATATAAGATTACAGTAAAATAGCTTCTATAGACATTACTTTTATAGATATGTTAATAAATTTACACTCTGTCTTATCGGTATTTTATTATCTAATACCTTTATGTTTGAAGACGTTACTATCATTTGTAGTATGACCAAGTAATTTTTCTCCAGAAAATCATAATTATCCTTCCCTGTAAATTCCACGGGTTCCGCTAGTTATTTATAAATATTTGTAAAGAAATGTAGAAAGATCTATAGATTATAGATTCTTGGGGTGTGCGTTGTGGTGCAACGGATATAATTTTGGAGTGAGAATTTGGAAAGCCGATTCTAAATTCATTTCATTCACCTACACGCAAATACTTTTGGGAAAAGTGTGAATCCATTTCTTTTCCCTATGTTTTGAATAGGAGGACGGATTTGTTTCTATAGCTTTAGTTGACAACCAGTCTACCATAAAAAAATATGACAACCGACTGCGGGAAAATGTTCTGCATACTCAGTCATGGATTTAAAGAGACATTATCGACCAAGCGTGTATCACGCATGATATTTAACTGTAATAGATTCTTATGTAAATACAGGTTGAATATCCTTTATCCGTAATTCCAAAATCCGAAAGTATTTCAGGTGCGGACATGACTTGCCACAAATAGAACATTTCCGAAAGCATTGGAAGGTTTCTAGTTGATGTCCATTTATTGCAAGTGACCTCAGCTATGTAGACTACCTTGGCAATAAAGAAAAACATTTGTTCCAAGATTACTTACCAGGTGTTTCATGCTCAATAAATATATTATTCCAAATGTTAAAAGGTCTTGTATTTATATATATCACGTAGAAAAAATACAAAACATGATATATATGTGAAATAGTAAGTTCTCTACTTAAAAATGTACTTGTATTAGTATGTACAAAACATATATTAAATTTTATATAAAAGTAATTTCAGGGTATATGCTATGTATATTAAAGTACACATATGGTATATTTTTAAGCTATGTTATGAAATGTAAAGTGATAAAGTGTTTATGCTGAAATTCCATTACCTAGGTGCTCTATTTAATAGATGCTATATACGAATTAAACAGCCTGTGTTAAAAAGCATATGTATATTCTAAAGCACTTCCGGTTCCAAGAACATCAGATAAAGCATTGTCAACCTGTATATTGGCAGTAACGTAAAACAAGAACATGGACAGTCAATAGCTGTGTCATCTGACTAGTGGACGGGACAATAGATGGAGGGTCCCTCTACGAAACTCGAGAGAGACGAGCTACTGAAAATAACATCAACACAGTGAATCTATATTTGTATAAATCTTATATATAATAATATCATAAAATCCTGTATATATACTTGTATATCTATAAAAGTGACGAGGGTGGATGCTGTGTAATTATTTGTTTGTTTGATAGATTTAACTTAGTGTCTGCATTTTGCAGTCTAGCACGACAGGAGTTGCGCTCAGATGTAGATAAAAAGTTTAGAACGCTAACGACACCTTGAAATTCTTCAGAAAGCTAAAATTTGAGGTTGAAAAATATATATTATCGCTCTACAAGATCAGGGAGCACTTTATGTATTGATTATAATATAGAATCCACTTTATATTATCTATAGTTATATCTGTTGCTCATCCCTCTCCGACCCTAATCCAATAGAAACATTCTACATTGCTATTTATATCTATAAAAGTGACAAGGGTTGAGGTTGTGTAAGCATTTGCTATGTAAAATCATCATATTTTTTTAATTCTTATTATACCATAAACTACCCGAGTGAAACCGGGTTAAACTGCTAGTATATATATATATATATATATATATATATATATATATATATATATATTCAGAAATTATAACATTGATATATTCCAATATCACTACAAAAGTACCTATTTTGTTTCGACACTTCTTGTGTCTTGTCAAGTGATGTGGCTATTTTATGATGGGGTTATAAATTCAATTTAAAATAACCACATCACTTGACAAGACACAAGAGGTGTCGAAACAAAATAGCTACTTTTGTAGCGATATTGTAACATATCTACGTTATAATTTCTGAATAAATCACTTCACTTCCAAGAGGAGGTTTCTCCGATCACTGCAATGTGAAAGTTTACATGTTTAGGTTTAGCCATTATCTTCCGATGTATCCGTATAAACTGCTTCAGTTAACGTAACACTCTAGTTCGAGTGACCCCAAGGCCTAGTTGCACCTCACTGTAATATATATATATATATATATATATATATATATATATATATATAGAGAGAGAGAGAGAGAGATAAGATTATACAAATATAAAAGATATCTCTCAACATCAAATTTTCTTACACGAACCTTTGTTTAGTCATTCTGTACTCTCATCAGGAGGAATCAGATATATAAATAGCAATACATTAAAATGCTTATGGTAATAGATTTGAAATTTCTATTTCTATTTTAAATTGTGTTTATTATGTCTATCAAGTGAATTCGGGAAATCTTAATAAAGGCGAATATCCATTGTAATAACGTTTTAAATAATAAAAATATTGGATTAAAATAAGTGCATTAAATAGACGCTGTTACAGACCGTAGCAGAACTAGATTGGAATAAAAGATAATTACAGCGCGGTTAACGTTCAACGCTAAAGAACTAAATTATGTAATATTTATACCTAGAATTATAACAGAAAGGACAATACAAATGTAAAAGTGGGTGTACTTATGTTATATGGGATATCAGAAAGTGCTCAATAAATTATGTCACATGGAACTGCTGGGACTATTGAAATTGATTTGTTACTGAGATATTTTGGTCGGTGTGGTGTTTTACCATTAAATGTGATTTGCGCTGTATGTCATTGTAATATTTAAAAAATGAGTATTGATTGAAATGTCAAGTAGATGCAGGGAATGCACGTGTAGATTTCGTGTTTTTGTTATGTCTAGAGGAGTCATTGACGTCAGCTCCTGCAGGTAAATTTACCTCAGAAGTCACAGCGTCAGAAGAGCAGAAGTAACGTCAAGCTGACAGTTTGGAAGTTAGTAAATTTTTAGTAGTAATAAGAGTCTAATTTCGGCTGTTGGGGAGAGCGGTTGACTTGCGAAGAGCTCTGAGAAAGGGCCGGTGTAAGGTCGGACTTAGCTCGATTGGTTTCTTCAATGCGGATGTGCTTACAACCCAGACCAAACCACATATTCCACTCCCATGGCGTACCCCTGCCTTGTTAAAAAGAAGAATAAAATATCAATGTATATTTTATTTACATTTTGAAGTGTTGATAGCAGTAATTTTAAAGTGTTGAATATTTAATTATTCGACGTTTGTGAGAGATGACATTTTTTGGTCGAGTGCATTGTGCAACGAAAAGGAAATTTGAGATTATCATTATCGCCGAAGAAGCAGCAGTTTTATTTACCCTGCATATTGTTACCAATTTATAGTGCCGGTGTTAAATGGGTTGAAGCAGTTTATTGTAGTTTACGAAGAAGCGATGTTTATATAGTCGTCCATGTTTTTTTAAAAAAGAGATTATGACTTTCGAGTTGGGAAGTTTGATAATTATTCTCGTTATCCCAGAAGTTTTAAATATCGTCGTCGTCGCAATTTCATGAGCGACCCCGAATTTGATGCAGATTTAATTTTCGTCGTCGTCGTCACAGTCTTCGTGAGAGACCCCGAATTAATTGCCGATTTAATTTCTGTCATCATCGCATGTTTCAGCATCGTTGGTCTCAGTGATTTGGCAGCATATTAAATACCCGACAAGAAGAGTATACAACACTATGAGCTAAGATTTATTTGGGAAAGATATTAAAATAATCTAGAAATTATAATTAGAGCAAATTCAATACGAATTGAAAATAAATTCAGTAAACATACAAATGTATAGAACGGCGTAGAAGAAGTATGTGCATTCAAATCGGATTAATTCAATCTTTGAATTAAAGTCTTCTTGACAGAATTAAAATTCCTACCTGAGTTCATTCTTGTCACCATTTTGCTTAAAAAAGTAATCAGATATGCTAAAGGCACAGTGTTGATAATAGACAAAGAAAGTAAACTAAAGAAGGTTTTAAAGGATGAGATTCAAATTGTCGAAAGCACACGACAAAGAAACTGTTGAGGATTTTAAAATCCTGTTCTACATAGGTGACATATTTCCCCAAAATTCAAACTCAGTATTAGCTCCCAACCAAATCAAGGGGCTGCTCAGAATCTGAAATCCGCTGCAACCTCTCTACAACACCCGATAATGTTGAGGTTGAATATGCCACTAATTTTCCTGCTATACCCTAATACCCTGTCTCTTAAAAAGAAATAAAAACATATTAATTCTGGAAATTCAGTGATTATGGTGTTGCACTGTCAAATCATTAGTGCACATTGCTTAACAATTACTTAAAAATATTCTCACAGACAAATCTTTCGAACAAAATATTTGTAAATAGATCTGTGTTTTGCAATATAGAAGTCGGAATACATTTCTATCGTTTCGTTGCCACATTTTCAGATGTCTCAGTTTAATCCCTAGTTTGAATGTTGCAGCTGAGATAAGTTATAAAGAGGCAGATCATAGAAACAAAGTTTCTTAAAATTTGATACTTCATAGAGCGAAGCAATGTCCAAGAATTTCTCGGCCGTGCTGCTGTGTTAACAAAAAGCACGTAGAGAGCAATAGCACGCACGTATATGTGAAATAACGAAAGGAATTCCTCTGAGAACATCAAACACAAGAAGATTTTTATTGTTTCTTGATTTATCGGAATATGTAAAAGTAAATTTCTCACTAGGAATTTAGAAAAAACAGAAAAACAAAGACAAACATGCGAATATGGCCCAAAGAAACAATACAGAAATATTTATGTAAAGAAAAGCTGAAAAAATACTCTTACAAAAAAAAAGAAACAACCTAAAAATGAGGCAAATAAGACCAATCCTGAAACCTACAAAATTATGGAGATGTATCAGTGGGAGGAAAGCAAATTTAGAAACACGCCCAGTTACATTTCGCTATTTTTCGCGCCATTTTTATTGATTCTCTCCAGTATTTTACTTTTTAGTCCGGCGAAAAAATATAAGGATTTTTTTTCATTTCCAGGTAAAATTGGAAAAAAATGCTTTGTAGACATTTTCTTTTTAAACTTTTTAATTCTTTTCTTTTATTGAACAATACATAAATACTGTTGCCCGGGATTCTAAAATGAAATTGAAAGGCTACGATTAAATATCAATATCTATATCTATCCATCTATCTATCTATCTATCTATCTATCTATCTACCTATCTATCTATCTATCTATCTATCTATCTACCTACCTATCTATCTATCTATCTATTTTTTAGCAAAAGCAATATATACACACACACACACACACACACACACACACACACACATATATATATATATATATATATATATATATATATAAACAATGCAAAATGTAAAATGGTGAAAAAATTATTATGTAAGGAAATCAGTTAAAAGAAGTACGTTTCCCTATCGAAAATGAAGAAATATACTAAAAATATATATGTAGAATAAAAGAAATTGAAGGTAAATTCTGATAGTTTCAAATAAAAAACCTAAACAGTTTTAGTGAATGTATCTTTAGTAGTTTTTTATGAAAACGACTCTTAACTAAATATTGTTTTTGGAAAACCTTTCATGGGTCGATTACTCTGTTCATGCACCTGTTTTATTTTCTTGAAAGACTATTTTCAGTACTTTTCCTTTATTGCCCTCCATTTTCATTATAATGTTTTGTTTTAATATGTTCTTATTTATTTTCAACAATTTAATAATTCTGTGCATTTTCTTTTCCTTCACTTACATTTCCTTTTTTTATCAAGATTTTTTATACCTTTATTGTTATAAGTTAAGTTCTATGTTCATTCTGTGCAATCCAACAACATTGGTTTTATGTTGTTTTTAGTTTCTCAGTAGCTACGCTCTTCTTAAAACAGAAACTTACCTAATGCCATATTGTGAAAACATTTTTAGGTTTCTCATTCTTTGCTAGCACATTTTTTCTTCAGTTCCTCCGATGTAAATTTAATCTTTCCACTCGTCGTTAATTTGTCAGATACTGCAGTTATTTCTTTCTTTTTTTCTTTCGTACTTTACTTTTTTCATTTGTTCGTACATTTTCTCTTTTTTGTTTATTTCGTTAAAACTACTCTCGTATTTTTTTTTTTTGTAGTTTTTTTTGTAGTTGTAAGTATATTCGCCTCTTTATATTCTTTATTCGGTGTTTATATTTTAAATTTATTTGATTTAATTTTTTTATCGACTTCATTATCTCTCTTTCGTTCTTTAGCCTTTCCTTAGTGTTTCTCTTCCTGAATTTATTTAAATGTTTCGTTCCATTTTTTCATTGTTTCAAGATTTTTTCATATTATTTCTTCTTTCCTTAAACTTGTCATATATTTGATTCAAACGCTTATTAATGCATCTTTCCTTCATTCCTTCATTCATTCATTCATTCATTCCTTCCTTTCTTCCTTCATTCATTCATTCATTCATTCATTCTTTCTTTCCTCCCTTCCCTTTCTTCCTTCTTTTGTTCGTTCTTTCCTTCCTTTCATTACATTATTCCTCCCTTCTTTTATTCCTTCCTTCCTAAGAATGTTTCTTCGGTTCTTTTATATAATTTTTTCTCAGAGGTTTTGAAAATTTCTCGGATCACCCAAGCAATGAATCTCCATATATTTGATAGTTTTATTTTGTATAGAGAAATATTCTGAAATACTTTTATATAATTTTATTCAAATACTTCATTATTTTATTGATCAGTTTCATGTTTTTGTCATGTTTATCATTTCAGTTCTTCTTATTTACTTAAATTATATTATTTAGACACTTCTCTTGCCCGCTTTTTCTATTTCTTCCATCATGATCCCCACTGTCCCCATTTCTTTTTCTTTATCGTTCATCTCTGTTCAACTGGTTTTCTGATATACTCTTGCACGTTCTTGCAGATATTTTTCTTCATCTCTCTATGTAAACTATAAGCTTTCGCAGTAGCAGGGAACATAATGACCTGATAGTATCGTGATAGTTAAATCGACACTCAGCGCAAGATTAAAATCAAGCCAGATGAAGATGTAAATGCGATTTCTTATGTTAAATACTGAAGCAAGTCTTTTTTAAAGTTTTTCTTTTAGCGTAGTTGAGTTCACTTTCAGATAGGAAGTGGCAATTTGGAGGAGGAGATGTGATTTATGGAGAAGAATGGCCATGTAAAATCGCTAAATCCATTCAGCTATCAAAGCCCGCTGCCGAAGTCACTCAAAAGAGGCATGCTAATGCTGGGAGAATCTTAGAATAAGTATGAAAGTAACCCTGATAGGTAGACTATTGCTCCTCAATTAGTGGATGAAAGCAAAACTAATACAGACTTCTATAGTATGGGGGACAATAAGTAAAATTAATTTAAAGATATGCAGTACAACGAATGATCTGCTATTAAAAAGAAAGAATATCAGTCAGTCAGTTAAGTGCCATACGTGATACACGCTTGGGCGATCATGTCTCCAAAGAGACATGGCTGACTGGGCAGAAGATTATCCCGCAGTAGGTTGCCATTGCTTTCTGTCCTGTTATTTAACCTATAATTGGAAGGAATAAACGGATTAATACCTTTCCCACGGGTATTTGTGCGTAAGTGAATGCAATAAATTCAGCTGGAATTCGAACTCGGCTCCCCGATTTCTCGTTCCGAACCGATATCCAATGCACCACAACGCACATCCAGAAAGAAAATCAAATAAAACGAAAGCTCGGTTCAAACGAATATTCCTCATGGGATAATGGAATGAAGTTAAAGTGATATATGGTAACGGAAGTAAAATAGAACTGAATTATTAAAAAAGTGGAATTAAGCATATAAGTCAAGAAATACTCGAAAATATTCAATTAAGTAAATTGGACTGTTACATGATAATTGCCTTTCTATATGGCAGTAGATGCTGGACGGTCTACCTACTGATAAAGAAGAGACTTGAAGCAGTAGAAATGGGGTTCTACTTACAGAGGAATACTCAGGATACTATGAACCGAACAGGTGAGCGACAACGAGATTTTAGAGAAAATAGAAAACCAAAAGAAATAAATAGAAAGATACAGTACAGAATTCTAGGAAACGTCATGAGGAAGGATGGCTTAGAAAATCACAGGATGGATGGAAGCCAGGGAAACAGAAAAAAAGAGATCATAACATACTTGACGAATAAAAGTAAATGGATAGACGAACAGGGTTTAGAAAAAATAACGAAAAGATAAAATTAAGGTCTACAAAGGTAAGGAAATAGTGGTGAGTCATGATCGCTTACGTCCTGATGGGGAAGCGGCACAATACTACTACTAATAATAATATTATTAATAAGAAGAAGAAGAAGAAAAAAAAGAAGAAGAAGAAATTTGTCAGCTTTATAAATTTAATGCATACACAAACCAATGGTCCACAATTATTAAAAGTTATTATGGCACTGGACAACAAAAGTAAATTACTTTTCTAAAGACTCACCCTTTAATTCCTAGCACGTTTTGTCTTGTTAGAACATGCAACTTCCGTTCTGTCATCGACCTGCTCAAGGCCATCAAATAAGTTATCAACTGCTTTCCCCTGTGTCGTTTTCATTTTATTTGACCTGATAGTATCAGATTCTCCGAGACCTTATTCCACATTGCATGTTCTAGGAATTTTGGGTGCTTATTTCTGATTAAAAATAATGAAACAACTTCCCAAGGATTGTGTGTTGGAAATAACTTTCAGTTGTATGAAGATCTTAAACGAGTGGACAGAATGTTCGCTTTCTAACCATGACACCTGAGTTTGAAACTCAACATGGCCGATTTATTTATTTATTTATTTATTTATTTATTTATCTATCTATCTATCTATCTATCTATCTATCTATAAGCATCGTTCTTTGGCAATGAATTGTAAACTCTTGGCTACTAGCGTTTGTTTACAATGTATATATAATATACCAAATTCCGCGTTCCTCTACTGATTTTTAGTAGTAAAATCTCAGAGTAATATCAAATCAGTCGGGTTTCAATCACGGCTGGATGTCTAGCCATACTGATGAACAGCGAAACAGGACCACACGTGGATTACTGTCTCATTCTCTGTTTCTGTCTCTCTCTATCTCTCTCTCTCTCTCTCTCTCTATATATATATATATATATATATATATATATATATATATAGTTCACTAATTGCAGAACCCAAGAGAACATCTACAAGAACTGTAAAATAAGCGAAAGTGTAAAAGGCAGACACTTCCCTGAATGGTAGCCATCCGTACTCTATTCATAGGTTATAAGATACATAGAAAACACTTTACGGCATCACACCTTAAAAAAGATTTGAATGAAGTTTGTTTTTATCCAAACAGATTTGATTAAAAAAAAGAAAAAAACAAAGAAACCGACGACGTAGGTACGTTTAAATTCTTGTAATATTTTTCCAATTTTCGATGTATTGTGCTCGAGTTTATGGATAAAATGCACAAGGTTCATATTTTGTTATTTTTGTTTAATTAATTTTTATTTTTGCAGTCATTATGTGCGTTGTGGTACTGTGGATATCGACACGGAACGACAAATCGGGGTGCCGAGTTCGAATTACAATTTAATTTCTTGCATTCACATTAGGCACAAATGCCCTTGGGAAAGTTATTAATCAGTTTCTTCCCTCCAGTTATAGGTTAAATAACAGGACAGATTAGGTTTCTATAGCCCTGGTTGGCAGCCAGTCTACCA
This sequence comes from Ascarosepion bandense, assembly GCA_037127315.1. Classification (NCBI taxonomy): domain Eukaryota; kingdom Metazoa; phylum Mollusca; class Cephalopoda; order Sepiida; family Sepiidae; genus Ascarosepion; species Ascarosepion bandense. The sequence goes on along the minus strand of JBBBDQ010000603.1, from coordinate 5,192,613 downwards.
CAGAAATCAATGGCAACCTATTGCGGGATAATCTTTTTCCCAGTCAGTCATGTCTCATTTGTGACATGATCGCCCAAAGCGTGTGTCACGTGTGGCATTTAACTGACTGATCAAGAACAAGAGTTGTGTTTGTATTGTAGTCACAATTTTTGTAACTGCATTTTGGTATTTATCTTGGGATGCTGCATTTTTTAAATAGTCTAACGTGATGTTATGCGTAACGTTTATTGGAACCTGGCCGTACCAAACAAAGCAACTTATCTATTTAATTTTATTTATAATTAATCAATCAATTAAACATTTTTTATAATACTAATATAATAGAAGACTGCTTGGTGACATCGGTCTGGAATTGAAGATCTCAACTTGTAGTATGTTTTGGAAAGTGACTGAATGTTACAACACGGTTTAACCCAAGTCTTGAGAGTGAAATTGAAAAGACACTTTGGGAACCATCGGTGGTGGAGCTAGCTCGAAGTCACCAGTCATCGTGACCGAAGGTTTGAGTGTACTAGTTTATTTAGACTGTTGATCACGCCAGATAATGCACTCTCTCCAAGAAACTGTAATAAATATCTGCTCAGCATAGGTGCACTATAAACCACAGGTGGGATCTTTGGCGTATTTCAGTAACTTTAGTGTTATACGTGATACACGCTTGGGCGATCATTTCCGAAAAGTCACATGATTTACTAGGCTGATTATTTTCCTGCAGTATGTTGCCATTATTTTCTGTAGTAGGCTGGTTGCCAAACAAGGCTATACAATCCAATCTGTCCGGCTATTTAATCTATATATGGAGTGACAAAAAACGGATTAATACTTTTTCTAAGGATGTTAGCAAGAACAAATATACCCGTGCAAGCGTTTGCAACGGGGATTAACAAGCTGCTCTCGTAGACAGGCGTTCTAGGATATGATCGACCAGCCATACACTGATGAAGACATTCTAGTGTTGCAAGTATGGTTTGTTTAAAGGTATACCCTTAACACATTCAAAACTATATCTAATACAGTAGTGTGTAACAGAAAAAATGCAATATCTTTACAGTTCCAGTCAAGAGTAATGACAAAATGTTATTCACCTTCTTCTATGTGCCATGTCCCTTCAGGACGTAGGAGATCATGGCTTTCCACGTCTGGCTATTCCTGGTAGCTTTTAGCAACGAGAAATCGAAGAACCGATTTCAAATTGCATTTAACCTTGCACAAATACTTTTGGCAAAGGTATTAATTCACCAGTTCTCCATCCAGCTATGGGTTAAATAGCAGAGATGTTTGGGTTTTATAGCTTTGGTTGAGTCATCGTATCGTTATATCATCTATTTATGCAGTATACTGGATGCCAACCAAGGCTAAGTTGCACAGATTTTTCCAATGCAAAATGGGTTTATTCCCATTCCAAGGATGGTTTTTACACACATGAATAGAGCGGAAATGATTTGAATTCGATTACTCAACCTTAAACTTTACGTATTATAGACCACCAACCTCATAAATATTTGGATTCGGAAATCTCAGTTTTATTTTTTTGGATCTGATCGTCGAAAATATTTTAGAAGATCATATGGCTGTACATTTATATTCTGTCTGTATTAAGGATTCATGTGAATTTAACATTTCGGAGCTGATGGTTGAAAGAAAACTATTAAATTTCATACCGAATACAAGTTTCTTACTTAGATAAATTGAATAAAAACCACAGCCTATCAAATGAGAAATTTTCTCATATTATTTATGAGATGATCCGACCCTATGATATTACAATCTGAACACTGGAATATAATCACAAAGACTAAATTCCAGCGGAAAAATTCTGAACAATGTTAACTGCATCTTGTCCAGTTGCAGTACAGCAGGGAAGTAATGTATAAGATCTTCACTGAAATACAAATACATTAATAATCTGACATACCGGCGAGTTACTGACCTCACACATTGAACAACTTTAAGATCAATATCGGAAAAGCCAAAAGTAGAAGATAATGGATACTAGCGAAAAAATAATATTTGATTCTTCTTAATAATTTTAGAGTAAATAAAAGACAGTTAGGAAAATAATCGTTAACGTATATCTGCTTTCACGGAAATTTAGATACTTGAAAATACTTGATTTGGTATATTTGTCTTCTTTACGGCTGATCATGCATACATCTGGTCGGGTGCCTCTGCTATTCTCCTCGAGGTTCTTCACAAAATACAACGGAAAATCTGTAATCTGATCGATACCGACTTGGCTGACCGGCTGCAGTACCTCTCTCACCGGCGTGACGTGGTCCCTGTGCCTCTTCTATAAATACTTTCACGGTTTTTGCTCCGATGAACTTAGATCATTGGTGCCCCCTTCGTACGAATTTGCACGAGATACTACATTAGCAACTAGGTCCCACCCTTTTACAGTGAAACCGATAAAATGTAACGGCACTTTCTACTCCAACAGCTTCTTTTCTCGCACTTCCCGCCTGTGGAATGCCCTTCCACATACTTGCTTCCCCGACAGCTACAATCTCCAGGAATTTAAATGTAAGGTCAATAGACACCTCCTAACACACTAACTCTCACACATTCTCTCAAACACTCTTCCTATGTACCTCCTTACTCGTCTATCACCCTCTTTCTGACATTTCCTATATCTAATCACTCTCTCACTACCTTTCCCTATGTAAACCCCTGCGCTATAGTGGCAGTGGAATACCTTCCGTGGGGTGAAATGATTAAAAAATGCTTTTACAGTTAATTTAAATGAATAATTTATTTTTAGATTGTAAATTATGTTTTGTCAGTTAAGTGCCATACGTGATACACGCTTGGGCGATCATGTCTCGAAGGAGACATGACTGACTGGGCAGAAGATTATCCCGCAGTAGGTTGCCATTGCTTTCTGCGGTAGACTGGTTGCCGACCAATGCTATAGAACCCAATCTGTCCTAATATTTAACCCATAACTGGAAGGATTAATACCTTTCCCAAGAGTATTTGCGCGTAAATGAATACAATGGATTCAAATGGAATTCGAACTCGGCTCCCCTGTTTCTCGTTCTGAGCCGATATCCACTGCACCACAACGCACATCCCAGTCCACGATACTTACCGGAAATGTATAAATGGCTAGAAGATATAAAATATGAGTCCAAAACACATCGCCTGTATATTTTAAATCCGTTACTTTCGGCTCCTGTTTTTACTGATGACCATGCATTCATTTTTCTTGTAGTTTATGTTTATTCCTTTCTGTTCGATTTCTTTACCTACATTTTGTAGATGACTTTGCCCATAACAGAATAATAAAAAAAAAAACATCAGTCAGTCTGTTAAGTGCCATACGTGATACACACTTGGGCGATCATGTCTCGATAAAGACATGACTGACATTGCAGAATATTATTCCGACGTAAGTTGCCATTAAATTCTACGGTAGATTGCTTGCCAGCTAAGGGTATAGAACCCAATCTTTCCTGTTATTTAATCCATAACTGGAGGGAAGAGACGGATTATTACCTTTCCCAAGGGTATTTGAACGTAAGTGAATGCAAAGAATTTAACTGGAATTCAAACTCAGCTACCCCGACATCTTCTTCTTCTATGTGCCCTGTCCCTTCAGGACGTAGGCGATCATGGTTCTTCACTTCTCCCTATCCCTTGTGGCTCTTAGTATGTTTGCTCCTGTTACACCTCGCAACCCCCGTTCTGTCATCCACCTGATCACGCCCTGCAAATATGTTATCCGCTGCCTTCCTCTGTCTCGTTTTCCTTCTATCTGGCTTGTCAGTATCAGGTTCTCCAAGCTCTCCTTCCTTATTGCATATCCCAGGAACTTCAGTTGTTTCTTCCTGATGCTCAGTATTAATATCCTTTTTGTTGCCATTCTTTCCAATACCTCATCGTTGCTTGCATTCTCCGTCCACGATCAGTCAGTCATTTAAGTGCCATACGTGATACACACTTGGGCGATCATGTCTCCAAAGAGACATGACTGACAGGGCAGAAGGTTATCCCGCAGTAGGTTGCCATATACAGAAATTTAAATACTGGGAAAGTTTCCTAACAAAGGACGGAAAGTGCAAAACTGGAATCTGAAGGCGTATTGGCATGGGTAAGGACACATGATAAAAGCTTAGCATAGTATTGAGAGAGAGGAAAATTTTGTTGGAAACAAAGTAAATGATTGTTATGTTATATCTGTTCTTCAATATTGCAGCGAATGTTGGACAATCTCATCAAATATAAGGGAAGCAAACCAAAATTTGGTACTACAGACGGATATTGAGTATACCATAGACTGAACCTGTGAGCAACGGTAAGGTTTTTGAGAGGATGAAAGCAAAAATCAAACTTATACTTAACGTCAGGAAAACCCATATGAAATTTTCTATGACACTTAATGCGGAATCAAGGCTTGGAAAATATGATACTCACAGGTCAGATAGAAGAAGAGACCGGGGGAAGCAATACCTGACATACTTGATGGCTTGAGCAAATGAATGGCAGAACAGGGTTTGGGTGCGGTAACAAGAGAAAAGATCTTAGCAGCTACAAGGGATCATCGTCGGCTTGCGGCCATTGGCGGAGATAGAACTCACTACACCCCCAGTATTCCCTGTGCATTTTTTGTAGCGAAATCCATAATCTTGTCAAATAGCTGAATACTTGATGTTTCGCAAGGGCTACCAAGGGTGTTTTTATTGTGACACGATCACTAGATGGGTTGCCTCCAGGCCCCATCCTGTTATTCAACCCATAACTGGAGGGAAGTGACTGATTTATACCTTTCCCAAGGGTACCAGTGCTTAATTGAATGCATCTGGAATTCGAACTCAGCACACCGATTTTTCTTTCCAAGCCGACAGCCACTGCACCACAACGAACATCCGTCAAAGAACGCTTACAGCGCCTGGTATTCCCAAGTGTTCAGCCGTCTAAGTACTGACCAGGCTCAACGTTGCTTATCTTTGGTGATCTAACGAGAACCGGTGTATTCAACGTGATATGCCGTAAGCTACAAGGAATAAGAAGGTGTGAAAGGCTAAGCTCACTTACGTCTTGAAGGGACACGGCACGCTGAAGAAGAAGAAGAAGAAGAAGAAGATGTAATATTATAACTCTTATTGAGTGTCATGATTCAAATTATTGTCGTGTAGAAATAATTAAATATCCGAATGCAGTTTTGTGAATATTTTATAGTGTTATTTGTAAAATGTTAATGAACTAGAAATTTAAAACCAAACTCTTTTTATGTCGATCACTGGTGTATATAATTCTCATTCCTTGTGCGAAGCGTCTTTTGAGAGTAATGTAGTTATCTCCCTCTAATCTGACTCTGTAATTAAGGTATTCACTGCTGCTGTAGACTGGTATTGAACTCACAACTGTTTAGGTCAAGTTACTGGAACTAAACATCGTCTATATTCACTAGGCCATGTGTCATTAATGATATACCAAAGTGATCGTAATAATGGGTTCGGTTCGAACTTCGTAGCAGCTGAAGAGGGTCGGAGCGTACAACGGCTGAAACGTCGGACAAATTTCGACGAAGAAGAGTCCGATTAATGTAAATAGTGTAAATACGACATCATTTCAGAAATTATATATATATATATATATATATATATATATATTGGGTTGAGAGTGTCTGTGTATATATGCATGCTTAAAAGAGAAAGATACAGACAAACACTGAGAAAAAATGGAAGGGTGACTTTACAATCATTTAAATGCAGAAAATATAGAGCAAATGATTGAAAAACAATTTCACTCCCTTCAAAAATCATTGGCTTTGGTGCAAGATTTTGGGTAATGCACAATCTTTTTAATGTGACGTTACCGTTTGTGTTGCATTGATAACACCCTATCTAAAAGCACACGGCATTAAATCTGCGCGACGTATCCGCCTCGACATTGTCTCTCAGCTGCGATAAGTCTTTGCCAACAGATTCGACTTCGCTCAGTTCACACTGCATGAAAATCATCTAATCATATTAAATGGATGCTGGTACTTGTCTGTAAAGTTTGGCATATTGTACAGTTTCTATAGATTGTTTGATTACATTATATATATATATATATATATATATATATATATATATATATATATAGTAAGAAAGACTGCAAGCTGACAGATAATGTGCGGAACAGAAACGTACGTGAATTGCGTGATATTGAATTTTGCCCTGAAATACCTGGCTTTTGAACCTACTTTCTCCTGCGGTATCAAGAAGAAAAGTCATCGGCTCAGATTTCGGGGATTAGAAACTGTATGTTTCAATGTTATTAACTGATTCTAACCGAGAATATGACAAATATCTGCTGCGTGCAAAGGCGTCAAAATAATATATATCTTCTATAGACATATCTGGTAAGACATCTTACTTGAGAATGATAGTGGAGTGGTTTATTGTTTGCCTACGCTGCACATACTTGACTGAGATCCTGTTGTGGATCAAAGAATACAGCCCTAGTAATAGAAATGAACTAGGCCTTACGCCTTAAATAAAGAAATCCAAAGAGAATAAAAAAAGAAACTCTTTAAACTCCAAGTAAAAATGGTTCTAATTAACGTCACGGCGAGTAATTTAAAAAAGATTTAATATTTTAACTGCTAGAAATGTGTAATTACAGTGGCAACAAAGAATGGAAACTCATACGAAATTTAACAGGAGTGCTGTGTATGTTTAAGTTGATTTCCCTAACAGAAGTGTGCAGAAGTGGTTCTCTAACTTTAGAGTTGTTGTTTGTGGCTTTATAAAATAAAACGCTCCAGCAGACCCCTGTACTAGAAATGACAACCACATCAAGTCATTGACTGAGAATAAGCCGAATTACACAAAGCGAGAATTGGCATGGACACTAAATATTCTTAATCAAATATGGGATATTATTGAAGCTTCAGTCCTAAAATCACTACGACGTTTGGATACCACATCATCTTAGTGAAAATATTTTGGATCAAATTTCTAACAGTGATTTCTGTATAAACGCAATTTACCCTATCTTAAGCAGATTTCGACAATTGATGTTGACTAAAAGATGCTGATGTAAATAGTCAACTCTTCCCACCACAAAGCATATCTCCATCCTAAGAAAATTATGCTGTGACTCTGGTGGGATTGGAAAGGAATCTTCTGCCAATAATCACAAAATTGTTTTTGAAAAATACGTCTCGCAACGGGACGAATATAAATGAAGCAATTTAAAAAAGGCCAGAATTGGCAAACAAGAAACGTGTTGTTTTTTATCCGGATGATGTTAGATTTCACATTTGTCTAGCGACTCAGGAAAAATTGTTGCAGTTTGTCTTGGATGTGTTAAGCTACCCGGCATATTCACCAGACATTAATCCTTTAGATTTTCCTTTATTTATTCTGTCCTTGCGAAATAATCTTAATGGTAACAATTTTAATTCTTTAGATGACATAAAAACACTTTATGATTTTTCTGTTAAAAAATTATTGAAATTCTGAAAAGACGGATTCGTTAATTTGAGGAAATGATGAAGAAAGACTGTTTTATGTTTATTTAAGTAAATATTTAATGTAATAATTTAGTTTTCTGTTTTTATTTCCTTTAAAAATCGGCATGGACTTTCCGGACAACACAATACTAACGTCAGACATGTTACCGCTCTACGATCCAAAAGCAAAAATCGTATTGCCTTCGGATGCTAGTGATTAAGATATAGGAGCAGAAATTCTATATAAAATGAACGGTTAAATGAATGTCACACATTCTTGGTGTTTGTTAGTAGCAACAAAAAAAAGAAGAAAAAAAGAAAGTGTCAGATCGAAAAAGAGTTATTAGCAAAAATATTTTCAGTGACAAAGTTCAAAAATTTATAGACAGAAGTTTACTGTACCAGATTGTACACGGACATGAATTAGCGATTTATTGTTCGAAAAAACAACAACAAAAACAACGCATACAGTGAATAGATTACATCTTATTAAATTACGATTTTAGGATGGAAAAATTAAGACGTACAGGTTATCAAGATTGATAAAGTATATACTAAAACGTTCGTGAATAATGTTATTGCAACATTAAAAAGTGGAAGAGAAATTAAAATTAACTATACAGTGTGGTACGCGAATTACTAGTTATACTTGAAGAAATAAAAGTGAAATTAAAAGAAACGATGTTTAAAAGTATTGACAAAAAGTAACTGAACCAGCTTATAAAATTTGTCGGAATTATTTTCGTTTGTGCAAAACGCATTACACATACACACACTCACGCATATATATATATATATATATATATATATATATATATATATATATATATGAAAGAATATTAAAAAGTTTTTAATTTAAAAATGTACTTTTATTGGACAGTATTTGTTTATTTTTATTATTGTATTTTATATTTCAGACCGCTCGCGGTACCTCATCAGAAACAAGTGATTTTTAAATTTGAATTAGAAACGTATTTCACGATAGCGTCCGAATATATATATATATATATATGGTTTGAATAATACCCAGTGAAATACTTACTTTTTACGCGGTATACTGAAATTTATATTAAAAAAAAATATTTTTACGAATATTTCATGAAATAATAATGTTAGCCAAACTATATCTACGCAGTACTTCGTCTGTTGCAATTCATACTGGTTAATATTTAGTCAATGTAATAAAATCTTTTATTCAATATAAACTAAAAGCAAAGTACTCATGGATCGCGTTTTTTCTAAAGGGGCTTCGTTTTAATTCGTTCTTTTGGTGCGCATGTTTAATTCTGTTGCAGCTGCGCATGCGTACGCATTTATTTCCCACGCTGAACGAAGAATCCTTCGTAAAATCGTTCGACATAAAAAGAGTTATATGTAAAACGCACTTATCTGGATGCCGTAGAAAACAGCCATGAGATTATATTTCGTGATGTGAAAATCAAACGTGTAGATACTAGAGCGGAATGATAAAGTTTCCTTGCAGATACGGAAATAGAATATTTGTCTTTTATATTCGCATCTATAGATAATTGCATTCTTTCTTTCTATTTTTCTGTATTTCTGCTTTTTTAAAATTATTTTACGGTATTCTATTATTTGTTTTTTTTTTATACTTTTTAAACCGATCTGCTTCTTCTTCAAGCTATTTAGCCATTTTACACGGAGGTATAGTTTGGGACGAAAATACAGGTTTAAATTAGGATAAATATTGTTTCTCCAAAAGCTACCTCTTAATGTGAAGCTGAGATATTCTCAATCCAACTTGCTTCCCAAGATCTAACAGAATGTCCTAAAATTATAGTAATTTGTAATCTCTTCTTCTTAAGGCCGATAGCATTTTATCAAAACCTCTTATTTTTCGAAACCATAAAATGCATCTGAAATCAGAAATACGAATATAAGAATGTTATGTCTGAAGGTTTTAGGCATAGGATAACAAAGATATTTACAAGATATTTATTGCTTTTATATAAATATATAGGCACATGAACTTAAAATATCTAGCTGTCAAAACTTATTATTTGCATGAGCTAATGCATTGTAAAACATAAGTAATACACAAGTAGAAACGTAAACACCTTGCTAATTACATCAGCACTTTATTAATAGAGTGAACTCTGTTTCCCTTCTGTTTATATATATATATATATATATATATATATATATATATATATAAACAAAGTTTCTTTCTATCAATTTCAATATTAATAAAGCATTATTATTTTTTTAATAATAAAACAGAGTTTTATTTATGTTTATATATATATATATATATTGTAACTAACTTATAGAACTCGCACGTTTTTTAACCTGTTGTTCATGCATATACTTTTATAAAGAGTGCTCGATACAAATGTAGAGCGTTATACTGTAATAGTGTAATATAATAATCTGGCCCCACCCAAGAAGGCTGATGAAGCGTGGGTGTTTTCGGTCATTGAAAGCAGCGGATGTCATTTTGACCCTATTTCCGGCAGAGCGGAAATAGCTCAGAGCAAACAGACAGGTGTCTCTGAGAATTTACGTAGGCGTCGTGTAGGCGTCGCGTGATCAAGGCAAAACCGGAAGAAACGAGTCCCCGGTTTTGGAAGATATATAAAGACTGCGAAAAACACGGATTCGCCAGTCACAGTCAGCCTCGACAGAAGTCAGTCTCGGCAGAAGTCAGAGAAGTCGAAGAAGAAGCTAGACGAGTAAGCAGAGAGGCTACACTCCCGTCGTCACCCCTGTCAACCTTGGAAGAGCGCTCTCTCACTCTCTGTTCCTAGGCGACACGGTCCATCGTCGTTAATAAAAAATATTATGATATATTTTTATATATATACGTGTTTGTTATTTGTCGCTATATAACAATAGTTGTTATAATGGTTTATAAATTCATAGCCAGAAATGTCTTAAATGCACGAGTTTTTTGTTGTTTGGAAATCCTCCATGTAAATAAAAACACTTTCTCATTATCGTTCGTTCGAGTTTATAATATATAATGTAATTGACATATTTTAAAATGTATTATGTTAGCCGAAAGCTTAGATTGGATTATTTAAAAATTATGTATCAATATTGTAATTTTCTTTCTTCATTTAATGATAAGCCTATTAGGTTTATCAAAGAATATGAAAACAATGTACATGAAACAAATACACAAACCTTGTCTATATTATTTAAGGAACATGCATTAATATATATATATATATATATATATATATATATATATATATATAATTTTCTGGTACAAAACGTTTAAGAATAATTTTTTAGTAAACATATTTTAAGTACACCACATGTAGTCAACATCTTGCAAATGCCGAATACATATGTCTGACTGGAAATTTCTTGATTTTTTTCAACCTGTTTATCTCTGTTTACAGCCACATCAAATTGAAATATCGTCTACCGTACAATCAACGTACTTAGCAACGTCAACGTCAACCAAATGCAGACGATAATTTTACTTCACCAGCTTCTTTTCCTCGCGCTTTTAGCCTGTGGAACTCCCTTCGATATAATTGCTTTCCTGACGGCGACAACTTCCAGGGATTTAAATGAAAATTAATTCCCATCTCTTATCCACTTGACTCTAACACTTTCTACATCACCCCATGTATCTTGTTCTTTTCCTTTCTCTCTACCTACGCAATAGTCTTCATTCCTTCACATCCTTCTCTTGCCCTCTCTCTTTCACCCATTGTAGATGTTTCGTCTTTTTCTTCACTTTCCTCCTGTCTGAAACATAAACTTTCTTATGTAGCCCCCTGCACATCAGTGGCAGTACCGCCTTGGTTGAGGTGAAATGATTTAAAAAAATATGGGTGATTGCATCGTTATAACAAGTGATGCAAACTTGAATTTGCTAGTGGTGTAATAGATAAAGGCTCAAAATTGTTAATAAGAGATCAGGTTTCAATTTTTGTTTGATTCACCATATTCACTTATGTCTATATATGCTTGGGGAAGGTATGGATCCTCATCTTCTTTCCACAGCTGTGGGTTAATTATAGATGAGTTAGTATTTAAGTTGTTCGGACTGTAGTCCCAATCTTTATTGACATTTCGACAGTTGGACGCTCCGGCCTTTTTCAGGTGTCAGGAATTTTGAACCGAACTCTTTATTACGATCACTGGCGTACACAATTCTCATTCTTAAAGACACATGGCCCAGTGGATATAGGTGCATATAGAATAAGATCGAAATAAAATGCTCCGTTTGAAATTTATAGCATCTGACAAAAGCCGGAGCGTAAAACGACCGAAACGTTGTAACATTGCAATAGAGATGAGAACAAGAGTCTGAATAAGATAATAGTGTAAACACTACCTCATCTAAAAAATATAGACAAATATCTATATATGTACACTACCGGCCATAACTATAAGGCTACCCGAGTGTTTTAAAAATATTAATGTATTTCATACTATTTTTTAGTATTTATTGCCATGTGAATAACTGTAAATGAAAACAGAATGTTTCTTTAGTTAATATTGCACAATAAAATCTGCATCAAATGAATTTATAAATATTTAATAATTACTTATATTGCAGTTTCATCAATGAAAGAATGAAGAAAATTTAGGATAATTCGGACGAGTTCATCTTTGTTTCCTGGCTTTATAAAGAAACATTCTCTTTTCATTTAGAATTATCCGCATGGCAATAAATACAAAAAATATTATGAAAGCCATTATTTTAAAAAAATCTGGGTGGACTAATAAATATCTCGCAGGTAGTATATATATATATATATATATATATATATATATATATATATATATATATATATATATATATATATATATATATATATATATATATATATATATATATATATATATATATATATATATATATATATATATATATATATATATATATATATATATATATGTAACATTTTTATGTCTCTTAATACTATGCTTATCTGTTGGAATACATGTGTGTCAATCCCAATGCGTTTTCGGATCTTCAGTGTAGCAGGTTCTCTCTTCTGTTATATCTATTCCTAGATACTTTTATCTTTTATTTATTTTAGTATTCCCGATTCGTCTTTGTATTTTAGGCTCATCCTTTTGCTGTCAAGCGTATATTCTGTCTTCTTATAGTTTATATTTACTGAATTCATTTACTATCCGTGTGTATATATATATATATATATATATATATATATATATGTGACAAAAACTGAATATTCTTATAAAGTAATGCATTGTAAACAAAACAGAGATACACAGGTAAAAACGTAAACGAATTGTTAATTACATTGGCAATGTATATATCTATTAAACTATGTTTCTCTTCTCGTTATAGACACACACACACACACACACACACACACACACACATATATATATATATATATATATATATATATATATATATATAAAACTTTGTTTTTTTCTTTCTCTCTGGGAACGATTGTTCTTACGCAGTTCATTCACTCTAAGCCATTCTCACCCATTGATTAAAGAAAATGCTTACATACGCTTGTCAACTTAGGCAATTCTGAACCACGTGCATTCCATTCATGCGATTATCGTGATCTGAAGAGGCTATTTAAGAACATCTTTCCAAATTAGATCAATGTGTTCGTTTGGATCAACTTGCGGTTTTGGTAGAAACTACCTCGAGTGCATTCAATGTTCGATTTTCTTAGATTCAATTCTAAATTTATCATAACTGAACCACAAACTACAGAAATGTGAAATGTTTAGTATTGATAAATCCTGTCTTCTGATATTTTTATAATGGATTTTGAGTATCTGCCTCATTACTCGCCTTCAAATTCCAGATCTTTATTTCTAATTTGGAAATGTTTATCATGAATCCTGTTTGGAAGAGATTGTATATGTTGTTGCATTTTATTCACGATAATTTGTAGATCAACTATGATTACAAATGTCATCGGCATAATATTCCCCTTATCATCAGGGGGCACTGTAGTTTTGTATATACATGGTGTATATGGGATAGATATTGGATTACATTTGAATATTAATAAGAACATACTTAATCAGCAATGATTTCATTCGCCTTTTGAGCCATTAGTGTGATAACTTCCGCGAAAGATGTTTGGCCCGATAAGAATTACTTACCTTACTTAAATTCCCACATTTCGAAAAATGAGCGGCTGAGAATAGATCAGACTGGCTTATCTGATCCAGGAGCGTCTCTGAAAATTCTATCCTTAAGCAAACCAAATTTTGTCCTCTCCTTCTCGGAAAGCTAAATCACCTTAAGCTGAGATGCGGATAACAAACACAACACGTCATAAGATCTGTACCGATTAATTACTTTTAATTTTCTCTGATTCTAAACCCCGTCTGCGACGCATGCTTTTCATCTACTCTCAATGAGCAACACAGTTTTATTTTCATGATGGTAACAGACTATATTATGTCTTCTCACTAAACACTTGTTCTTTTAATAAAATTCAAGTAGCCTTTTGAATATAGAGTAAGATGCATTAGAACTAGTTTTGATCAATACCAAAAATTGCTACAAAATTAAAACATCAACCTGAACACTGGAGTCATGTTTTAAGTTTCGTGTTCCTTTCAAGACGTAGGCGATCATGACCATCCACATTTTGCTGTCACTGGAAGCGATTAATATCATTTCTTTTTTCTTTATTTTCATAAACCTTGTTCTATCACCTATTTATACAAGCCCATCATGTCTTTTGCACACAGCTTTCCTGTATCTCTCAAGCCACCCTGTCAGTATCAGGTTTTCCATGCACTCCTTCCTCATTACGAGCCCCAAATATTTAAAGTGTAAGTTTCCTTATTTTTTTCATTTTCTCCAAGAGCCTTGTTGTTGCTAACTTTTTGACATTCTCAGAAAGTTCTTACAAACAATATCTTTGTTGATTCAAGTCTCATTTTTGAAAAGATTGTCCAGAATTCGCTGGCATACAGGAGAACAGGTACAACATAACAGCCTCTAACTGTTGTATACCTACCTATATACAGTAATGGTATATTCCTAAAATATGTAGACACTTTTGAAGTAAAGGGAAGAGTAGAATGAATATACTGACTAGCAGTTCACTTGTAGAGTAACTACTTCATGCAGAGTGCGAGTCTTGTATTTATTGATATACAATTATTCCCAACCTCCGTTTTGGTGATTCTCACGCAATAACAATTTGCGGTTACAACACTAAAGAAACCGTTATGTCTCTTAATAGTTTGGTAAGCTTTTGGTTTATCTAACAAAATATGAAAACAGTATTAAATTTCTTAAATAACCCCATCAAATAGAGACTTGCATGTAAATGTCATGCATCTCTCTAATAACGTTCAGAAATATCCACAGTCACTTGTGAACAACCGCATTCTCAGATCGATTGTTTAAAAAAAGCTTTCGAGTTAGTGAAGCTGAAGGATCCTCTTTGAGCATTGTGAACTGGCGCTACAAAGTCTCAAAAACAAAACTGTAACAAATAATATAACATAATTACTTGAAGACTATCAAAACCAACAACAAAATCTTTGTACCACTTGTAACTCGAGAATAAATTTTTGGATCATATCGACCCATGCAAAGTTGTTTACAGCCACTGGTGTGCAGGGGTTACATGGGAAAGAGTGTCATCTTACAGGGAATGTCAGGGAGTGAGTAAGAGAAGGATGAGAATACTGATGAAAGTGAAGAGGATGAAGAAAGGAGAATGAGAGAAGATGCAAGTTAGTGAGATAGGAGATAACTATTGAATTTACATTTACGTTCTTGGAGATTGTAGCTGTCGGGGAAGCAGGTAAATGGAAGGGAATTCCACAGACGGGAAGTGCGAGAAAAGAAGCCGTGGAGTAGAATTTGTGTTTATATTTTATTGTTATCACAGTAAAAGTGTGGGATCTAGTTGCTAGTCTTGTGGCTCAAGTAAATTCATATATAGGGGTCACCAGTGAACTAAGTTCATTGGAGCAGAAGCCGTGAATATATTTGTAGAGAATACTGATATAATTATGATGCTGACAGTCCAGACGATTTAATTAGATGGTCAGGAGGAAAAACTCCCATAAGTACTGAAAAAAAAGCAATAACAGCTGCTGGACATGAAAAACTCGATTTCCTGAAGATCTATTTTAAGTGAAAGATTTGATAAATCTTAACCGAAATCAGTACTGGCTGCTCGGTCAATAAATACAAAAAATTACCTTTTACCTTTTATCTATCGCCCGGTTCATACTCCACCCACGTCTATTGAACAGATTAAGAGGCTCATCCCTTGTTCCCTGTTTAGGATGTGGTTTCCGGCTTTCTCTTTTCCAATCTTCTCACTTTGTTTTTGTTTTTTTCAATTGGAGTAGATAGATCTATCTATAGCCCGGTTCCCACTCAACCCATGTGTATTGAACAGGTTAAGAGGCTCATCCCTTTTTCCTTGTTTAGAATGTGGTTTCCGGCTTTCTCTTTTCCAATCTTCTCACTTTGTTTTTGTTTTTTTCAATTGGAGTAGATAGATCTATCTATAGCCCGGTTCCCACTCAACCCATGTGTATTGAACAGGTTAAGAGGCTCATCCCTTTTTCCCTGTTTAGAATGCGGTTTCCGGCTTTCTCTTTTCTAATCTTTTCACTATTACGTAGCCCCCTGCACATCGTTGGCGTTACCGCCTTGCTCGGGGTGATACGATTAAAACAAAAAAAAGAAAATGTCTAATATTACAATTGCCGTCATCATGAGAATGAGAAAGGTTACAAAGAACAGCAGTTAACTGATGTAGAGTAATTTAGAAAAGTGTAATCTCTCCTCTATTGCTCATGATTAGCTTTTGCTTCAAAAATCTATTTAGAAAAACGTACTGCTTGTTGAACATAACTGAAATGTCTGCAGAAATAATCACATTATCCATTGTCTTGTTAACAGTACCTGGTTATGTAGGTAATTATTTTTTTTAATCATTTCACCACAATTAATCAGGAATATTACGAGTCCGCATTGGATTACTAGATGTGAAATGAAAGAAAAGACTGTGTATAAGGAGGATGGAAAAGAAAAAATTTGTAAGATGGTGATGATTGACGTATCATTTAATTTTTTGTAGATTTTAATTATAAAAGAAGCAAGTAAACGTAAGAGATTTCCAAAGGTTGGAAGTCCGAAAACAAACTTTTGGTGTGGAAGTGGCAGTTGCATTTAGCTATTTCCACAGTAAACGTGTGGAACCTAGACTCAAATCTAATAGCACGATTAAAATCAAGCAGTCGGGGCAGATGGAAGACAAGCTGCCGTGAAAAATATAAAACTGAAGGAAACAGCTCGACGTCCTTGTGAAGGAGACTGAACTGGAGTTGCCAAGTCGGGATTGATTACATTACAGCTCATCTTTTGGATTTTGTCAAGAACCTCAACATTAATAGCATAATCAAATATGGCAGCAGCATTTAATGCACGGATGAAAGAAATATTAACCAAGAATGCCTACGGTCATATCACGCTGGAACAACGGTTCTTCTATAATTAACGAAAGTTAAGCAACGGTTAGCAAGAAAATGCGTCATCTGGCTGGGATCGAACTACCGTCCCACTTTGTATATTTTTCGTGTGTGCTGGCAATAAACGTAACCCACACTGTTTGATGGAGAAAAATAGGGCATCTAAAAATAAAAAAAGTATCTACTATAATAGCGTTTGCAAAATTTGTATCAGTATATTATTTTTATAAAAGATGATCTTCGAAAATTATTATAATCTAAAAAGAATTTCTAATTTAATATAACCTTCAGAAAATTCATAACCCGTAAAACCAAATCAATTAACGAAAATATCAAGTACCAACAGTTAATTTTTTGTTTTACATACTTGATTACATTTGTGGGTAATGCAGTATTAAAAAGTAACTCTTCTCATCACTTATTACAAATTTCACAATCCTGTGTGAAATTTTAATTTTGGCAAATAGAAAAAAAGATTGACCCCATCCTGAAAAAAACGTCGAAGCCAAATTTCGCGATCCGATGTTAAATTAGTTTTCGAACCAATAAAAGGAAGCGATTGGAAAAACTGAAAGAGAAATAACAATCCGATTTGAAAATCTTTTAGCTATAAAAAGAAAGTCGAATCAGTCTGAGATAGAAGAAAAATTAGACATCACCAAGATGTGACAAAAGAAACTTTAAGCCACTGACTCGAATATAACGTCCTGATACACATTTATTCTCGTTCTCTTTCTCGAGTGCTAATTTCCTTCACCTCTTCTTCTTCCTCACCATTCTCGGCGTCAACAAAGAGGATGACGACAACAACTACAATAATAACAACAACAACTTCTACTCCAACAGTTTCTTTCCTCGCACTTCACGACTGTGGAATTCTCTGCCACACGATTGCTTCCCCCACGGCTACAATCTCCAGGAGTTTAAATGTAAGGTTAATAGACACCTCCTAACACACTAACCTGCTCCCATTCTATCAAACACTCTTCCCATCTGCCCCTCATCCTCGCTATCCTTACTCATCTGTCACCTTCCTCCTGACATTCCCTATGTCTAACCACTCCTCTTTACCTTCCCCTATGTAGCCCCATGCGCAATAGTGGCAGTGGAATGCTTTGCTTGGGGTGAGATGATTAAAAAAAAAAAACAATAACATAATTCTACTGACTACTAAATTTTCACGATATATACAATTTTTATTTATTGCTTTACAATCCTTTTCACTTTCTCGCCGGCCATTAAAAAGTAAAGAAACGTAGACTTTATAAGCTCTCTGTTAATTCTGCATAAACATTATTCTATCTACAACTAGAACTCTGGTTTCTCTTAACTACGTTTTCTCTTGGAACATTTACATCCTGCGAATTGATGTTATTCTTTTCTGTTAATAAAATTCTACATTGACATATCAACGAAATAACTTTAATTTACAACCTTCAATCTTCTGATAATTCTGATAATTTTAAATTGTAGCGAGTTCAATTATGTTTGACATAAAGCCAATTAACACTTTCTAATTTTTCCCTACTACATATTTCCCAGATATAATTATTTCAATATCATTCACTAGATTTATAAAGGATGTTCCGATAACTGGAATTGATTTTAAATGGGAATTAGCTTTAAGCGTTTAATGATGTTTTTGATTACTTTATGATTTAGCAACTTCAGTTTTTGCTACTTTTAATCATTGAAATTTTAACAATCGAACAACGTGTAAAAGTTGTCAAAGCCTATTACGAAAATGCAGGTTAAAACAGAAATGAATTTCGGGCATTTCCCGATTTTTGGTCAACTTAATCGAACAACCAAGCGTGCAATTGGAAAATTCTTCGTAAGGTCAAACAAACTGTGTCGATGGCAGATGTGAAAACTCCATTAGGTGGTCATTTACACCGCCCAGCTGCGCGAGAATATAGCCGATAATCCAGACACTTTTCTTCGTCATCGCGCGCAGGATTTGAACCTATCCCCAATAATGTTACATCAAATTTCATATAAGATTTGTCTTTGCACTTTTTACAAAATTTCAATTGACGCAAGAACTGAATCCTGCTGACCCATTGTAGCATCGTATATACGTTAATTTTATGCACGAGTAAAGACATGCCGATGATTTTTCGATGATGACCTTTAGTGCTGAAGCCCATTTTCATCCTGATGGCTTCGTTAATAAGCAGAATTGTCGCATTTGGGATTATGTGAATGCAAGGCAGATTTTTACAAAGCCATTGTATCTACAAAAGGTCACTGTATGATGTGCGTTTTTGCTAGCGGAATCATTGGCCCTATTTCTTCGAAAATGATGCCGCGAATTCTAATGCGGTCACAGGTGTTTTTAACTTTGCCATGATAACCAATATTTTTATGGCCTTAATTGATGTGTGTCGAAGATTTGTGGTTTTTAGCATACATAATGAGGAAAGCAAGCTTTAGAAATGGATAAAATAAAGGGAAGAGTGAATGTAGAGAATAACGCATAACATATTTTCCGAGCTTGATTGAATTGATAGTGGATCATGTTTTGGGAAATAAAACAAAACGACAAATTATACTAAGAGCTATAAAAGAAATAGTGGAGATCCCTGATCGCCTAAGCTTTAAAAGTATATAGCACATAGAAACAAATTCTTGAAAGCTATATCGCTATTTTTCAAAATGCAACATGACATTTAAAGGTAGAGCAGAAGCGTTTTATTCGTAGCTTTAGGTCTCCAATGAAAATATGACGATTGGAGAATAAATATTTTTAGCCTATTTTTGTAGTTTTCTCTGCTTGAGATTAGATCCTTTTTAAACGAATTACTCGTCTTTATTCTTGTAGAGATATTGGGTCTCTGTCTGGGCCAAAAGGTTTTCTTTAACAGAATATATTACACATATAAAAATTTACCATTCGTCCGTGCAATGAATATTATTGACATATCCTGTCGGATACATGGTATTCATTTCGAGGTTATCGACAAAATACAAAGAAAGATGGGCAATATAATCGGATCTGACTTGGTACCTCTGCTTCAGTTACTTTCTCATCTTCTTTTCTACAAATCTATGGCAACTGCTCTGACGAGGTATTTTTTTTTCGTGGATCCCAGTTCATGTGAAATTAAGCTTTATACCAGATTGTCATCTACGTTCAACCCACTGTGGGTTATTTAATGCCAAAAAGTTAAAGTTTTAAGGTAGTTTTTTAATGTCCGGTTATAGTGAGATAGTTGATTTAATCAGAGTTTGAAGAAAAGTTCTTTTTAATCTTTTTTTAATTTAAAAAACGGAAGATGTCTTCTAGTTTTGTATTAAAAAACTATTGCTGGTAATGAATCTTTCTTTCAAAAAGGTATATTTGGAAATAGCTTTCTTTGAAAAATGTATATTTTTCTATAAAAGCCTATTTTTATACTTTCATAGTGTTTTGACCTCAGTTTTGGAGTTCACTATTTTCCCATAGCTGGGACCCTAACAGTTGCTACCACTTCGGTCAGGGTGAACCTGGGATCAGCAAATAAGAGGTGGTTTCATGCTCCTCACAACCTCCCAATCAGAGGCCTTGCAGTTTACCGTCAAACCCAGGGCACTAGTTGAAATAGTTAAATGTGACCGTCTCTTCTAACCCAACAATTTCTTTTCTCGCACTTCCCTTCTGTCGAACTACCTTCCGCGTATTTGTTTTGCTGATAGCTACAATCTCCAAAAATTTAAATGCAACGTCATTTGCGATCTTGTATCGTTTTTGTGTCCCATTTATATTTTATCCTTTCTCCAATACCCACTTTACCTAGTATTTTCCTTCATTGTAAACCTATGTACACTGGTAGTGGACTCACCCTGTTTAGGTTGAAATGATTTTTAAAAATCCTTCTAACGTTTGATGCCCTGTACATTGACACTTATCGTATAAGGAGATGTGACCTTCTTAGATTATTTTCTCGTGGAAAATTTGATCGTAGAAGGGAGCTTACAATTAGTCAAAACCATTGCACTCACTTTCATGTCATCAGAAAATAAATGAAAGTGTGATTTCTACCATTTAAATATCAGGATAGTCTGTTTTCTAACCTTCTATCTCTGAGAAATAAAATTCTGAATCAAAAATAGTTTGGGATGAATCAATCAAACCCCTTAAAGCAGCAACTGCAATTGACTTGGTGATGTTGTTGCACTGTAATCCATAGGGAGACTACAGTTTCTATCTACTGATTGTGGGTACGATGAGTCGACATCTGTAGATCGATATTTGGTTTAAGTTATCTCGCTTGCACTGAGAGCTAAAAAGTAACCTATAGATTTTTATGGAATTTGCAATGTTTGAAAAAGCTCGGATTAATTTTCTGATTTCTGAAAAATGAATGAATTTCATAGAATGAATAAAGAAATCTCAAGTACTTAAGATTTCCTTATCAACAGAAAAAATGATTCTATATTTTGATGTGTAGTGTTGTTTGAGTGCTTGTAGAAATGTGTAAGTTGACTTGGAGTATATTTAGACTTACATAGAGAAGAAGCAGTTCAAAGAAAAATGGCTTCTGTATTTAAA
Source organism: Ascarosepion bandense (assembly GCA_037127315.1). NCBI lineage: Eukaryota > Metazoa > Mollusca > Cephalopoda > Sepiida > Sepiidae > Ascarosepion > Ascarosepion bandense. The sequence continues at coordinate 5,171,194 of JBBBDQ010000603.1, read as the reverse complement.
GAAAGCTTTTCTTTGAAGATGCCCGTAATTGTATGTTTGTTTTTGTTAGAGCGTTTATGATTGATGGCCGAATATAAATAAAGCTTACTTGGTTTTCTTTTGCGGGATTTGTAACCAGCACTGTTTTTCAAAAAAAACTTTCAGATTGGACTAATTTCTTTGCTTTTGTTTGATGCTAGATTCACGTTACAGAATCAAAGAATAAGCCGCAGCTTTTCATGATACACGTCTCTGTATTTACAGCTGAAGTGTGTCATCTTCAGAGTCGGGCAATTCTAGTGGGATTTTCGAGTAGAACGGAGGATATGTATAGATTACAGGGTAAACATTCCTGCGAATATTTGATGAATGTGCTGAATTAACTTCCGTCTATTATTTCGAGAGAATATTTCGAATAAGTTTCAGAAATATATTTTTTAACGCATGACTCTTCAACCTGATTGTTTCAAAAACAGCTTAGCGAGATTCTTATATACCAAGTGAAAATAAAATTTCCCGTGGGGAACAAGCATTTTCATACTGTTATTTTTTGTGCATTTGAAAAGACAATTTCCAATGAAGCTTCTAATAAGTAGATGTAACGTTAGTTTCTACTGTGTTTATTCAAAATATTATCTGTAATGAATCTGTTGGTTCCGTAGACCTGCCTTGCCAACTACAATGAATGCGCTATCTGTAGTGTGCATAGAGAAGACTGATTTGTCATAATAGAAGTTGCAGTCAAAGCTATCCATCCTTTATATATATATATATATATATATATATATATATATATATATATATATATATATCAGTATCACGAGTCGGACTTTCATATTTGAAACCTCGATTTCTGTTTTAGGGAGGAAAATGTATATTTGTTAATATATAGTTTATAGCTATGTTATCTGAACTTTGTTCAATCTGGAGGTACTACGTGGCCGAACAGTATAAGGCACGTAAGAATGAAGGGTTCCTTTAATACATAAATATATTGATTAATAATACTAGAATAAATTACATATATATATATATATATATATAGATAGATAGATAAATTAATAAAAAAAATCCGAAATATGATTTCTATGAATGGCCATTTCACCGAGAAAATTCTCGCTTCATCAGCAAAGATGGAAAACAAATAAATTATTAATTAAAATAGGTTACGAAATGTCTATACCGGAAAAAGCCTAACAAAATATCCATACACAGGAGGTTAAAAAATGGGGTGGGATTAAGAATTTATTTTATTTTATTTAAATTTGTCAGACAGACATAACAACGCAGAAAGCAGAAAAAGAGATTCATGACACGATATTAAAAAACTACATAACGTCTGTGTGAAAGAGCCAAAAGTTAAAAACTAAACCGTGTCACAAGGATAGAAGTGGTAGGGGAATAGGAAAGAAAAGAAATGTCAAAAGGGGTAGACATGAAAAGTTAACGGCTAAATAAGTAAATAAGATATAAAACCTTTTTCAAGGTAACGACTGACGACGACAAATCGATGGTGAAAGTAAGGGAAAATTATATATAAAAAAAGAGGAAAACTTAAAAAAAGGGGAGGGGAAGGCAGAGAAAGGAACCGATATATATTATTTATTATTTTACACTGTTACAAAAGATATTTAAATAAATAACGTGTTATAGGAATTTTTGGATATATAAAAATAAAGTATAAATTTTAAGGTAGATCTCACTGATCAATTTTGAAATCAATATTAATAGGATTATGTTTTGCGATTTTACCATAATTTTTGGACTTGTTATATATACATCATCATCATCATTTATTCATCAAACCCAATGGTGCATAGGGCAGCAACTTTTTGTTGCTGTAACAAATTGTTTTTTTACGGGGTAGGGTTGTTAGCTCTGCACCCAACCCCCAAATCTGGAGGACCATTCTTGGTCCTTACGTTTACAGCACCTGGTTTTCCAAATGGTCACCCATTTAAGTACTGACCAGGCTCGATGTTGCTTAACTTCGGTGATCGGCCTGTAACCGGTGCATTCAGCACGATATAGCCGTAGACTGATATATATATACATATACATATAACCTACTAATTCTGGGGTTCTTCTACAAGTGGTCTACATTTACAACTCGACATTGTCAAACAGAAAGACACAAAATTGATTTCAATCATTTGCACTGATTGTGAAGTCGCAATTTAACAAATTATATATATATATATATATATATTTATATATATATATATATATATATATATATATATATATATATATATATATATATATATATATATATATATATATATATATATATATATATATATATATATATATATATATATATATATATATATATATATATATATATACTTAGAACAATAAATTATGATTTAAATTATGCAAAATTAAAATAACAATGAGATCTCATTTTATCCCATATAATTACAAAAACTACACAAAATATCTTGAAATACGAAGACGTAGATTAATACAATAAAATCAAAATTGGCTTTAACAATGGCCTCCAAACGATTTTAGACTCTCCTTTAACTCTTCTAGACGGTTTTCTTGTTCAAGTTGGTAAATACTATTTAAATACTTGTCTTTCTTTCATCTTTGTTGTTACAAGATGCTTAGTTTAATAATAGAGTGCAGCCTGAGGAAATAATTAGTCATATCTAAGTGGTGATGCTGTTGTGGAAATTGTCTGAAGGGCATGACTTGGTTCTGCTGATTTTCTAGCATAGTGCAGAGTACTGTTGCCAAACACATGATCTTTCAGCTGTCATACTCTTAAATAGTACTACCTGTTTGATATATCCTGGAAAGGAATAACAGTGAAAATTTAAGTGTAAGAATGGTAAAATAAACCATAATATACACAATAGCAATCAACGAATAAGAACGGAGTAATCTATCAAGTAGAGAATGCCTTCGCCTCGGATGTAAGCTACTCGATTGCCTCTCATACCGCTTGTCACTGTCCTTTATAGACTAGAGCATTCCATTATGGGGTATGACAGGATATTCCACTATAACACCTTTTCCCGAGTTAGATTCTTCGTAGAATTTTGCTCAATATGTTTTCCTTTTGGGATCTGGGCATAGCCGTTTCATTCTTTTCCTTTTTCTCTTACTTCTTCTCCTTGTGTCTTCACTTTCAGGAGAATCAACAGTTACTTCCATCGGTACTTCAACGTTAGTGGGTGGTTTTATTTCAAATGTATCATACAATACCTCCATCAGTATCTCTTGTTCATTGTTGATTTCAACGAATCGAGGTCTTAATTGATTTAAGTGTCTTTTGTAGACACACTTCTGTCCTTGAACTATATAAATACCTTTACCTATTATTCGAAACCGTCTTCCCAAAACACTTTCCAGACCGATAGTTTTTAAAGAAAACTTTATCGCTTCCTTTGAAATATTTCGTATCCGAGCTTGTTTTCTCAAGGTCTTCTTTTTCTTTTCCTTTGGTAATAACCTATCAATGATTGATCTAAACTTTCTTGCATACATTACCTCTGAAGGTGACAAATTTCCATTAACATTGTGATTGGGTGTAATTCTGTACACCATCAGAAATGTTTGGATATTTTTGTCTTCGGTGTCGATCCCGTCAGCTTTTCTTATTGCTCTTTTGAACGTATCACCAAATCTTTCTGCCTGACCATTTGACTTTGGGTTATATGTAGGTGTCGTTATGTGTTCGATTGTTAACAAATCAGAATAACGTTTAAGCTCAGATCCTCTAAACATGGTACCGTTATCACTCACAATTGTTTTTGGTGCCCCCAGACGGCTAAATACTTCATTTGGCGCCTTCATTGTATTTGCTGCTGTTGGGCGCTTGAATCTATACACTGCAGGCCATTTAGAAAAGCTATCCACAATGATTAGATAATATTCTCCCTTTAATGGTTCTGCATAGTCTATATCTATTCGTGACCTCGGCACATCCGTTTTAGGCCACGGCTGCGTTTTTATGAGTGGTGATTTTACTGCTAACTGACAGCCTTTAGACTGCTTCACCAAATCTTCAATGTCCTAGTCCATCCTCGGCCAGTAAACATAACTTTTCATGAAAGATTTCATTCTGGATATATCTGGATGACCCAAATCTATTTCTTTTAATATCCTGTTTCTTACAACACGTGGAATTAGCACTCTATGAACATATATCAGTTCCTCATTACAGATTAAAAATATTGAAACTTTACATCCTATATTTTTTTTCATTTCCTTTCACTTGCTTAAACATTTTTGCAATGTAGTCATCTTTTTTCAGCAATTTATCAATTTCCTCCAGCGTTACCGGTAATTCACTAACGGTGTTCACCAGTACATCCGTCAGTTCTTTCTCTTATTTCAACGCTGCTATCGCCGTTTCTTCCAACAACTCAGGGGTTTTGGAATTAATCTTGAAAGACAATCCGCGTGTGAAATTTGCTTAGATGGAATAAATTTCATTTTAAATTTGTAATTTAACAAAATTACACTCCATCTTTGTAACCTGTTTGTGGAATGTGCCGATATTCCTATTTTCGACCCAAACATCGACAATAAATGTTTATGGTCGGTTTGTAGTACGAACGGTCTCCCATAAATGAATTTGTGAAATTTCTTCACAGCATAAATTATAGCTAGCGCTTCCTTTTCTATATTGCTATAATTTCTTTCCGCTGGAATTACGCTCTCAATGCATGAGCGATAGGTTTTGTTACCCCATCCTCGAATTTGTGTAACATAACAGCTCCTATGCCGTATTCACTTGCATCCGTCGCCATAACTAACTCTATATTCGGATCAAAATGTACTAAAGCTAAATCCGACAATAAGCACTTTTTGATTTTTTTTAAAAGCTTCGTCCCATTCCATTCTCCAGCACTAATTTTTATTTTTTTCCAATAATTTATTCAATGGTGCTGTTCGGTCATGCATATTCTGAATGGTATTTGAATTAGGACTTCTAGCCTCAATACTAAGCACTACAGCATGTAGTTTGTAAATTACCGGCGAGGAGAATTACATCATGATGCTATTTTATTCATAGACGGTGCCAAACTCACCCAACTATACGGAGCATTCGACAATATAATAAAAGAACAACGCTCATGTGCAGAATAAATATATAGGATTGTGCCTCATCGCACTCAGTATATAGGAGTCTCTGATAGGTATATATTTGTGTTCTCATTAAGCAGAGACACCTACGTATATACACACAAGTTAAACGTTCTATAATTCATATCTAATAAATATTTACATATTCAATAATTCCTTGCTTGTTTAACTATATTATTAAAACAAACTTGGTCAATAAACATTTTAATATCCAGCGTGAACGCAGAAATAAAGCAATAATTTCAAATATACATTTTTATATTAGGCCACAGGTTATTATCTTCTGTGCATTCTTCCATAACGACTTTAGCTACGTATGTGTATATGCTTAATCAGAACACAAATATATAACTCTTCTACCACTTATTACTATCTAGAAACTAGGAGGCTGGTTAATGTTAATTACAAATAATCACATCTCTATGTTGAAATTCACTGTAAAATAAACTGCAATAAATTGTTAATAATATATATTATCACATTATATATATACTTTTCCAGCATCTTTCATCTATGGTAGTAAAAACAAAAAAAATATTAATTATGACCAATAACGTTTCATTGTAGAAACTAACTGCAACTTTCCTACCTATTGTATAGTCAAATATTTTATTAGTTAAGCGAACACATTTCTACAATAAACCAAATTAATTGCTGCATGTGAAGTGTCACTTCAGGGCTTGGGTGATCATGTCTCTCCACAACGTGCTATACTTCTTAGCAATGTTCCACTTTCTTACTATTATTCTCAGTAGGTGTTCTGACACAAAATTTGCACGATAAAAATGTCCGTCACGACGTATATTATTACAAAACATTGATTGCTTCCGAAGAGTTTCACCTCCACAAAAAGGGTTGAGTTAAATTGTGGCGTGGATTTCGTTAATTTTCCAAAGTTTCTGCATTCTTGAAAACTGATACTATCAGAAAATTACTTCTTTCACAAAATCGACAGTTGTGCAATTCGATCCCATGTTTCATGCTAGGAGCTCTAGCATTGAAACCACTCAGTTATGCAACAATTTGGTATATCTGATGGATTTTAATTGTTAAGAAAGTAAGGTAACTTAAATTTTGTATTGACTTCATCCTTTATGTTGGTGAATGCTGAACAGTCTCCACAAAAATGAATAAAGACACGAAAATTAGGTTTTACAGAAGGATGCTGAATATACCATGTACCAAAAATGTGAGCCAAGCTAATGTTTTAGAAAGAATTGAAACGAAAATTAAACTTATGATTAATATCAGAAAGAGAGAACTGAAGTTTCTTGGACACATATTAGAGAGCTTAAAGAATATGATACACACAGGACGGATAGAGAGAAAACGAGACTGGGAAACGCAATGCGTGACAAACTTCATGCGTGGCAGAACAGGGATTGAGAGAAAAACTAAGAGAAAAGTTGTGATATCTACATTGGATAAAAGGACATAGAGCTTAATGATCACCTACGTCTTGATGAGACACGACACATAAAAGAAGAAAGAAAACATTAAACACATTTTAGCGTTGAATTTATCAGAACTTCTTTATATAAATTATTGCCCATAAAATCCTTCCTATATAGTTTGAAGATTGCTACATGGATGACATTTTGAGTGCTTAATATCGGTTATTATTAATTTATTCTATGAAAATTTAAATATTTTTTTTTTATGTACCCACGTGTTTAATTCTTTAGCATTCCTTCTCTCTCTGTTGCTTTCTCGCACTCTATTTCCATACAGTAACTCTATTATTTATGTAAGTGTTGCCAGCCAGGAATTCTCACTCAACTCACTGCAAATTTTCTTTTTTGGAGTTGGTTAAAGAAGCAACCTTAAATACCAAACTAAGACTTTGGAATAACATGAAGGCTAAATATAAGAAATTACGATTTCTCTATCACAAAAGTTCCTGGTAAAATCAGTTGACATGATTCCTGAACAGCTCGACAAACTGGTGGGGAAATCTGCTGCTTATATACAATTTTAAATAAAACCTCATGCTAAACGATTTTCTCTCATATCCATTTCATATAAAGGTTATAGTTAAGAAATTCTTTGTAAATAATCTAAAATACGAACTTTTACGCGCAGTTACCCTTACGAATGGTATTAATCCGTCTCTTCCCTCAAGTTATGGGTTAAATAACGGGACAGACTGGGTTCCATAGCCTTAGTGGGCAACTAGTCTGTCACATAAAGTAATTGGCAACTTACTGCGGGATAATTTTCTGCCCAGTCAGTCATGTCCCTTTCGAGACATGATCGCCCAAGCGTGTATCACGTATGGCACTTATATGATTGACTTTTCCATCACCTACTATGCCCCCCACTCACAGACATATATATATATATATATATATATATATATATATGTGTGTGTGTGTGTGTGTGTGTGAAATTTTTTAGATATCCTACAATTTCATGGGTAATAAATATTTCGCCGCCAAATTATATTACTCTGCTAAATTAAATAGATATATTTAACATTTAGTGCTTTTGTGTTCGACTCTATCGGAATTTACCGGGATAATATACCAAGTGTTCTACGATATATATATATATATATATATATATATATATATATATATATATATAAAGTAAGAAAGGGAAGCATTTCTAAAAGAATTTATCAAAGCAAATGTAAGGGAATATTTTGTTGTACGTGTTTATATACAAAAGCGAGGATATGAGTGTTATCAAGTTTTTAAATTTTTTTTTAAATTAAAGAAAAAATCGTAAATAGTCATCAGATGGTTAAATGATCAATTAAAGCATGTGGAGATTAGAGATTGCCAGATTCAAAGTTTTTTGTGACAAAAGTAATCTATCATATTGAAGAACGATTTTGTCTTGACATTTATTTTACGTTTGCTATGATAATGTCTCTCAGAGGGCAAAAACATCGTCTAAGAATAGTTTTTTCTCAGATCTTTTATTTTTTTCTTATTCTGTACACACACACACACACACACACACACACACACATATATATATATATATATATATATATATATATATATATATATATATGCATATATAAAATATTTGCATCAATTTCCGGAAATCAAAATATTAGATTGTCTGTTGTTTTCCTATCAATTATTTTAATTTGAAAATTTGAAATTAAATTTTCCATCAAATTAAATTTTCCATGAAACTAAAAAAAATAAATAAAATTCTATATATTTCAGAAATGTTTCTTCTCCCCCCCACCATATGAAAGAAATTAATACCCGCATCTAATAATCCAAAGACTTGCTCCTCTTATATATATATATATATATATATATATATATATATATATAAGACAATATTACAAAACTATATGGATATTAACGAAATTTATCTGTTTTCAGCATAATTTTTCATGAATACTCCTATTTGATAGAAACGTCTGTTTTTCTATAATTAAACATTATATTTTATTTATCCACTGACCTAGATATTCACGAAATCTTGTTTTGAAAATATCGATTATTCAAACCTCCATAGTCCCATAAGTAGGCAAGTCTGAATCCTCCCGGAAGATATATATTTGTTTGGAACATATCTATCTTCCGGCATGATTCAGATATGCATCGTCACATGACTATATAGATTTGAATCCTGCCGGAAGATATATATCTTTTTTTAATATCTATCTTCCGGAATTATTCCAACCTTCATAGTCCCATAAGTATGCAGGTTTGAATCCTGCTAGAAGATATTTCCCAAACAAGATATCTAGAACATCTAGACCGGTGGATAATAAAAAAATACTGTTTTATTATCAGAAAAACAGACCATCCACTCATATATGAGTATCAATTAAAAATAATGTCCAATACATATGTGGTTTTAAGTGAGGCATTTTATTAAATACGTCAATTGACTTGAAAATAACTTGATTAAAGATTGTTACTGTTCACGAATTAAATAAGTGATGTTTTCAGAAAATATCGCCCTTACACACATACATACACACATATATATCCAAATATATATGTACGTATATTAGGTCTGAAAATGTGATTTATCAAGTCACTATCTACCCTAAAGAAAAATCAGGGGAGACAGAAGGTTTATTTCGGAATTTCCTCGGGAGTTTGGAAGCAACGGTTTTATACCTACAGACACTCCTTCATCAACCCTAGTTTAAAATACCAAACTGCGCTTTCTAGAAAATACTGGGAATTAAAGAAAGTAACTTTGAACCCCAAATAAAATGGGAACTCATAGGCAAGACTAATCCCACTAATAACCTAAGAGATAAGTGTAATCTATGCTTGACAAAAAAAATTGAAATTTGAAAATTTCAAGACCAAAATATTCTCCTTAACAAACGAAGGGAGATCATAAGTATATGTCGCCATAGAAATAAATATAAGTTACAATAATTAGAAATATAAGTTACAATAATTATCCTATTCCCCTAGTTTGACCCGATTAAAAAATTGCAAAATGTTTTAAAAGTTGACCTAGCAGTTACCTCCACATCACTTACCTTGATAATCCTAGGTTCAGGCCACACATATCCCACTACCAAGAAAGCATTACTACTGGTTCCGTCACTCTGCCTAACCCAATGTAAAACCAATACATCCCAACCCCTTCCTTTACCTAAACTAACCTCAGGGCTTAGATCTTTCTTCATTCTCAGTTTAGATGGGGAGAAGAATGCATAGCTTAAAGTGACATGTTGAAAATGGCTATTTCTCCACTGTTTTATCTGAATTTACAGAAAATAAAGATATATATCTTTTAATCATGTCACCCCAAGCAAGGCATTCCACTGCCACTATAACGCAGGGGGTTACACAGGGCGATAGACGAGTTAGGATGTTCATAGGGGGAGGGTTGGAGAGAATGGGAGGGTTAGTGTGTTAGGAGGTGTCTTTTATGTATATATATATATATATATATATGATTGTTCAACATTATTCTACTAATTCATTTTCTAGACAATATCATTTCAGCCAGATGGCGACTTTCATAACGTCCAATATTAACCAGACCCAATGATTTATTAAACACTGTGATTGTAATTGTAAATCTTAATGTAATATAATTCAAAATCAGAAACGCAAATTTAGCATAAGTTCAAATTATTCACGTTTAATTACCCCATATATATTGATTAGGCTGTAGACTTACAATTAATTAAATATTCATAAAGAGGACAATTTCAAATGTCAGATATTCATATTATTTAAACGCTTACAATTGAAAATCCAGCATACATTTCTCTTTTACAACGTCTACCGGAAAAGTTACAAAGGTATTTAACTTTTCTCTCGTTGAGATTCGCTAGTCATATATTATAAATTAGAAAACGGTGACCATTTTAAAACCGGTTTTAAATGAAACTTGCAGACCGATCTGTGGATATAACACAGCGATTGTAAAACATGAATACAATTTATAGGTTTTCTATATGACTTAATTCACGTACACATTTGTATTTGTTTTTAAGGAAAAACAGCCATTACTTTTAATCATTTCATTCCAAGAAAGGCAGTAGAGCCACTAATACATACACATATACTGCGATCAAAAGAGTAAGACAACGAAAAATATTGTTAATGAGGGAGATAAAATAATATAGACGAAACCAAGATGACAGAAGATAACGATTAACATGACATTTAAATTTTTGGAGATCAAAGTTGACTGGAAAGCAAGAAGCCGGGTGGGTTTTCCACAAGTGAGACGTGCGAGAATAGAAACGTTCAGCATTTATCTTGCATTATATCTTGCCAAATCGACTGTAAGTTAATGAGACCTTGTACCAGTATATTACTGCCCTTTTAATCATAAATTCTAGGTTTAGGTGGGGCGCAACGGTGTGTTTTGGTTTGGTTTTCGGCATATCAAATTCAATGGGTTAATAAATGCCAAAGAGAATTTTACTACATATTTGTATAAATAGAACATATAATTTGTATAAATAGAACATATAACACATAATTTGTATAAGTAGAACATATAATTTGTATAAATAGAACATATAACATATAATTTTTATAAATAGAACATATAATATACAATATGTATAAATAGAACATATAACATATAATTTGTATAAATAGAACATATAATTTGTATAAATAGAACATATAACATATAATTTGTATAAATAGAACATATAATATATAATTTGTATAATAGAACATATAATTTGTATAAATAGAACATATAATTTGTATAAATAGAACATATAACATATAATTTGTATAAATTGAACATATAATTTGTATAAATAGAACATATAATTTGTATAAATAGAACATATAACATATACTTTGAATAAATAGAACATATATAATTTGTAAGAAACACGTTTGTAGATTAACATACTTTAACGTAATTTTGTAAAGTGTTTTTGTTCAGTCATATGTATTGCTAGTATGTATTCTGTTTTCAAAAACGCATTAATAGCAATATTTTATTTTCTCTCAAAAATTTATAACTAGTAATATCTTTTTCCTTCAAAAATCTATTGCTGGTAATAATTTTTGTTTCTTCAATAATGAGTTTCTGGAATTTTATTATAAAATTAATTTTTATACTTTCATAGTATTTTGACCTCACTTTGGGGATAAAATATTAACTCATAGCTAGTACTCTAAAGGCGCTACCAGCTCGGGTCAAGTTGGGCCTGGAAACAACAGCAATTAAAAGGGTTTTAATGTTCCTCACAACCTCCCAATCAGGGGCCTTGCTGCCGGATGCAGTTTATTGTCATACCAAGGACTCACATAGAGGTAATGCAAATGAAGTACATATATTACGGTTTAAATAACTTAAAAAATTATAATAGTTATATAGTTATTAAGCGCCATGTCCTTTCAAGAATCGGATGCATACGACAGATCCACATTAATCTCTTCGTTTATATAATAAGTTGCGTTTTGAATAAAGTACGTTATTTTGTGGTTTCTTTAGTAGATTAAGGAAAATTTCTATTCTTTCAAGCAAATATTCTGACAAACATAAGAGTTTTTCTTTTGTTTCTGTTTTGTTTGATATTTACAGTAATTTTCACCCTCTGCTGAACAGGCGCGAAATGAAACGGTTAATCGCAGACCTGAAGAGGTTAAAATTATAATGATTGGAGAAGCATCCACTTAGGAGTCGGTTCCGATACAACAGCGGCTTGTGGGAAGAAACTGATTGAGTAGAATTTAGCTCACGCTCATGGAATACGAAGGGAATATGGGTGGTTTGCAGATAAGATCTACTGGAACTAAAGAATGTCGTTCGTCAGAATTCTTTCCTTGAGAATCGCAATAGAGCCAAGAGAGGCTTGAGACTTTTTTCTCTGTGAGAAAGAGATTGCAACCTGGAAAATAACTCATCACCCACAAGTACGCAGTGACATTTTGGACACTATCGAGGCTGGAAAGTGACGACGATTCGTAAGTAAAGAGATACTTTAATCTTTTTGCTGGAGCTGCTCACTTCTGTCCATTTATTCTGAGTGTCGACTTTCCGAAGACTTGGATGGTACTTCATACCGATCGAACAAACCAACGACAGCCATAGACAGAACGTTTACTTTTATAATATAGTTGTTAGATCCGCCTCATCACATGTGTAGCTCTTGTGGGGCAGTTACACACTTAATAATGGACTTTTCTTTGCCTATATTAACCGAGAGTTAATTACACTCGTGGACGTCTGTAGGAGTGAGAGAGACTCTCGTGTGCAGTGAGCAAGGGCGACAGAGACTCTGTTTCCCAGTACGACTTCAGTTCAGCGAAAGCTATTATTACTTTCCTCTTAATATCTCTTGTATCTCTTTGTATTTGTTTTTATTTCTTCTTGACGTAATATATGTTCTTGAACCTACCGCCTTGTTAACTTATTTTTTCATCCCACACCGGGTCAATATCAATAACTTAATTCCATTTTAAGTGACCTGGTCAAGAGTTGCTTTAAATGGAATGCGTTTAATACTTAATTGGTACAGTGAAAAACCTACTATATCAAACGTTTGCTGTCGCGTAACAGAACAGCCTATATCAAATGCCTTTTCAGAAGAGCAGCGATCATGGTTTTCCACAACTTATATCATAGTTGTTCTAAGTAACAGTTGTCTTCATGCCACCCCTGTCTATCATTACTTTCTCTGTCAATTCGTTCAAAGTCGTTGACTATATTATTCACTATATTCACAGTGTATATTTATTTGTAACTGTTAAATTATTATTTCCTTTTTTAAAAAATGATGTATCTCAAACATTTAAACTGATTGTTTATCATTATTATAAGTTATTATATATTCTATATTTGTAGGTCCTAATCAGTTAAAATTTCCACGGTTTAAAGTTTCCCTATTCTCGCATTCTTGCATTCTCGGCGTTTGTCAGAATATTTTATAAAAGTTCGTAACACTTTTCTAATGTTTTAAATACGTTTCTCTCTACTTAATACTACACGACTTACAGCCACATTACGTCGAAATATTCGTTCCCATACGAGCAACTTAGCACGCTGTCAGTATCTGTATGTGTCCCCGATTGAAAATAGCAGGTGCTGATAGCTTAGATGTATGGGTGGTGTATTAGGTAATGTCTCGGAGTTGTTAATTAGAGGGCAGTTTCAGTTGAGTTCGATGTATCGTGTGCAAATATCATTCGGAAACGTATATTTCAATTACAAAATTTGTAACAATTGCAGCGCGTCGAAATGCTCTATTAAGCGTAATTTGGTTGTGACACAAGGCCAAATATATGGAGCATCTAGTGACGATAGAACTCCCTACTCAGTCATAATTGATTTTGTTAACCATTACAACACATCGATGTGCCTAAACAAACAACAAACATGGACTGATTTTACTCAATGTACTAAAGAAACATGACTGACTAGACAGGATTTTTTTCTCGCAGTAGATGGCCATTAGTTTCTGTGGTATACTGGTTTTTAACCAATAATATAACCCAATCTGTCTTGTTGTTTTACCCATAGATGGATGGAAGAGTTGGATAAATACCTTTCCCAAGGTTATTTGCGCGTAAGTGAATGCATTGCCTTCAACTGGAATTCGAACTTGGTTCTGCGATTTCTCGTTTCCAACCGATATCCACTGCAACACAATGCACACCCTACATTTATAATTATAATTATTATATATAAAGATTACGGGATCGAAATTATTTTCTGAGAAGGACAGCAATTAATGATAATTTCTTTGTAGTGATTTCAATCCTCATTAAGACCCTGTTAAGTTATAAATTACTCAACATTTGTTTCTGTTTACAGCAGGGTTTGTAAAACTTTTTCTATCAGAGATTCCAATTTGTTTCTCTTCTTTCCTAACGACTCCAATCTGAAACATAATTGAACCTTTAACCTCACAATCATGTTGGGAATTAAAATATTAACGAAAACGTATGGAAAGGTTATGAATTTTGGTTCAAAATTATCCCCCAGCATCATCAGGTTCAAAATTTTGCCACAAAATGTATTAAATAAACAAAATGAATCAAACAATAATATATTAAGTAAATCATTTTCGTCCTACCGTAAGGTTTCCACTTTGTGTTTTACTATAAATTCTCTCAAGATAATTGTTCGGAAGAACCCTCCGCTACGTTACGTAGACCTTTTGAATTTAAGCTTAGCACTATCATGTCATCAAAATCTCATGAATTTACAAATGACCTGGAACTCTCTTCTAGTCCCATGCTTTCCAGCCAATTTTAATCTATTAAAATTTAAATTCAAAGTAAAAACGCTATCTACTGCCCTCGTGATGATTATTTTTTCTTCCCCGCTTTTTATTAACATTTTTGTTACTAATTCTTCCATACTTTATAATCTCTTGTGTTTAGTGGCTTTAATGCCTTGCGTCAGAAAAAAGAGAAAAGGTTAGTCTTAAATAATTTTGTAGGTTTTCTAATCTTGTTAGAATCGGATTCTTTGTGCAATTTAAAAACAATCCTCTAAGATAACACGTTCTTATCACATCACTGATTTTGATCTTGATGTCCTTATATCTTTTCGCTCCGCAAGGAAAGGTTGGCTTGCCAATACATCAGTATTGGCAACAGTTCATTTCTGCATTTTTCCCATGTAAATTAGTCATTGCCAACATGGCAATAATTTTCCCTATTCTACTTTGTTGAGATTCGTTGTGTAACATATTATAATACCTGACTTCAGAGATTATAATTATATTATTTAAACATGAACTAAGACATGTTGAAATAAGTCAAATACAAACATTGAGCATCTACGCACTTCTGGTATCGAACGAAAAGTCTATTCATTTCTCGTTGATTAAAAGTTATTCGCTGTGACGCAACAAATTCTTTGAAAACTCATTCCATCCTTTGTTTGACCGAAAAGTTTTACCATTTAAAATTGTGCTTAAATGTTTAAAAATGATAATCAGCGAGTGAATGATCAAGAGAATATGGAGGATGTGGTAAACTATCATATCCAAAATCTCTATGTTTTTGCAGCATCATAAATACAACATGTGACTGTGCATTATCGTGAAGCAGAATTAGACCGCATCGATTGACAAATATAGGTCATATTTTTGCAGACGCGCATGCGTTTCAGCAGTAAAGTTGTGCATTAATGATTTAATTGGCTTTCAGAAAACTGAAGGCGACAACACCAATTACAGACCATCAGGCAATCATCATGATTTTATTTGCTGATGCAACTTTGGCTTTCGGAAATGTTCGGGGAACTCATCACGATCAAGCCATTGACCTGATCGTTTACTGTTATCATAAAGGATCCACTTTTCATCACGAGTGAATATTTGGTCGAAAAAGAGTTCATTGATATTATTCAGAATGATTATGGAGCACACTTCAAAATGCCTAAGCTTTTGATTTTCCTTGAGATCATTATGAACCCATTTTTTTTAATCATTTCACCCCGAGCAAGACGGAAACACCACTGATGTGCAGGGGGCTACATAAATGTAAAAAGATTAATTAGAAAAGAGTGAGTAGTACAAACTACATAGAAAGGAACAATAGAAAGCTGATAAAGCAGGTGCGATGACAGATACATAGGTGGAGAGAAAGGGAAGGTTATAAGGGGGTGGGAAGAGAGCTAGAGTCCAGTGGTTAGTAGATGAGTATTGACTATGCATTTAAATTTCTGGAGGTTGTAGCCGTCAGGAAAGCAAGAATACGGGAGCGAGTTCCACAGGCGAGAAGTGCGAGAGAAGAAGCTGCAGGAGTAGAATTGTCGTCTGCATTTGGATAACCTGACTGTGAATGGGTGGGACCCAGTTGCCAGTCTAGTTGCACGGGTAAACACCTGTGGAGGAGGCATCAGTGACTTAAGCTCATCCGAGCAGAAGCCATGAAAGTATTTATAGAAGAGACAGAGGGAGGCCATATTTCGACGATGGGGAAGTGGCTGCAGTCGAGCCGCCAAATCAGTACCTATCACATTACAGCCTCTCCTTTGGAGCCTGTCAAGAACACTGAGAAGAACGGCAGGGGCTCCTGACCATAAATGGCAGCAGTACTCCATGCACGGATGGATGGTTGACTTGTATATATGTAGGATGGATACAGGTGGAAAAAAACATCCTGGATCGACATAGTGACCGAACCTTCTTAACAGTAGATTTTGCTATGGATTCAATATAGTGGTTCCATTTGAGGTCTGAGGACAGGGTAAATCCGAGGAGGCGTAGTGTATTGCTCTCCGGGAAAATCGCTTGGTTTATGAATATGGGAGGCAGGAGAGGTTGCCTGTAATGGTTGACAGACAACAGCTTGGTCTTAGATGAATTGAAGTTGACAAGCCACTTCTTGCCCCAGTTCACCACAGAGTGTAGATCCCGTTCAAGGTCAGCAGCGAGATTATGTCTGTCCGCCACGACAGGTTTCTTACTGGTGCGGGAGTATATTGTAGTGTCATCTGCGTAGATGCCTACTTGGGACTTGATCTCATCTGCGAGGTCGTTGATGAAAATAAGGAAGAGCGTCGGGCCCAGGATAGAGCCCTGTGGGACACCAGCATTCGTGCTGTAGGACGAAGAGGCACGCACATTCAGAACGACCTTCATTTTGCGGTTATATAAGAAAGATTGGATTAGGTCAAGCAGGCGACCGGTAATACCATAACTGCGTAGTTTGCATAGGAGGTCAGAGTGCCAAGCCCTGTCGAAAGCCTTGGAGATGTCCAGAGCAACCACGCGAACCTCGTCAGATTCATCAAGGGCCTGTAGCATGTACTCCGTTATGGTTGTTAGCAGGTCTGCCGTGGACCTGGCAAAGCGGAATCCATATTGCCTGTCGGAAAACAGTTTGTGGGCGGTGAGATGATGAACTATTTCAGTATTGATTATAGCCTCGAATACTTTCCCGAATATCGGTAGAAGACTGATAGGGCGATAGTTGGATGGGTCCGAGGGTTAACCACAATTCTTAAATACAGGAACGACTGAGGAGAACTTCCAGCATGCAGGAAGGCAGGAAGCAGAAAGGCAGTAGTTAAATAGTTTAGAGAGGAGAGTGGAAGTTCAGGAGCACACCTCTTAAGGACTATCACCGGTATTCCATCGTCTCCACACGCCTTATGTGGGTCGAGTTTTGAAATTACTCTACATACAACTGTCGGGGTAATATATACGTCGTGCAGTTTGGCCTCAGTTCTAATAGGGAAGTCGGGTGGGTGTACTCTGGACGAGTCGAATGTGGAGTTGGATGCGAATCTGTGGGCAAAGCACTCAGCTTTGCCCGCAGATGACGTGAGAACCTCAAATCCATTGATTAAAGGAGGTATTGAGGATTTCCTATTGTTGAGCACTCGTTTACAAATCCTCCAATAGTCCTTGGAGCCGAACTTGCGGTCAGCGATGTGCTGTCGCATTCTCTCAACAAACAACTGTTTGGCGTCATTTAGGGTTCTCTTGCACTCATTGCGAGCAGATATGAACAGGCGCCTATTGTGATCAGTTGACTGTCTCCGGAATAGACGGAAGTAATGGTTCCTGTGGGCAATAGCGGCTGAGCAGGCCCGAGAGAACCACGGAGAGGAATGAGATTTTAAGCAATACTTCCTGGTGGGTATGAAGGCATCAATGCCAGCTTTCACCCATGACGAGACCTCAGAGGCACAGTGATCAACTGATAGGTCGAACACTTTTCCCCAAGGGACGTCGCAGAGGAAATCGCGAAAGGCATCCCAGTCAGCTTTTTGGTAGAGGTAGGAGGTCCTATAGGTAGGGGACTCCTGGTGGGGGAGTGAGATTGGAAAGAAATACTGAGAGAGACTACAGCGTGGTCGGAGTTGCCGAGAGGGCAAAGCTGCAAGACATGACAGGCGTCAGGCGCAGAGGTGAAACATATATCTAGCAGTGAGGAATGACCCGAGGGAGTGCTTGGGAAGCGAGTGGAGAAGTCCACCACTTGCGTAAGGGATTGGGAAATAGCAAAGCTCATGGCATGAATGCCCGCTGGATCAGTAACGGCGTTTTCAAGCCACTCAGAGTGATGGGCATTGAGGTCTAGAGCTTTTTAACCTTGCCAATATCTGCAAATAGTATGAGACAGTACAGTAATGACACGAAGCGTCTAAGATATTTCTCTGACATTTTGACGTAGGCTTGGCTAAATAAGTGCTTGCAGTTTTTCGTTGTCAAGACTTTATGACTGTTCTTTGCCTTCTTTATCTCTAAGGCTCTTATCCCCAGTCCGGACTTTCTGAAACCACCTTCGTACTGTTCTCTTACGTGCGGACACACCTTCCCATGGTCTGCTCGTATCAGCAGAAGTATGGAATGCCAAGATTGAACTCCTGCAAGAGAAGTAAACAAATATCATGTTTGCCATGTTCATAATTAAGAGGTTGTATGCTTTGAAAAAATTAAACATTATTAATATTAGTTATTATGTTTACCAAAATTTACTTAATATATACCGTGAATAGTATACTAAAATGTTTTTGTTTCAAAATACCACACCTCGAACGGACAACATTTTGTAATAACCTAATAGAACACTATGTCTGAATTTCTGAATAGAGGGCTTATTATTTAAACTCTATACATTCGCACTATTATCTTTATTTTATGTTATAACGGCGCTTTGTGTACGTCTATATCCATCTGGGTAACTTACAAGAAATTCTGAACTGAACACTTTATTAAATCTATCAGTGTAAACTGTTTATATTCCACTGCTCCTGTCAAGGGATATACTCTAGATATTAACTTTTAAATTACTAAATATTTCAATTACACTATTAAATAAAACTAGACGTTATCCTTAAACACAGGAAGTTCAGAATTTTCTGTAGGCTACTCAAATCGATATACACCTAAAGACAGCTAGAGAGTAAAACGGCCAAAATCTTTATCCAACATGTTTCTTTTTTATTAAAGTTTTATCAGAGAATGAGACATGGGAAAAATATTTTAAAGTATTTCTCAATTTGTGTTAGATAGAAAAAACCACTGAAGCCATGCTATTAATCCAAGTACACGGAATGAACAAGAGTTCTATAAAACATTCTGAATTTAAGGAAAATTTTGTATAATGATTTTCTAACCGCTGCTTAGATGTAGAACAAAGACGAATTTATGAGACATCCAGTGAGGATCGAACTCATTACTCAATTCTAATGATTCTAGCCAGAAAAGCTTGCTAAAGAGTATACCACCTCGAGATACACAAGGGCAATTCTTGTATAGAGATTCATTCCTAGTCGCCATTTAGAAACCCGGTTCCCACATCGAGACACTGAAATTTGCGAGAGAGCTTTGCCCTACAAGACTCCAACCTCAAGCCCAGGGCATTTAAATTAGCTTATGCAGCCTGATTATAGTTGGGAATTTGGTGTAAACGCGGCGGGGCAAAGAACAACAACCGCTTAGTTCACTGACCCGTATCCCATAACCCTTATCACTCTTAATGGAACTGTATAGTGAGAATACACTAATAACTCAGGGATGTGTCATATTTAACGCTCTTTAGAGTAAGAGGTGAATAAAAACGGGTGTCCTTCCCGCACAAAATCGTTTCAGTTTGTTGATTTCCTGGTTTTCTACAATTTCAAGTGCTGGGGTAATTTTGAATATGCTGATGGCGTCCTCGAACATACCCCCATATCCTGCTACTCCTGTACAGGCAGGAAAAACATGGCAGTTCTTCTCTAAACCATAGGCAGCTTGGATTTTTTCAATTATTATTTCCCTTCAATAGAACGGCTTCTTTGCCTTTTAATAAACGGAGACATTTATTTTTCAGTGTGAGGGTTTATTTTGAAAAGAGACTGGAATATCGGAGGAGTGAGATAAACTTGCAAGCCGAGGAGTGTGTGGATGATGGTTCAGGCCAAGAGAACAAGGAAGATGGGGTACAGCCCAAGTAGACTGATACCTTTTTGGGCAGTGATTTAGTGAATATTTCAACGTATTTCAGCTGCTTATTTTTTTTAAGTCGGGATCGTACTTCCATTGCAGATCTTTAAATGATGTACTTGAAACTCGGGTATTATAGTAGTAGTGGTTGTAATATAAGTACCTTTAGTCTTAAGAACTTCAGGCGACTAATATCCCGCTGATTCACAACTACAAATGCAAAGTCTTTTCGAGGAAGGTGGGCCATAAACGGAACCCAACCTGGGGTTTGAACACCCCGGTCTCAGTCATAGACATGCTAATCCAAGCCGAATCGGAAATATCATAAATTACGTTAAAAAAAAAAATTAAATAAAAAATGAAAAGTTTGCCAATACAAGCGACGGAAAAAAATAATGCAAATGTAAACAGTAAAAATTAAATGCACAAAAATTAAAAGGATTTATTTACGAGTAAAAAATATATTAAATGTAAAAACTGTCAAAATATTTAGCTGAATTAAGTGACGAAATAAAAGTATAAACGTTAATACATCCACTAAATAATTAAACAATTCATGAGAAAAATTAATAGACCGCCGAGCAAATGGTTGGAAAAAAAAACAACTAAAAAATGAATGAAGGCCAAAACAAAAATTAAGACAATTGTCTTGTGCAATTCAATTATTGAAGAGAAAAACGGGTTTCTAACGTGAGAAGGAAAATCTCAAAAAAGAACAATAAACTTAAAATAAAAATATACCCAATACTAACAAAAACTGAGTGAAATTAATAAAAATAACGTCAAAATTAAGATTTGAACATCAAAGTTCCAATAAAAATACCAAAAATGAAAAAAAAATCCAAAAACGAGAGTAGCAGATCAGAAAAACGTGCGAGATGTTACCGGTCTTAAACGACAGCTAGCCAAAAGTAAGCATCAATGAACTCGATATTTACCTGAACTTTTGCTACAAAGGAAGGATGTGGCATAAGGCAGATTTTAACGTGGGACATTCTGAGCCCATACACACGAATAAAAATTACACAAAGAACTCAAACAAATGAGAAGAGACTCTTGTTTACGTTTCCACGGACTGGAATCTGCTCTTCGGCAGAACATTTTATGTGTTGTTTACACTCGAATGCAGAGGAAGATTCATGAATTAGGTAACTTAACGGGAACTTCCACACAAAGTTGGAATGTGACACAAGACCGAATGTGGAACATTCCGAGAGCGGCGCTAGTAAAAAAAAAAATCCCTCGCAGACCTCATAACGATATGTCGGGTTCTTTTCAAAATTTCCCCAGACGAGACTATACCATTTAGCACATTCTGTTCTGGGTTTCACTGAACCCGAAAGCAGTGAATCCGACAAAAACAAATCTTTGATGGACTCGGTATTTACACAAGCCACCTCACAAAGAAGGGTGTGACAGAAAGACGATTTTTATTTTGAGGCATACCGAGTGTGTACACTCGAGTAAATTTACATATAGAGCATTAGTCGGGTTTTTTGTCTGTTTTCTCCGAAAGAGGCTCTGCTGTTCGGCATAGAATCGTCAGATTTTTTCTTCTGCCCGAAAACAGAAACCGATAAAAACAGTGCTTCGACAAACTCTGTATTTATACGAAGGCGGGTCATAAGGCTGAATTAAGTGTGGAGCTTTCCTAGCGCGTACGCGGGTTCAGGCTTTGTCGAGAGTTTTAACATCGGCATAATTTGGATTTCTCTCTGCTTTCGGCAGAAAGTCAGTCAAAGTCAAAATTTTGATGAATCGAGTCTTTTCACAAAGCTTGCATGTGGGTTAAGGCCGATTTTTTTTACTGTTGAACATTCCGAGCGCGAACTCCCTGCAAATGTCACCCGTGGACCCTGCATACGCGGTATCGTACTCTTGTCACTTTCACTCTTGAAGAAACTCTAGCCTTTGGCAAAGCCTCGTTTTAGTATTTACTTCAACCACGTTACATGGGCAAGATGGGGCAGAAGGACGATTTTAGCACGGGGCATTTAGAGCCATACTCTCGTTCAATAATTCTTCGCAGATCCCGCATACGCATCGTCTGGCTTTTGTCAATTTTTCCAAGGCGAGGCTATGCCCTTCTGCATAATTTTGTATGGGCTACTCTCTAGCGAAAGACAAATTACTACATGGTTAGTACTTTAGCCAACTCTGTATTACTCGAATCTCGCAACAAATGCAGGATGTAGCAAAAATCCTTTTTACCGTGAGGCTTCCGATCGCGTACGAACGGCAAAAATCTCTCCGTTGACCCAGCATAGGTTGTGCATTTGTCTATTCATCCTAGACGATATAACGACTTTCAACAGATCTTCATCTTGATTTCTCCTCGCCCGAATGCAGAATGTTCGACAAAGTAAGAACTTTTTGGAACAAAATATTTGCTCTAAACTCTCCACAACTTTAGGATGTGGCATAAAGCCTATTTTACCGTAGGGACATTCGAGCACTTATACCAAAAATTCTTAGACTTGCATGCGTTGTCTAGGATTCCTGTCTATTTACCCCAGACCCAACACTGCCATTTGGCAAAGCCTCCTCTTGGTTCCTCTTCACATGAAGTCGGCCTGTCAATCACTGGAAGAGTTTCAGCGAACTCACTATTTAGACGAACCTATATACAAAGAAAATTTCGATTTTAACGTGGAGATTTCTGAGCGGGTACGCTCGGGCATATATTCTCCGTAGACCTTGCATACGCAAATTCGGTCTCTTCTTTATTTACTCCAGGCAAGTCTACACTCTTCCACTCAACAGAGAGTTCGTCAAGGATATAGTTTTGGCGAACTCTAAATACAGACTTCTGAATATATATTTAGAACAGATCCATTAATTGTGGAAATTCATCATACCACAGTATTTAATCGCCAAAACAATTATCAACCATTTAATACAAAACATTATTTATAAAATTTTAAATAATGTCCTTTATTATAGATTTATCTTGAAAAACAGGCAATAATTAAATGTTTCTATCAATAATCCATTAATACCTAAAATGGAACTTAATGAGTTTTTACACATAACGCAATGATGCCATTACTACAGATATTCATTAAACGTAAATTCAAACAAAAAAGAAACTTAGATTATCTAATATAATATCAATATTTCTCCATTTTGTTATGAGCAATCAATGTTAGCAAGTAATTCTGGCAGAGAGAATAGATGGCCAGTAATTTCATTGTTATTAATCAAACGAAAATATTATGATCACAAAAGACAAGATTGATTACTTTGACTTAAATTCACCATAGATACATTTTATTCCAGTTGAATAACCAACAGCTTAATCGGCTTGCAGATCACAGTTACTTGCTCTTAATTAGGCACATTTCTGTTTGTTCAACACAAATCACTCCTATCGGTTCTTTAAAACGGATAATCTATAAATATGTCCGTTGTGGTAGAGTGAACGGTAAATTGGAGAACCGAGTTCGAATACCAGTAGAAATCATTGCATTTATATACGCACAAATACCCTTGTGAAAAGCATGAATCCGTCTCTTCTTCCTCCATGGATTAAATAGCAGGACATATTCGGTTCTATAGCCTTGGTTGGCAATCAGTCTACTGTAGAAATTACTGGAAACCTACTGCAGGAAAATCTTCTGCCAAGAACTCTCCGCCCAACTGACTGAAATTTGTGTTAGAACATCGATTGGGAGTAATAGTAAGTAGGTGAATATTGCTAAAAAGCATAAGTTATTGTGGACAGACATTAACACCCGAGCCCTGAAGAGACACTTCCCAGGCTAGAAGTAATTTTGTCTATTGTAGAAAGGCGTTCGATTAACTATTGAAAGGATTTGACAATATAATATGTAGGAAAGTTGCGTGACTATATTGAATCCATTGCCAAATCTGCTGCTATGAAAGTCGGCTCCCTGTGCAGGGCCCGGAAATTTTTCCCACCTGAAACTATTCTGCACATATACAAATCTACCATCCGCCCGTGTATTGAATATTGCTGCCATATCTGGTCGGGTGCCCCTGCTGCTCTCCTTGGGCTTCTTGACAAAATACAAAGGAGGATCTGTAACGTGGTTGATACTGACTTGGCAGACCGGCTGCAGCCGCTCTCACATCGGCGTGATGTAGCTTCCCTGGGCCTCTTCTACAAGTACTTTCATGGCTTCTGCTCCGATGAGCTTAGATCACTGGTGCCGCCTAAGCACGAATTTACACGAGATACTAGATTAGCAACTAGGTCCCACCCTTTTACAGTTAAACAAATAAGATGTAACCGGAAATTCTACTCCAACAGCTTCTTTTCTTGCGCTTCCAGCCTGTGGAACTCCCTTCCACAAGTCTGCTTTCCCGACAGTTACAATCTCCAGGTGTTTAAATGTAGGGTCAATAGACACCTCCTATCACACTAACTCCCAACTATTCTCACAACACTCTCATCTACCCAACCCTCATTCTCGGTATCCTCACCCGCCTATCACCCACCCTCTGTTATTTCCTATATTTAATCAGCCTTTCTCCACTCCACGTAGCCCCCTGCACAGTAGTGACAGTGACATGCCTTGCTCGGGGTGAAACGCTTATAAAAAAAAAAAAAAAAAAAAAAAAAAGTTATATTTTTGCAATAAAACATTGTTGGGCACATTAATTAACTGAATTAAGCTCCATAGGGCTTATCCCACAAGTCTCTCCTTCTTCTGAATTTAGTAGTCATTACCGGTGGCTATTTTTTGTTAGAAAGTGTTGAATTTTGCCTGCATGTAAGCGATCAATTTTGAGAGTAATGCCAAATACATTTAAACAGCCAGAATTTAAACACGATTTTACTATCACCGGTTTAATCGGAATTATATATATATATAACTTCTTTAAACCTTATATGAAGTTGATAGATTCTTTCTGTAGATGTGTTTGTTTATAGTATAGTAGGATAATGGTATAGAGTAAATCTACATCGACTTGCCTGTAATTCCTAGTCTTAAAAAAAAAGAAACGGGCATTCCAGCAAGTTTTGAAACAAATACCCGCTTTGTTTGAGAAACACTCGTAAAGCTTGGTGTAAATATAGTCTACTAAGCTACCATATACTTCAGCCAGCTAGTTAAATGTTATACGTGATATACGCTTGGGCGAGCATGTCACTTTCGATCCATGACTGACTAGCCAGAAAATTTTCCCGCAGTATATTGTCATTTTTTCATGTGGTAAAATGGTTGCCATTAATGGATATAGACCCAAATCTCTCTTGATATTTAACCCTTACCTGGAGGGAGAAGAGATATATTAATACATTTCCTCATTTGCGCGCAATAAAAATTTCATTTCCCTTTTTTAGACATTCACTTATGTTGTTCTGAACACGGTAACCTATATTCTTGTATTCGTTCCTGAAACATAAATGTTATTTCTTACAGATTCTCGTATTTTATACGTACTCCGAAATTAAATATTATTATTTTCATCTTTATATTTAATATATATATGTGTGTTTGGTTAAACAACTCTGTTGATTTCACAAGATAAATGTATTCCTACTTGACTATGAATATGTTTGTGTGTGTTTCAAAGATTATTAAAGTGAGTGTATTAGTTTTCTTCTCTATAGATTTGGCTATATTTCAATAATCTTCTCACTTCATGTCTGGAGAGTTAAGTGCACATATGAACATTTCTTAGATGAGGTCTAAATAATTCAAAGAGAATCTTGGTAGGGAAAGCATACCGGTTTATGGGCTAATGTTGAAATCACTACAGCGTGGTATATTTATTGCCCTTCAAGGAGTTAATTGGAAAGTAAAGAAATTAGTATCTTTCGTGATACACGTCCCACGGGTGACTAAGGAATGTCGCTTGCGTTACTAATAATGAAACGAGCCGCCATTCAGGTCTATAAAATGATAAGGGCCATTTCTTTAATTCCAGATTTCACTTGTGTGTAGGGTCATTGGAGACGTCTGCCCTAATGCAAATGTAAGAAAATACTCCATTGAAATAATGTTTCTTAACAATAATTGGATTCAAAAGTTTTATTTTAATCTAAGTTTTTATTTTTTTTATTTATTTATTTATTTTTTTTTTTGGTGAGTGGAAATTATTTTCAGTTAATGCATAAAATTGCAAATTCTATTTTATTATACAACAAACATTTATTTTTGATGAAACCAGTTTAATAATTGAATTTGAAAAGAAAAGGGAAACCTTTTCAATTCGCGATACTTCTATTTACCTCACATATTAATTCAAATAGATCAATAAAATAGCTGAAATATTTTAAATAAAATCAATGCATTCTGCAATAAAAGTAACGCTATCCGTGAGAGAACCGAACAACTTGCTTTGATTACCATCCATAAAATATATAGATTTTCTTTTTGTAGTAGAGTATCAAATATAATTAAAACAACAACAACAACCAATGTTGAGTATCAACGATAACTGAGCAAAATATGTTTTAGAAAATAAATGTAAAAATCGAGTGTTAATTCATATCACAAGATCTTTATCCTGAGCATAGCAGGACAACAGTTTTATACTTAGACAGGAAGGGACGCAGCGTGAATGAAGAGAGATGTGTTCGTAAGTTGAAATCATAACCGAATAACCAATTCTATAGTAAGTCTGTGGAATGATAAAGAATATTTTTAACTTTTTTATTTTTACATTGATGTTCAACCTGTAAAAGGCCAGAGGGCCACTCGAAGTAGATGGTTACAGAGTAAAGGACACAGTTTATGCGCATAAATGCAAAAGATGGCCGTTAATTTGATTGGGTTAAGATTGCAAACTGTTTGGAGTCGGTTACATAATGCTGAAATTTGTGGGGAAAACTGCTCAAGAAAAACTGCTCAAGAAAAACTGAGATCCCACTAAGAGAATACAATGTACGAGGTATAATGGG
The DNA here is from genome assembly GCA_037127315.1 of Ascarosepion bandense. Lineage (NCBI taxonomy): Eukaryota > Metazoa > Mollusca > Cephalopoda > Sepiida > Sepiidae > Ascarosepion > Ascarosepion bandense. The sequence goes on along the minus strand of JBBBDQ010000603.1, from coordinate 5,143,919 downwards.
TCTTAGCTGTGAAGTTTAATAACAGTGGAACTAAAGAATGCAGTTTATCAGTACACTCACCGTGAAAATAGTGATAAAGCTGCGAGAGGTTTGCAAATTTCATCTGTGGGAAAGGGATAGTAAAATGGAGACATCTTGAACTCTATCGAAAGGAGGAAAAGAAAACTGGGCAGTTCTTCTCTATTTTCGACCTGAGCTGTCTGTTGGATCTGATTAGAGGATATCAAAGGAAGTCAGATACTTACCGGAGTGGTACAGAAAACATTTCATATGTCCAGTTTATTTAATGATAGGTCGTATGTTCGACTTCCACTGGAGCTCTGGATAGGTAGCATGGAGGATTAACACGAAATCTTGGTTGACACGACTATATTTTGTTAAATCAGGTATCGTCAAACTTGTTTCTCTTTCTTCCTTGTTAAAAGACCCACATTTAAAATATTTTTAAGCGTAACAAATTACACTGACAAATATAATGTTAAGTAAAATGTATGAAAAGTTAAAAAACTTGAATCACATTCAAAATTCTAAACCCCCATCGTCATCATGTTCAGAATTTTTCTCAAAAATATATGTAAGAAAATGTATTGAATAATCATTTTGATCTTTTATTGTCATCCTGGTTGATATAGGTGTTATAATAGACACAACGTTTCGACCAAGTACCCACTGGTCATGATAAGATGTCTATAGAACTTAGGCTGATGTAAAATCAATTACTGTTTTCTCATGTTGAATCGAACTCATGGCCTCTATAGGATACTAACGCACTTATAACCAACTACTATATCCATTAAACCACCGTCCCAAATGACATTAGTTGCCTATTTTGGAGCCTTTTTTTATTCAGTGTAGGATAGATTTTGAGAACTTGTTTATGTTGATGGGTGCGTACCACTTCTTATAATTTGTATTTACTTTTTAATTATTACTCTGCACTTTTGTTTGCTTCAAATTTCAGGGATGACAACTTGTTAGCGTTCATTAGAACGTGAAAACTAAGCAAAATGGAACTTTTAGCAAAAGTTTTCCGGTTACATTTGTTACCATAAGTCACATTCCTGAAGATGATATCAGAAAGAGTTTGAAAGTACTTGGGAACATTAAAACATGAATGAAAATAACATATAGCAACGTTACAGCTCATTTCTGACATTTTTTGATTGTAATAGGCGAAAGATTATCCGCGAGTATAAACGGATTTTATTAAAAATAAGCGAAAATAATGCTTGCAATATATTTAATCTGAGTCTTACACACACACACACACACACACACACACACACATATATATATATATATATATATATATATATATATATATATATATACCATACCCTTAAAATCATATAACAATATATATTATCTAGAGAACAGGTTCTGTATACTTGTTGGCAAGAGAAACACATTTTTCTATAATCCAGACAAATGATCATTTACTCTCGTAAATAATCGCTGATTTTAATCTTTGTTTAGAACGATTCCTGAACTTCTAGTCTTTCAGACGCTCGCACCATGTTTATGGTCAAGTTAAACATGATATTAATATTATATTACTATCCACTTGTACAGTCATCCTATAATCATTTTGTAATAATTATGCAGGAAACAATTAGGTCTCACAGAAATGAGATATAAGTATGATATAGTAAACAACATATCCGCGTATCATTAACAGGGTTCATTGTTTGATTTTTTACGGTTTATCAACCATTTTTAACTAATTTTAATCCAGAAAATATTTTTAGATTGTAAGACATTTATTGGAGATAATATTGATTTAGCGATACAAGTCTTATTCAGTCAGTAAGTTAATTGCCATACGTTGTACACATTTGGGTGATCATGTCCCTTTCGAGACCTGATTGACTAGATTTTCCCGCAGTAGGTTGCCAACTAAGGCCATAGAACCCAATCAGTCCTGCTATTCAACTTATCTGGAGGAAGAAGAGATGCATTAATAATTTTTCCGAAGTGTATTTATGCGTAAGTGAATGAAGTGAATTCGACTAGATTTCGAAATCGGATGTTCAATTTTTTACAAGCCGATATCCATTACACCATAACTCACATCCGTAATTGTGCGAGTAGCTGTGAATTAATATATTTCTCAAGGTTTAATTGAAAGTAAGTGGATAAAAAATGCCTTGAATGACGTTGAAACTCGTATCTCCGATTTCCGTTATCTATTACAATGTTGGGCGATCATTTTAAAGATGAAAAAGAGTCTCGAAGCAACGGAACTGTGGTTCTACAGAACGATGCTGAGGGTACTATCGACTGTGCACTTGGGCAAAACGATGCTGGAGAGGATAAAAACGAAAATAAAATTTATACGTAGAATCAGAAAAAGACAGTTGAAGGTGTTCGGACATGCAATGAAAAAGAAAGGGTTGGAGAATTTAAAACTCATAGGACGGACAGGTTTTATTTAATACACAAATGACGGACATGTTTTATAACAAGCCAATTTTATCAAGCACTGACTGTAAAATAGTTTATGATTATGAATGTTATTTGGTCTGATCGGTCTGAAAAGTAGGTGAAAGTATCGCAAGTCATATTTGACGGGCCTGAGCAAATGTATGGCTGAGCGGGGTTTGAGAGAGATTCCAAGAGGAAAATATTAAGAGTGGCAAGGGACGGAAAGAAAGTGGAAGTCCATGGTCCCCTACGTGCTGAATAACAGTGCACATGAAAAAGAATCAACAAATCCCACAATACACTCTAATTTGCACAGTTCTCTTTTATGGAAGTTTTGTATAAAAGATTCTAAAAAATTTGAAACTGCAATGGCATCATCGGATATTGGTTTGGAAATTTAAATCTGTGTGCCGAGTTCATTTCTTGGTTATTCTTTAGCGTTCATGTTTGAACAATGCTCTTGGAGAGAACAAAACTCCAACTCTTTTCGCCAAATTATTAGTTAAACAGTAGGGTAGACTAAATCATCTTGCATTGCGTGGCACCAACCCCAGAGCCAAAGATGTACGTAAGTAGATAATAGTAAAGACATCAGTGAAGAAACCATTATGTTTCCCAAAATTTCATCGTAGTTGTGATATAATAAAGACAAAAACACTTCAGAAATTCGTTGCTGGACGCAGAAAATAGTCTAAAAATAAAATAGAACCTTACACAAAAAATATATACTTTAAATATTGATATACTCAAATGCAATGTGATTTTGAATCCATTGGTGACAATGATATATTTAGGAAGAACATTAGAATAATAGAGAAGCTACACTGTCGGCAGACCACCAACATACGAATAGAAAATGAATAAAAAAATATATATAAAGAAAAGAAAGAAGGATATTTCTTCTTGCCAGACTTATTCTACGCACACAGTTAGGCGTTTCTGGGATAATTGAAATGATTCATTATTGATGGTTACGATCTTGATAAAACAAGCTATTCAGATGATTCAGTTTTGAAAACCGACACAGAAACGAAACTTCAGTGAATTCGTAAAGAAGGTAGTGAATAAAAAAAATAAAATACGGAATAAAAATCATGGAATGAAATAGAACGCATACAGATTACGAATTGGTGATACAAAATCAAATAGAGACAATTTAAATAGCTGGGAATTTTCTTTTAAGAGGGAACTGAAATGGTGACAATGAAATCCGAAAACTCATTCGGATAGACAATGATTCCTACTAAGAATGAAGTAAAATGTAAAGAAATAGAAATATATCTTTAGAAACAAAGATATGCGGACTGATCTGTAACATAATATCAGTCTTTCTTGGGAGTGAATGTTGAACAATCTCCTCACAGATGATGAAGCAGTTAGAAATGAGGTTCTACAGAAGTATACTGAGAATATTATTGCATGAATATTTGAGCAACGATGAAGTTTTAAATAAAAGCCAAACAAATTGGACAATTAATGTTATAAAGAATATGCTGGAATTTGTAGGGTATTTAATGAGGAAATGCGTTTTATGGATTGTGATACTTACAGAACAAAGTGAAAGCAAATTATACAGAAGAAAAAATGCATAATATAACAAGTGATCGTGGGTAATGATAGAAAAGAGTTTAGAATAGGTAAAAAGAAAAAAAAATTATCAATAGCTAAAATGGCATAAAATTGTTAAAAGCTATATTCCCAAAGTCCCAAAAAGTATACTGTACATAGCAAAATATTATTATATGTTAATTTATTCACTATCACTTATTGAACATTTTCTGATGAAGAATCAATGTTTTTCTAATGACTGGTAAAATAAAGAACTAAAACATTTATAAAAGAAGCACAGTGATACGTGCTTTTTGTTAAGAGTATATCGTTTAAAAATATCAGATTTAAAATGGTATTAAGACCTATGAGTCCGAGTTATATAACCGCAACTTTTTTCTTTGATAAGGCCCTTTTGAAAGAAGAACAGAGACATAACGTCCCCCTCACTAAAGATGATGCAAAAGACTATGATGGAGGAGGAAAACTTCGTATGTTTCACTACGGAAAACTCCTCGATGTTTTTCAGATCCACCTGTCGTTCTGCCTTTTGCTAGTCTGATCCTGGATGAAATATTTTTATCAGAGAAGAACCTCAGCCTGAGAGTGACTGCTTAATCTACTGAGAGGTGCTGAAGAGAGTGGTGAAGCCATGGATGAACGATATTGCCGTTAGACTCCCCTGTGTTTTCCAGCAGGACTCCTCTCTTGCACACAAGGATAAGACGACCAAGCCGTGGCTGTTCAACAATGTCTCTCACCACTGATCGCCGAATTTGTGGCCTCCCTCTTCAACAGATCGCAATCCCTTTGACTATTTCTTATGGAGCGTGATCGAGGCCATGACCAACAAGCACGCCCAGAACACTGTCAACAGTCTGAATGCTGCCATCGTGAGGGCTTTCGCCGCTTTGAATAAGAACATGGTCACCAAAGCGTGTCACTCATTTTGCGCCTGCTTTGAAATAGTCGGCGCCGGCGGTGGCGGTGGCGGTTACTTTGAAAAATAATGTAGTATATAACTCTAACTTCTGCTAAATAAACTGTCGGATCTCTGCATATACAATTTTTCTTTTTAGTACCTATTTTGCTTTGTTTTATTTTTGTTTTTATGTCAAGTGTCGGATTTTGCTGAAACACCTTGTATATATAAGATTCTGTGATTGCTGTTAGTCCGTCCGTCAGTCACAGCCTCTAACATATCCATACAAAAACAGATAAAAACCTAACTTTGAAGCTATTTGCAAACAGTTAAGGAAGTACAAAGTGAAGTCGATTTTACTAGAGTCTATATCTTAGTACAAAAAATTGTTTAATTATTTAACATACAAAACACTTGTATTATTTTGAAATCAATTTAATCAACAATAGTAACTATTGTAAATATTTTAACAATCGCCAACATGTTACAAAAATACCTCTATGCATAAAGAATAAATAAATTATATCCTGCAAAATATATTATCGAAATTAACAATCAGCAACTTAAAAACAAATGCAATTTTTAAGTCATTAAGTAATTTTTTTCTTTTCTTAAGTAATGAATTTTTCAAGTGAATTGATACACAATTTTTTGAATCTCATATTCTAGCCATCGATTATTTCGATTCATTAAAATGTAAAAGCTTTGACCCGAAAGAGAGACAAAGTGAGAGACAGAAGAAAGAAAGATGTTCATTTTATATGCTTTCATATTAATGGGCGCTGGACGTTAGTAAAACAATTATGGCAATCGATTTTGACTTTGAGCGTAGACAAAAGAAAAAACCTGCCTTTCATTAGACTTTAATTTAAAATAAAAGGTTGACTTACTTGCAACTAAGTGCATCTGAAGCGGTTTGCAGCTATTCTTTTATTAACAACAATCACTTAAGTGAATTTATTTTCGCTTATATGAACTCATTAAAAACAATAATGCAGTAACATAACGACTGCAGAGTCATTTCCTCCAGCGCCGAGATCGACAATCTGGTCACGCAACCATCAGAAAACTGAGTTCATTTCTCGCCAGGTGTTCCAGCGTTATGACACCACGCTAAATATGGTTTCATCAAAACATAAGAAATCTGTCAATAGCAACAGATAGATTTTTCGATTACTTCCCTTCATAAATATATGACAGACTACGATGGCAAGTAAACTTGTTTTTCCGTCAATTATTTCATCCTCATATAGAATTACGTTGTATTATCTGCTATTATGTTGTTGTGATAAAAGTAGAACGACTATATATATATATGTTGTGATAAAAGTAGAACAACTATATATATATATATATATATATATATATATATATATATATATTATAAATTAAAGTTTAAAATATGTGCAAATTTTCATCCACTACATAGTGTACGTTTTGTTTCGACATTGAAATGAAAATCTCTTCTCAGGTGCTGTGGAATGGAATGGAAAGTCTCTTTTCTTATATTTGGCGCGTTGCGTGTAGGAAGTAGGTGGGGTTAGTGATAAGGGGATAAGTCTTGTAAATTATTCGTTACGATTTTGAAAAAGTGAATAAGGGGGTGGATAGAGTTGATTAATGAACTTGTTTGGAATTTTGTAGACCGACTAACATTAAAGGATTAGGGTGTAGCTTTTTATGGTAGAATGGTTGGATATTTTCTTTGGGTTTAGTAAAAGGGGAGAGTAAGCAAGTGTAAGTTTGGGGAGGAATAGGATTAGATGCGATGAAGTGGGAAAAGTAGTTACCATTTTTAAAACCTATATTTCTTATTTAATTGTATGACTATACATTTTTTATTTAAACTCAGTTTTTATAATTATTCGATTTCGCAGTATCTCCACTGCCTTTCACACGCGCGAGCGCGCGCACACACACACACATACACACACACACACACACACAAACGCACACACACACACACACAGCAGCAGCAGCAGACAGCCAGGAACAAGCAATTCTTTGAAAGGCCGTGGAGATACCCGGACAGACAAAAGCTTCTCTGCCATTCTGAAGATGAGGTTTTGATCTCGAAATATTAATGTTTAATCAATAGGTAATACCCAAACACTTCTTTACCTTCCTTTATTTTACTCAACGCATTGTGACAACCTTCAAGACATAACCCATATATATGATATATATATGTGTATAAAAAATGTGTTTCATTTAATTATATAGTTGCATTTATCACCTCTTTAACTCTGAAAAAACAAATTATAAAAAATGTGAACAGTGAATGTTTAATTAAATTTGTTTACGCGGGCTTACCAAGCTTTACAGATTATTTAAAAAACAAAAATATTTTTCAATCCTAAGGTTGTGCTTTGGTGACAATTATGATTTAGCGAGACATATCTCAGTAATTAGTCAGTCAGTTTAGATGCCATACGTGATACACGCTTGGGCGATCATGTCTCGAAAGAGACATGACTGACTGGGAGCAGAACATTATCCCGCAGTAGGTTGCCATTGCTTTCTGCGGTAGACTGGTTGCCGACCAAGGATATAGAACCCAATCTGTCCTGTTATTTAACACATAACTGGAAGGAAGAGACGGATTAATACCTTTCCCAAGGGTATTTGCGCGTAAGTGAATACAATGGATTCAGCTGGAATTTGAACTCGGCTCCCCGGTTTCTCGTTCCGAGCCGTTATCCACTGTACCACAACGCACATCCCAGTAATTAGTAGGTACTTGAAAACAAAAAAAGGCGGATTTATACCTTTCCAGATGGTATTTACGCGTAAGAACATATAATGAAACTAACGGAAATTGAAACTCTGCTCTTTCATTAATATTTCCATTTCCAGTTATTATCCATTACACCATATGTACATCTAAACTTGCAGCACGTGATATTTCCAAGCGGTCACCCATTGAGTAGTGCCACATTGTTTAACTCAGTGATATTAAAACGGACTGACGGTTCGACGTTGTGTGATCGTAAAGCTAGCATTTGCATGTTAATTTTCTAAGCATTGTTCAAATGTGGTACAAAGCATAAATTATGGGGCACCCAGTTAGAATTAAACACGTTACATGTCTGTTTAGGTTTTCAGACTAAAAATGCCAGTATAATATTCAAAATATTTTAATAATGGTTTTAGCGAGACTAGATTGCTGGCCATGACACCGCGTAGTGGTACGCCAGCCTGGCATTGCATGAGTAACCTTTATACACCCACTTTAATGAACTCAACGTTAGTGACAAGTGTGAAATATGATTTTAGACATGATGTCGGGGAGATTAGCTTTGTTTGTACTGCCTGTTAAAGAATAATAATAAAAATAAAATAATACTAATAGTAATAACATTATTATTATTATTATTATTATTATTATTAATCGGACATGGTAGATGTACTTTTGTGAGGCATTATAAATGTGAAAGTTGCGAATGAATTGAACTTACAGATATCGTTTAGACTGCAAAAAATAAAAATAAAAATAAAGAGGAATATCTTTAGGCATTTTATTATGTTTATGCATGGGTTGTTTTTTCTTCTTAAATACGGTATTGTACGTACATGCCATCTGTATATATGTGTTTGTGCGAGTCGGCATGCGTATATGTGAATTTTTAATGTGCATGTGTGAATTGACTATATATATATATATATATATATATATATATATATATATATATGTTTGCAAGCTTGCCCATACGTAAATCTAAGTGTGCCTCTGTAAATGTATTTACGTGGGTGAGTGAGAATATTGATAGATCCACAAGAAGCAAATTTTCATTAGTTTCGTTGTTATATATAATATGGGGTCGGGCAAATATCCCGGAAGCGAGGTATTTATTTACTGGAACATCGAAGATCTAATGAATAGCTTAATCTGCATGCCAACTGCGAAGTTTGTCTATTCTCAATGAATGGAGTTTCATTGGCACGACATCCTGTCGGGAAGCCATGCCTCAGCACAATATCAAATTGTTTAGAACTATCGCTTCAGCGTGATGCCCCAAAGATGGTGCTTCACAGATAAAACCACAGGAGATAGCGTGCAATCTTTTAGATCTAAGAAGGTTTGTTATACATCTGATATGACTCTCATAAAAACAAAAATAACCCTCACGAAACAAAACAAATCCCGTCATCAGCACTTCTCCCTTTAGGATCATAGCCGAAAATTCAAACCTTGGGTCAGAATTAAAAATATATTCTAATTTATCGTCTCCCTGAAAGAGACAAGTATTTTCCTACGCTTAAGTTAGATGTGGTGTGGCACAAGGTCGAATCTATGAGGTAGCCACTGAGGAGGGAACTCACCGTTTAGTCATAAGTGGTCTAGCCAGAAAATCTTGCTAACGATTACATCACGTCCAAAGCCAAAAGTATGAAACACTCAGTGAGGATGAAACTCACTATTCAGTCTTAATTCATTTAGTGAGACAAGCTTAATAACCATTACCCCACGTCTAAGCGTCTACAATTAACTTCTAAAAAAGCTTAGATTTAGCACAAGGCCGAAACTATGGGACACCCGTCGTAATTGTACAAGCAAAACAAGTTTACTTAACTTTAATCCCCATGACGGTTTTCAAAATGATTTTCTAAGCGTAAATATGGCACAAGACCAAAGTGTAGAGCTCCAGTGAGGATTGAAATCACTAATCTGTCGTAATTAATCAGACAAGACAGGTTTGTTAACCCAGTGCACCATATCGAAGTACTCGAGCCATAGAGTTGTTTTCAAATATTCATTATCGTGTTTATGAACATTTGCAAAAAAAAAACGTTACTTCAAAAGAAATGTATTTTATTTGTACGGATCTTTGACAGAACAAAGAAGATGATATTTATAATCAGAAAGTAGTAGCTAAAATTCTTGTGGCACATTTTGTGGAGAAAAGACATCGTAGTTTAAAAATAATATTTCATTTCTTACGTCGTAGAGGCAGATGGAAAAGGCGAGTAAACTTGCTAATGAGATTCTATGAAAGGATGAAACAGTAAGTATCATAAATATACAAGAGTATCTGAAAGCTAAAATGGAGAGATTACTCTGGGTTTAAGCATGATCATCCATGTTCAGAAAGAACACGCCATATAAAATATTTCATATATCATCAACTCGTGAAAGAGAAGAGCAGATTCAAGTTAATATTTTTTGTAACATCCTCTCTGAGGAGGCTTTTTATCTGGTGCCCCGACCACAAATGTGTGAACGTGCTAATATATTGACATTCAGGGCATACTTCTTTACCGTTAAAACAGCTCAATACAACCACTACTACCACTTCAACAGTTTCTTTTCTCGCAGTACCCTCCTGTAGAACTCTCTTTGCGTCTTTCCACACTCCTTTAAACTAAAGATTGACTAGCCGAAGTTATCAAAAATGAAGAGAAAATCTATCATCTTTGAAATATACATGAAAATTCAGAGAAATTTTCAAGCTTCTTCTGTCTACTGGTAACAAAATGCTAATCTTTAGTTTTGCAGACGATCTTGCCTTCTGCTAATTTAGACTAGTTTTAAAAAAGCTCGTTTCAGCCATATTTTCAATGTTTTGTCCTAGTATTTCTCTTTCAGAATTTTTTCTGTATTAGTTTGTAAAAGAAATAGATTAAGTTTTAATTCAAATGTAAAATTGTTTTTTGTTTTTTATGTAAAATATTGCATTGCGTTAAATTTCCCTCTCCCCTCTTGTTCATGTCTGTTTCCTTCTTTCTTTGGGTCTTTCCTCATTTTTTAAAACTGAAGATTGAATGGCCCAAATTATCAAAAACTGACGAGAAAATGTATTGTCTTTGAACTATACATGAAAACTCAAAGAGATTTTTCTGTCTACTAGTAAAATAGGGAATTGACATATATTACTCTACACGACTAGTTATTTGAACTTATATTAAATATAGACTTAATGTTTATGTTCTTCTATCTCCCACCCACACAGTTCTCTTTTTTAAGGGGTGTTAGCAACCCGGTAGAAAAAATAACCCTACAAAAAGCGTAAGAACTATTAAGGTGTCAACGGCCAGCTAACTAGAAGTGGTTTCTCAATAAATCACCGTGGAAAAGGCAACGGGATACCACTTCACTATCTATCCAACACATAATCATCGCTTTTCATAATAAATATATGACACCTAACGGCGTGAAGTGGGTTAATGCCAAAGGTAGCAATTCCTCTCCTGGAAGGAGCAACAAGTGTCACGTAACCGTCATCCAGCGATTGTTAGCACCAACGGCGTAAAGGAGACACTTTTTTCCCAAAATTTGTCACTCGCCGTGGAAGGAATGACATGAGCAATACGTGTCTCTGGACGGTTACCTTGTGACTGTGCGCAACAAAGAAGGAATTATATTGGGGACATGGAACATCAGGAGGCTCAACAATTGTGTTCAACTCGACAATATCAAGCAGAAGATGAACAGACTGAACCTCAATATTCTGGGAATATGCAAAACCAGATGGTCAAACAATGGTGACTTCAGCAGCGACAACCACAGGATAATATACGCAGGAGGCAAAAATAACGAAAAAGGAGTCGTTTTGATACTGGGCAAAGAAATGAAGAAATGCGTTCTGGGATACTGCCAGTTTCTGAAATAGGTCACTTAGTCAAACTGAAAGGGAAACCGTTCAACATAGCAATTTAGTTGTATATGCACGAACAACACAAAGCACTGAGAAAGAAATAGTCTCTTTTTCTTTTTACTCCACTCTTGACAATGCCAAGGCTCAATGTAAAAGCCAAGAAATTAGAGACATCATGGGAGATTTGAATGTCAAAGTAGGCAAGGAAAAAGAAGGTGAGTCGACTGACAACTTTGGATTAGGAATCCGGAAGGAACGAGGAGAAAAGTGGCTTCAGTGGTGAACAGTAAATGACCAAGTAATAACCAACACCTGGTTTCAAGAACACACACGACGTCTATGGAGAAGCTCAGGAGGCGTCACGAAAAACCAAATAGACTACATAACCATTAACAGCAGATTCAGAAATGCAGTTGGTCAATACAAAACCTATCCAGGCTCCAACGGTGGAAGCGACCACGTCCCTATCATCTGCAAACTAAGGATAAAACTCCGGAGATAGAAGCTCGTGAATGACCTCAGCCAACAGAAAGCAAACACAAACAGCGTGAAAAACAAATAGGAAGAACAAATTGGAGAAGAAAACTGTAAGGGGCACTAACTAAAGGAAAGCGATAGTGACATCTGCAAAAAACATTACCCGAAAAGAAACCAGAAACAGAAGAAAAATTAGTAGATACCTTAAGAGATTCTCGACATGATGCAAAGGAGACAGAAAATGATACCAATTCATAGAATGGAATACAGGAAAACTACACGAAGAGAAATGGCTCAATGACAAATGTGCAGAAGAAGAAGATATTCATAAAAAAATAAAAGAACTGACAGGTCAAAAAGCTGCTCCTCATCAGGATGTATAAAACCCAAGGATGGAACTATCATATTGAGGAAAGAGGAACTACTCCAACAATGGGAAGAATACATAAAATATATTTTCAACCACAAGAGACAATAACCAATAATAAACAAAAATGGGGATGGACTGGAAATATTACAGTCCAAATTGGAAGCTGCAATGGTCAAAATGCATAGAAACAAAGCAGCTGGACCAGACAGCATTGTAATAGATTTGCTGGTAGCGCTGGAAGAATTGGGCAGAGAGAACATTACAGAAATAATAAATGAAACTTATAATAGTGGTATAATAACAGATGACCTCAGTAAATCGATCTACATAGCACTGCTTAAAAAGCAAGGTACAAACGAGTGCGAGCTTAACTGAACAATTAGTTTAGGAGCCACATTTCAAAACTGATCGTGCGAATCCTGATGAACAGAGCGAGAAGCAGAATAAAGCCAGAGATATTACAATAAACGTGCGTGTTCGTCAAAGACACTGTAACAAGTAACGTCATATGTACGACTAGGATGATCTCTGAAAGGGCTATAAGAATGATGAAAGACTTATACCTATGTTTTATCTATTATGCAAAGGCATTCCACAAAACAGTGAACAAAGAATTGATGTAGAGGCTCAGCAGCCTCAACTTATTGGAAAAGACATGAGAGTAATCAAGAATCTCTAATGGCAAGAAACCGCCTGCATACGGATAGGTAAAGAATTCAGTAGATATAAAAAGATAGAAATGGGTGTAAGACAAGGATGTATATTTTCACCGGATCTTTTCAACATGTACAGCGAGACTATTCTGTGGACACTAGACTTTATTCCAGGATTTGTCATTGGAGGCCACAATTTGAACAAGATAAGGTACTCAGATAATACAGTGCTATAGCAGACGCGGAAAAGAAGCTACAAGACCTGCTACAGTAGGTAGTTGAAAAGAGTGACAAGAAAGAGCTACAAATAACCTACAAGAAAACCGAATCCTTGGTCATTAGCAAAAAGAGCAGCCCGAAAGGCCAAATAGAGATGGAGGATATGTACAAAAAATTTAAACAGCTGGGAAGTGGTCTAACAGAAGACGGAAAGTGCGACACAGAGATCCGAAGGCGAATTAGCATGGTAAATGACGCGTTCCAGAAGTTGAGTAGAGTATTAAGAGACTGAAAAACTTCGCTAAAAACAAAGAAAAGAGTACTGGATTGTTATGTGATATCAGTTCTTCATTATGGCAGTGAATACAGGAACTTATGGTAAAAGATAAAGGAAAAAGTTGAGGCAATTGAAATGTGGTTCTTCAGAAGGATTCTGCGGATATCATGGATTCAGCATGTGAGCAATGATGAGATTTTGAAAAGGATGGAAACCACAAGGAAAGTGATACTGTCCATCAAGAAAATACAGCTAAATTTCCTGGGACATGCAATGAATGAGGGCTTGCAGAACCTGATATTAACAGGCCAGATAGAGGGAAAAGAGATAGAGGGTAAAGCAGCGGATGACTTATTTCAAGGGCTTGATGAGGTGGATGACAAATCGATGGTGGTTGTGTTGTGTAACAAGAGAAAGCATGATCAAAGCCACCAGTGATAGAGAGACATGGAAAGCCATGATCGCCTACGTCCTGAAAGGACTGGGCACATAGAATAACAAGAAGATGGAGACAATCTTCAAACGTTTAAATACAACGCCAATCGCTAATTTTATATTCTCTTCGTGAATCACAATCGTCTTTTTTTCCTCAATTGTCCCTGTACACTGTCCTCTTACTTTCACTCCCTATCACTCCCTATTAATTATATATATATATATATACTCAATAATTTTATCGTTATACACTATCTGATTAAAAATAAAGCTTTCGGTCTTTGTCTATTGTCCACTTTTTTGAGTTGAAAAATAAATTAAAGAAAGTACAGTAACCGTTTCACAATGCGATAATTTTTCAGATTTGCAAACTTGCAACATATGTATCTCAATTCATTTCATTACTGTCATGAAAGATATCTGGGAGTTTTATGTCATATTCAGTCTCCCTTTACTCTTACAACCAAATTTCTGTTATCATGACCTGGTTTTTTATTCGTTAGCTGAGATAATGCCTTCCAACTTTAAGTGTCTTGACTTCGTAAACATTTTGTTGATTTCTAAGCTTCTATATATAAAAATTTATAACATAAAAAAATATTTCTCTTCCTGATGTTTTGCCAATAAGATACCAAAACGGCACTTATGTTGCAGAAAACTATGTTTTTACTATAAACTTATAAAAATATTACCATAAATATTTTTGATTGAGAACTCTTAATAAAGTAAATCACTACAAATAGTGAACTGCCAACACATTAGTTTGCACTACTTCTCTCTCTCACACACACACGCACACACACACACACACACACACACACACACACACACACACACACACACACACACATATATATATATATATATATATATATATACAATTTGCTTATCTAATACAACCCCCCTATCCAATTCAACGTCAAAAGCCATCATCTGTTTTCTTAAATCCTGTTAATCTTTTCCTTCATACCCCTTGTTCTTATTCTTCTCCCTCTAACCCATGCGTACTATTAAGAGCCCCGCCTTGCTTGGGGTGAAATGATAAAAAAAAACTCTTAATCATCATTTTGTTGTCCTTACTGAGAAGGGTGTTTACACATATTATTCAAGTGTATTTTCGCTAAGAAATATGTAACAGACTTAACCTGAATTCACTCACAAATAACTTGTTATAAATTGCTAATCATTAAACCATCTATAAATTCACGCACACACACACACACACACACACACACACACACACACACACACACACACACACATGCATTTATATATATGCTTCTCGGAGGTTTTTCAAATATCTTCCTTCTTCAAATAATTTCATTTTCACGAAGAAAATATTAATTTAAAAGTGTTACAAAATAAAACAATTTATTAAAAAATTCATGAACTTGGTGCGTTTATAATATATAAATAATAAATTTATTTCAAATTAAAATAATATAAATATTAGGTATAAACAAGAAATCAAATAGCATTTATTCAGTTTTGTTTAAAATACATACATTTACGTTACTTAGCATACTTCATAATTTACCCGACAAATCTGTTAGACTGATGAATATTTATATGAGTTTTAAATTAAACATTTTAAAAAACTAACAATTTTGCTGTTGTTTATTAATATATTTTTGCAAAATAATATCCTCGGATTTGCTTTGATAAAGTCCGTCAGAGGACGAAATGCATAGGCTAAGATAATGAATCCCTCTGACATTATTCATATTTCTATTTACAGATATGTTTTAATTGTGTCTAAAATTTTACACAGGTATGTATGTGTAATGTGTTTATGTGTGTGTGAGGGAGAGAGAGATACAGAAAGAGAGAGAGAGAGAGAGAGAGAGAGAGAGAGAGAGAACGTTCGGATGTAATTATGTTTTTCTGAAAAGGACAAACTCTATATCGGTTGAATTTAAGTATTATTCATCGTCGTATTTAGAGGAAACTTGCATTATTAGCAAAATACATGCAGATTTACTCTCTGAGTAACACACACACACTCATATATATATATATATATATATATATATATACACACAGGATACTTGGTATACAATGCAAGTAAATTCCGATAGACACGAACTCAAGAGAACTCAATGTTAAATTAATATATTTAATTTAACAGAGTAACATAATTTATAAAATATTTTAGATTATTACAATGGGTAATACATATTTCATCGCGTCCTCATGTTATTATCGCGGCTTGTCAGAGCCAAATGTTACAACAGTTGGTCCTCAAAATATCAACCCCATAAAAAAATTTCTTTTCTTTTAATTTAACATTTACATAGACTCTCAAATATCCATATTAGTATAGATATTTGTAACGGTTATTTAAAAAGATTCTCGCTCATTCTAAAAAGAACACCAAAAAAGAGGAAAGCAAAGAAAAAGAAAAGATAGACGACTGATTAATGTAAAGGGAAAAAAGACAGAGAAAAAAGAGGGAAAAAAAGGAGAAAAAAAGAGAAAAGAAGAAAGAAAAAAGGAAACAGAAAAACTGAATGGAAAACAAGAAGAGGAAAAAAAAGAAAGAAAAAAGAGATACAATAAAAAGAAATACAGAATCACGAGAAATAAATGATGACACCATTTCTCGTAACAGCGTCTCAAACCTCCGAACTGGAAAAGATTTAGCTATGAAATTTAATTTCAAATATACTGGGATATATTTACAGTACAAAAGAAAATTGTACATCCTAATTTTAATACAATTTGAAAAAATAACTACTCTTACTATTATTTTAAAAATTAATGCTAATATAAAAGATATAGTTAAAATAATTAAAAATACTAAAATTAAAAATATATAAATATCGAAACAGGGAAAATTTGATAAACTTAACAAAAGGGGGGAATATACAAAAAGAAGGAAAGAAAAAAAGAAGAAATTACGATAGAACGGATTTTAAAATAGTTAAAAAATTTAAAAAAAAAACGCTAGATCAAAACCGACGTATATAATTAATTCTTAGAAACGTGATAAGGGATTTTTATCCTTAAAATTAAAATGTAGCGACTATCGCGGATTATTTATGGTGAAAAATAAATCATATATCCTAACATAAATTACATTATAACCACTAGTAGTAATTTATTCAAACTCTGGTTAAAATAATAACTCCCAATAAGGAAATATAATTTATTAAAATACAATCTTAAAAACTATATAAATACTAGCAATTACTAATAATAGTAAAAAAATCATAATAACAAATAAAACCATAAAGAGATAAGAAATATATGTATGCATACATACACGTACTCACATATATATATATATGTATTTACATACATATGCATTTATATATACATGTATGTATGAAACAAAATTTCTCTCAGACGTAATGATACTTATAATAAAAATAATAGGAATATTAATAATATTTACAATATTCATTCTATCACAAAAGAAGACAAAAGAAAATACAAATATACCTAAAAATATAATAATTATAAATATATAAAAATGAAAATAAAAAATATACCAAGCTTTTGCTGTAGACTAATATTAACCTGACGTGGAAAATTTAGCTGTAATATGATATTAACATACATGTCAAAATTTAACACTGAAAGTTAATTTAAAATAAAATGGGATATATTTACGGTACAAAAATATATTGT
The DNA here is from genome assembly GCA_037127315.1 of Ascarosepion bandense. Lineage (NCBI taxonomy): Eukaryota > Metazoa > Mollusca > Cephalopoda > Sepiida > Sepiidae > Ascarosepion > Ascarosepion bandense. Next base: position 5,126,365 of record JBBBDQ010000603.1, on the reverse strand, counting down.
GCAACATAATTTCAATACAATTCGAAAAAATATGTACTCTTACTAGTATGAAAAAAAAAATATTAATATGAAAAAAAGTCAGTTAAAATAATTAAATCATTAAAAAATAAAGAATACAAAATATACGTTAGAAAAATAAACATAAAAAGAGTGAGTGGGAAAATAAAAAAAGAGATAAAACTTAGAACAATATAGAAAAGAATTTAAATTAAATGAATTTGAAATTTACTTCCCATATCAAACCAACGTCTATTATATTAATATTCATTCTTAGAAACATGACATGCGATTTCCTCTTAAATGACTTAAATGTACCGATTATAGGGTATATTTGCGGTGAAAAATAAATCATAAATCATACATCCTAATATAAATTACAATATAACTACTAGTAGAAATTTATTTAAAACAAAGTTAAAATAATAAGTCCTAGTAAGAAAAACGAACTAAAAAAGTAAAATATAATCTTAAAAGACCCCTTCAATAATAATAATAATAATAATAATAATAATAATAATAAACAATAATAATAACAAATATAAAACAACTGTAATAATAGAAAATAGAAAATCATAATATATATATATATATATATATATATATATATATTATGATTTTCTATTTTCTATTATTACAGTTGTTTTATATTTGTTATTATTTGTTATTATAGAAAATAGAAAATCATAATATATATATATATATATATATATATATATATATATATATTGATTTTCTATTTTCTATTATTACAGGTGTTTTATATTTGTTATTATTATTGTCTATTATTATTATTATTATTGAAGGGGTCTTTTAAGATTATATTTTATTTTTATTATATATATATATATATATATATATATATATATATATGCGTGTGTGTGTATCAAACAACATTTCAAACTTTAATAATAATAGTAATGATACTAATAATAATAATACTCATTCTATAAAAAACGAGGAAAAACGAAACATAATAAATACCTATAATTATAGTAACTTTAAAAATAAAAATAAAAAAAACACAAAAAATTACAAAAAATTAAAATGAAAAATTACGAAAATCAAAACAACCTTTGCTGTAAAATGATAATAACAGCACATTCCAGAATGTTTCAAAATAAACCCTTTTTAAATTTAAATAAATGTAAATTAATATAATTTACACTACTTCAAATCACAATCAGGATTTATCTATACTATTTTAAACCGATTTTTGTGTCTGCATTTAAATATTAGTTCATTCCGCTAGTTAAGTAGTTACTTATGATTATTATATTTAATAATCAAAGATTTTTTCTCCAGGCATAATTTGCACCTATCCCTGAAATTGTTGGAAGTATTGGCGTATTTCACTATCCTCCATCTGACCAGTGGGGCAAATCCTTCCGTCTTTAATATTCCAACATTTCTTAGATATGGCAGTTTGTTGTTTCAAGGAGCCGTTGGAAAAAGACTGTCTGTCGTTGTAAAGTCTCTGTTTCCAACTCCCTGCAGATGTCCCTATGTAAACTTTTTTTTATTGTGGGTTCCTTCACTGAAGAAATAGAGACTTCTTTAGCAAACCTACGGTAGACAAACCCTTCTGTAATTGCATCAGTAAGAAAAATTATCCAGTTGATGGCAGTTGTAATTCCGAAAAATGTATCTATGAAGCGACTAAGTAATTTGTTATTATGTGAATTAACTATATGTAAAATTAAATAAAATAAAATAAATTTTTTGGCGGGGGATATTTTGAGGACCAACTGTTGTACCATTTGGGTCTGACATACCGCAATAATAAGATCAGAACGCGGTGAAATATGTATTAGCCATTGTAATAATCTAAAATCTTTTATACATTATTTATATATATATATATATATATATATATATATATATATATATATATATACCGTAGAGTAGAATTGAATCAAAATCGCTGAAAAGAATGTTGAAGTAAATTGACGAAATTAAATTTCCCAAGTCAGTGTAAAGAAAAAAAAATAATATAGCCAACAATAGGTGACTAACCCTCGAAGCAGAAGAGATTTAACGTGCGAGTGTGAAAACAAATAAACAAGCAATCACGCACACATAATTCATATGAACATTCTCTCCTGCTCACCGACCACTTATTTCTCGATATATTGGCCATATATATATTGGATGCCAGTATAGTATGTGGCCTACCTCTTCGATTCTCGTATAATACGTTGCCGACACAGTTTGGATGAGTCTTATCTCAATAGGTTTATGTTTATAGATATAGGTAAACGACTATGTATTTGATACAGTGATGAGTGACGACACGGAAAGGAAAAAAACTACAAGAACTCCTCTAGAAAGTAACTGAAGAGAGTGACAAGAAAGGACTACAAATAAACTGCAAGAGCACTGAATGCAAGGTCATCAGCAAAAAGGGCAACTGAAAATGCCAAAGATAGGTGGGGGATACTAGGAATAAGCAAGTACAAAAATTTAAATACCTAGGAAATGTTCTAACAGGAGATGGAAAATGCGACACAGAGATCAGAAGGTGAATTAGCATGGCAAAGAACGCGTTCCAGAAGCTGAGTAAGGTACTAACACACAGGAAAATTTCACTAGAAACAAAGATAAGAGTACTAGATTGCTATGTGGTGTCAGTTCTTTATTAAGGCAGTGAATGCAGGACCATATCTTCGAAGATGAAGGAAAAAGAGTTGAAGCAATTGAAATGTGGTTCTTCAGAAAGATATCATGGATTCAGAATGTGAGCAATGACGAGGTTTTGGAAAGGATGAAAACGAAACGGAAATTGATACTGAGCATCAGGAAGAAACAGCTAAACTTCCTGGGACATGCAATGAAGGAGGGCTTGGAGAACATAATAATAAGAGGCCAGATAGAGGGAAAATAGACATACGATGTTTATAAAGGGTCATGTTTCAACATAATAGACATTCATTGTCGGTTATATTTAACAATATATATATATATATATATATATATATATATATATATATAGATAGATAGATAGATAGATAGATAGATAGATAGATAGATATGTGTGCGTGTGTGTGCGTGTGTGTGTGTGTGTGTGTGTGTGTGTTACTGATTAATTGTAATTTTTATTTCGGCCACGTTTCAAATTTTAATTGACCTCTCAAAAAATAAGGAGCTATATTTATTTAGTCGACTGTCAGGTAGTCGCAGAATATGACCGGTAGATTCTATCCACCTTTCTGTCACAATTGTAAGCTTCATCATTTTAGATTCTATCTCTAAAAGATACCATAATATATAAGTAAGGCAGGGATACCCCTATTAGGCAGAGGATTACAGGGAGTAAAAGTAATTGAAAAAACTGTGTACCGGGAGGATTGTGGAAAGGAAAAAGCTGAACTGGAAATGAAGAAATATAAGGTGACGGCTAACGAATTTCACTTTTTTGAAAATTTTAGTTACCAAAGAATCAAGTAATTTTCACAAAATTACTAAAGCAAAAGTAACTTTCAATAAGGTTTGCATATGCATTAGGCATATTTTTTTCAGAAGGCCCAGCAATCTAAATGCTTTTTAGTCCTGTGTTCTTTCAGGATGTATGAGATCATGGCTTTCCGCAACTTTCTATCCTGTGTGGCTGTTACCAGTTTTTCTTCTTTTAAGGCTCTACATCCGATGTATCATCCGACAATTACAGAGGCTTGTCACGTAAATTGTTCGCTGTCTTCAGCTTTATCCCATGCCCTCAATCTTACCCGTGATGGTTAAACTTTCCAAGCCCACCTTATTCATCTTGTGTCCTACGAATGTCAGATGTCTTTTTCAGATAGCAGACATTGCTTACACTGTTTAAATAACGGGGACGTCTCAGTTTCGTGTACCGGAGATATATAAATATTAAAAGAACAAGAGCTATAAATGAGCGTGCGTGCATGCGTGCCTTTGTTGTACTAGCGACAGACGATGACGATTGAGTTAGTTTACTTGATGTTGGAATGAAATAGAATCAGATTTCGCGAAAGAAAGAAACAAGACGGAAAATAAAACGAATGCATTCAAACGAAGAAAGTGAAAAAATAAAAAAGAAAGAATGAGAAGTGAAATCCGACTACAGGAAGTTACATTTGTAGTTATCTGTTGAAATAGTGTGCCAGATTTAATGGTGCCGTCAAATGATTGTCGAATCTGATCTTTGCTGGCAGCGCCTTGACGTCATGTTGTGACATCAGTTAAATGAACGCGTGCCTGGCTTTCACTTGCCAATGTAATATCACCACCCAGTATCAAATGCTGATAAACTACAATCAATGGGTGGACGATAATTCTAATGTAATATTATCATCGACCTGCTAGAAAGAAAATAAATATTACCTAATCTAAGAAAGATAATTAGATATCACATTGGGCAAAAATATATAAAGGATGTGCTTTGGATATTGGCGTAGCATGATCTTACTGATTTATTTCTCAATCTTGGAACGCTTTGACTTCCTGTGAGTTTTAATTCGTGCTTAGGAAAATTATATGACAGTCACTGCTACCTAGCACAAAGCTTTTCTGTTTGTTAACTTTTCTCACTCTCTTTTTTCATATCTATCTATCTATCTATCTATCTATCTATCTATCTATCTATCTATCTATCTATCAGTTTATCTATCTATCTATCTATCTATCTATCTATCTATCTATCTATCTCAGTTTATCTATCTATCTATCTATCTATCTATCTATCTATCTATCTATCTATCTATCTCAGTTTATTATCTATCTATCTCAGTTTATTATCTATCTATCTATCTATCTATCTCAGTTTATCTATCTATCTATCTATCTATCTATCTATCTCAGTTTATCTATCTATCTATCTATCTATCTATCTCAGTTTATTATCTATCTATCTCAGTTTATTATCTATCTATCTATCTATCTATCTATCTATCTCAGTTTATCTATCTATCTATCTATCTATCTATCTATCTCAGTTTATTATCTATCTATCTCAGTTTATTATCTATCTATCTATCTATCTATCTATCTATCTCAGTTTATTATCTATCTATCTATCTATCTATCTATTTCAGTTTATTAAATATCTATCTATCTATCTATCTATCTATCTATCTATCTATCTATCTATCTATCTATCTCAGTTTATTATCTATCTATCTATCTATCTATCTATCTATCTATCTATCTATCAATCTAGCAACTTCTACATTATTTTTTCTGTCTATCTATTAACGTCGAAGCTTTTCTCTTCGGTATCTTCTTGCACACTCTGTTTTCTATCTATCTATCTATCTATCTATCTATCTATCTATCTATCTATCTATCTATCTATCTATCTGTCTTAAGGCAACTCGGCGTGTTGTAATGGTTAGCAAACATGTCTTGCTATAACCAGTTACAACTGATTAAAGAGTTCGATCCTTACTGAATGTCCCTTGTGCTACATCTAAACGGAGCTTAGAATATCATCGATCTATCTATTTATCTATCAATCACAAATCTTTCATCTTTGATACCATGATTGACTGCTAGATGTCATCATTCTATAGTTTAAATTACTAGATGTTCCACACATCTTGCAAGTGTAAATCTCTTCTGACGTCCTGCTTTCCAATCAATAGTGATCGTCCTGAATTCAAATATAATAACGATCGTTGTCTTTAGTCTTCTTAATTTCTGCTAGTTTATAGTTCTCCTGCTATTTTCTAGTCTTTAACACTTGTGAATTAGTGGCGTTATTGCCATGCTTGCAAATAAATTATTAAAAATATCTATCTATCTATCTATCTATCTATCTATCTATCTATCTATCTATCCTAGCGATAAAAATATAACCAACTTCATTAGAAAATTACTTAATATCTACATCATTATAATGAAAAAGTTTTCGCACTTTTGCCATTATATATCTTTAGACAAGTGAGTGGATACTTTTTAATTTTGTTTTCCCTTGTTTTAAGCTATAAATATTCGACGATGAACATTTAGTTGTCGGGTTTGAGTTCTTTGGGCGTGGGCATAATGTAACGGTTATCGGTGCGAGTAATGGGATTGTCGTGCTGAATTCAAACTCGAAGGTGGGTATGTTGCCTTTCCTTTCTTATTGATTTCAGCTGATCATTATTTCGCCTACATACCTTTGAAAATCAATGAATCCGTCTTTTTCTTTTCATAAGCGGCAATCAGATTATGTGGACAATTCAGAATTCTAATCCGGCTAGCAACGCCACCCTATAAAAACCTACTTACAACTGAAAGCAAAGCTACAACATTTCGTGTCGTAAAACTGCGACCCTGTATTTCACAATGAGTTTACAGAGTGAACATAAAAATAACTAGTCAGTCATGAAAGAGGTGTAATTTGACCACTTCATATTTGACGAGAAAAATGTTTTATTTGAACATTAATCTGAAAATTGCGCATATGATGGATCATTGCAGACGTCAATCAACAAAGTTAAACAACGTTCGGCCTGCTCACTGTTGAGGTGGCTGACCACCATGAAAAGACAAGGTGCTGTAATTGTCACAAAACACGCATTGCGCCAATATGGTAATTAAGTGAAAAGGGATAGGTTAAAGAAGAAGTTACTTCCAACAAATATCTTTCACGGGATTATTAAGTATTGTGATTTAGTAAAAATAACTTAGGTGTAGCGAAAGGCTGAAAGTATGCAGCACCCAGTGAGAGTGAAACCCCATAGTTGTAATAGGTCTAGCGAGTCATGCTTCTTAAACCATTTCGTTTATTAAAAATATACTAAACAAATAAATGTTAAGCAATATTAAGTTTGTTAATATATTTAGAGATATTAAATATGGCAAACGTTTATAATTGAATTTTTGAGTGGCACTAAATATAGTCTCAATTCATCAAAGTACGATGGGATAATGAATAAGTATCGACGCCAATATCAAGAAGCAGTTGCAAAAATAAAATACAGTATTTAGCCATCTTGGAATTTTTGGCGTCGACTCGTATGTAGAGAAGAGTGAAATAAGATGATTGTTAAATCGAGAGTTAGGTGAAGCAAAACAGTGATAAATTTTGAATGATATAAAAACTAAGCAAAAGAAGCGATGTTAAATGAATAGATAACAGTGGTGACTATATGCGAGAAAATGAAATCAGATGCGTGTATGTGTGCCTAAGTATATATATATATATATATATATATATATATATATATATATGTATATATGTGTGTGTGTGTGTGTGTGTGTGTGTGTGTGTGTGTGTGTGAAAATAGCTAGATGCTTTTTTTTAATAAAAATACAATAAAATGAAATCAAAATCATTTTGATAAAAATGTAAGCAAAATCTCTTAGTGAGAGAAAAAAGATAAAGTTGTGAAGAAATGAAGTGAAAGAAATTCGGTAACGCGCAAAACTGAATGGGATAATAAGAAAGAATGAAAGAAAGAAAGAAAGAAAGATAGAAATAAAGAAAGAACCTGCATTTAATATAAAAGGAAGGAAGGAAGGAAGGAAGGAAGGAAGGAAGGAAGGAAGGAAGGAAGGAAGGAAGGACACGAATTTGACATAACAGGAAGGAATGATCCGAATTTAATATAAAAGTAACGAAGGAATACATCGAAATTAATATAAAAAGAATGAAGAAAGGAAGAAAGGAAAGCAGAAAGGAAACAAATTTAATATAAAAAGAAGGAAAGAAGGAAAGAAATAACGACCCTAATTTAATATAAAACGAAGGAAGAAAGGAAGGATTAAAGGACCCGAATATAATATAAAAGAAAAGAAAGGGAGAAGGAAGAAAGTAGACGAATTTAATATATAAGGAAGGAAAGATTCGATTTTAATATAAAATGGAAGGAAGAAGGAAGGACCAGAAGGAAGGGAGAAAGGACACGAATTTAATATTAAACGAAAGAATGAAGGATCTGAATTTAATATAAAAAGAAGGAAAGAAAACCCGAATTTAATATAAAAGAAAAGAAGGAAGGAAAAAAAGAATGACCCGAAATTAATACAAAAAGTAGGAAGGAAGTGAGAAAGAAAAAAAAATTTAACATAAAAGGAAGGAACTGAATTTAATATAAAAGAAAGAATAGACGGAAAGTAGAAAGGACCCGAATTTAAAAATATAAAAGTAAGAAAAGAAGGAAGAACAGGAAAAACCGTATTTAATATAAAAGGAATAAAGGAAGGAAGCAGAGAAAGAAAGACCCAAATTGACTATAATAGAAAGCAAGGATGGAAGAAAATAAAAACCCGAATTTAATATAAAAAGAAGGAAGGAAGAACATAGAGGGCAGGAATTTATTAGGAAAGAAAGAAAAACAGAAGGAAACACCCGAATTTAATATAAAAGGAAGAATTAAAAAAAGAAAGGACCACAATTTAATTTAAAAGAAAGGAAGGAAGGAAATAATGAAGGAAGGATTTGAATTTGAAATAAAACACGCAAAAGAGAGAAAGAAAAAAATTTTAAATACACACGAAAAAATAAAGTATTGTGTTCATTATAAAAACAAAGTAAGAAATATACTAAAAGGAAAGAAAACACACTAATATAGAAGATAACCAAATTTAAAATAAATCAAACGAAAATCGGAAAGAACGTAGTTAAAATAAAATATTAGATCCAAGAATAAAACAAACAAAAGAGAAACTGAAATAGAAGGAAAATCAGTAAGAAAGAAAGCAAGTGAAGCGAAATTTGGCTTTGGAATCGATTTTCAAAAGCATAAAGCATTAATAACAGAATTTACGAATGAAAATGTGAATAGAATAAGTAAAGAAAAAGTAAGAAAAAAGTGTCTTTTAATCTAGCATGTTTCACTTTAACAAGCTTCTTCAGTGATTTATTAAAGACGAATGATTTAAAAATCCAACATACTGTATGTTGATTGAGATATAGTTTGATTGATCAGATACGTATCTCGTATCTGACTAATCAATAGACCAAGCAGTAGATGAATAGTAAATGTAAAAGAAAAACCTTGTGTCACTTAAGTGTGTGTGCCTACACGTAATAAAACCATTAGATGTTTATTATGAAAGAAAGTATACGTAAGCGAAAAGTATATGTGTTAGGCGAATTTAAACCATAAACGAACTAATTTTCTATATATGTCGGTAACGTTAGTATGTGTTAATGACAGTGAGGAAATACATTTCGGTTCAAAATAATGAGCAAGTAATGTACACACGTGTTAAGTGATGGAACGAATTTTCTTTTAAAATAAAATGAGAAAATCAGTTATGAATGTATATGGACTAATTTGACAATACACAAAAGCCCCAAAAAGATGAAGGAATATATATATATATTCCTTAGACATTTTCAATACCTTCGTCAAGAGTAAATAAATAAATATATCTGTTATATAATATTTAGTACGGTTCCCTGAACACAACAATTGAATGAACTAAGAAAAAATATTAAAACTTAAAACACGTTAAAACAAAACTATTAGTAAGACAATAAAAATAAAGAAAATGTGTATAGAACAAAATAAAGAATGTATCGAAGAAGAAGAAAACAAAAAAGAAATAACGAAAGCGGATTGAACCAAAAGACAAAACTGTATAAGATGAGGTTCGTTCGTTGACGCACAAAGTGATATGTAATTTGTCGTCCATGTGAGGACCGGATATTTCCAGTCAGGAAATCAAAGTCTACATCTGAGAACAGTAGGTTTCCAATGGCTATAAACCTAATTTATTTCTGCTTACATTCCCCAGTACGCTGGTTACGGGCCACACGCAGTTGTGACGCTCGGTATCCGAGGGAAAATATCTATGAATATACAAAGAAACCAAATAAATAAATAAGTAAATAAATGAAGAATAACAAAAATAATGACACATTATTAGATATGATAGCTTAGGACAATATATTCATTGGCAAGTCAAAATCGGTTTCGGTATCGAAAACCCGGATATATGGTATATGCACAACTCTACTGATGTCAGGAATTGGTGATGGAGTGACTATACTGTAGAATTTCCCAATCCTCAAAGACAGGAAGACTGATGCGAGCCTACGGGAAATAGTCATAAAATATTTCGGAAAAGGAACCCTACAAATAATTTATATAAATTGTCTAGGGGATTTTAATTTAAAAAAAAAGGAAAACAAGTAAGTCAAAACTGTCAAGTTATAAGGACCTGCAAATGGAAGTAAGGGAAATGTGGTAACTTAAAACTATTATTATTTCTGTTTTGATAGTGGCATTGGGCAGGAAAAGGAATTCCTAGACACATCAGCATCCCAAAGAATGGGGAAGATTACTTTTTGCGGAATTATACATTTCATACGCAAATACCGTCTCCATCTAAATGACATCTCTCGAATATGCATAGATAAGTCTCTTACATTGACAATTCTTGCTCATAGACTTCGGAAGGAACTGGTTAATAAGGTGCTTAAATTGCAATATGTCAAATTGATACCACACACACACAATAATAAGAAGAACAACAACATCAATTAGTTTACCTGCTTGAAATCATTATTATATTAATGAAGTAAATAACGAATAAAATTAAAAACGAATGACTTTATACGTATTTGTCTATTTTATGACAAGTCTATAATAAGGAAGTCTTTCAACTGTTTTATTGTCTGAAGAATTGAAATATAAATTCTATCTAACTATAATCTTTGTTCTTTTTAGCTTCTTATGTAAAGGCAAGATTGTTTTCATCCATTAATATGTGCGTTGTGGTGCAAGGGATATCGACTCGGAACGACAATTCGGGGAGACAAGTTCGAATTCCAGTTGAATTCCTTGCATTCACTTACACACAAATACACTTGGGAAATGTATTATTCCGTCTCTTCCCTCCAGTTATGGGTTAAATAATAGGACAGATTGGGTTCTATAGCCTTGTTTGGCAACCAGTCTACCGCAGAAAGCAGTGGCAAATTACTGCGGGATAATCTTGTGCCGAGTCAGTCATGTCTCTTTCGAGACATGAACGCTCAAAGCATGCATCACATATGGCACTTAACTGTCTGATTGAATGTTAAATGAACATCAATTGATATTGAAACGTACGAAGATAATCCGTATCAGCTAATTCCATAATTAACAAAATATTATGAAAGCAATGAATGCTGGACAGTTTCCTCACGGACAATAGTGATGTATGAAGAGAGATATATGGTTCTAGGCAAATTTAATGAGAGCATCATGTTCTTAATACTAATTTCTGTTTGAAAAACCAGCTTCTTTAACGATTTTATTTGCAGTTCCGCCACTTTTCCGTATTATTATCTTAATTTTGATCAATATTTCATTTTGTTATATTCTCAATGCCATTGTTAATTGTTCCAATTTTCTCAACGTTTTCAGTTTTCTTTTCCATTGTTCGCACCTTTCAGTTCAAGTTTTTCTTTTGTATAAAAGCTGTCATCCAATAACAATCATGAATTCACAATACCGTCTTCCACATTTCAGATTAATTTCTTTCAATCTACGTAAAAAAGAAACTGCAATTTAATAAAGAAATATGATTAATCGAACATACCCAGCTCATTCGCCTATCATGATGGATGGCTGCTCCCTCCCCGAGGTTCTTTGATTTGAACGTTCATTGGGACTCAAGCTCACCCAGACTTCAAATTAACCTCATATATACTATCTCTTGTCAAGGACTCTAGAATAATAGCCGCTATATTGTTCCACCTCTAGTATGTATCTGATTCACCTGGCCATATTCTATCTTTACAAGACCCAGAACAGACGGAAACAGGGGCATAGCTGTCATATCTATGTTGCAGAAGCTTAGTCATCATAGTTAAATTTATGATATCATAACTTTGGGTTTACTCTAAAAGAATATTAGTGTCATAATGGATTCACTATTTCAAAATTATCTTCGAGGCATTCAACATCCTACAAGCATGTGACAAATTATAAATAATGTTTAAATTTGGTAACATAATTTAAAATTTCCTGAATGCAAGAGTGACTGTTTGCAATTCTCTACTCTTTCGAGAAAGCATTTAATCATTTTGCAAGATACAAGTGAGTGTTGTTGCAGAAGGCGTTCCTTGCAAGTATATGAAACTACGCGGACAGTAGTATTGCCAAAGCCAACCATTTGCATGAAGGAAACATTTGGTATTCATTGACCGAACAGTTAGCATTTGTCTAAAATTCATAAAATATTTTACTCAAAACAAGTTATTCACTAAATTAATCATCTCAAGTTATGGGAGTTCTCTTTCCATACTTCGCTTTTTACAGATATGGAAAGTTAAGATTGATTATATCATTAATTTCTTTTTAGCTATCTATTTAACTTGTTGCGCCGTTGTAAACAATTAAGTGTTCTTATTCTTAGAAAACTTATTCGTAGTTTCGTAATATCAGGCTAAATATGTAATGAGGAATCACATTCTTGAGTTTACTTAATTTGAAGACAGTAAAGCGTAAGATAAATACATACTCAATCTAACGAAACGTGTGTTTGTTTTTGATGTGATTGCATTGGTGTAGTCTTTTAGTTGATATAACTTACTTTTACCATCACAGACAATAGTGAAAACGTTTGATATATATATATATATATATATATATATATATCCACAATAGCGTTTTCAACAGGGTGTTCGAACCGGCATTGTAAAGACACAGCTAAAAATATAATGAAGAAATTCTAGTACAGTATATTATTGATATTAGTTAATAGATGGCTTAAAAAATAAACACCTAAATAACTCACATTTTTTCTGTACATATCTACATAACTCTAATTTGTTAAACAAAAGAATTGAGTTAATGACCTGATACAAACACAGAAATAAATAACTGTTTAAATTCTTAAAAATTGACTGTCATACACAGTATTCATTTTTTATTTTTACTTTTTTAGTAATTATTTTTATTTATTATTTATTTACTGTCTTTCTTTAATTTTCTTTTATTATTATCATTTTATATATAAGCATATGCATTCATATATATATATATATATATATATATATATATATATTCCTTACACATTTTCAATACCTTCGTCAAGAGTAAATAAATAAATATATCTGTTATATAATATTTAGCACGGTTCCCTGAACACGACAAAAGTATTTATATATCAGTATATAACTGCGTGTATACACACACACACACACACACACACACACACACACATATATATATATATATATATATATATATATATATCAAACTGAATAGTTTAATAGATTTGAATTTAAGTCCACTTGATGTTATGGAAGATTAATATTATAAAAATGGCTACTGGTATTTTAATAAATATTCTAACATTATATGTAGATAAAAAATATGATTTTGAATAAAATCAAAATTTAAATTTCAAAAATATTAAAATATATTAAAATGAATGGAGATTAAATCAAAGAAGTGTAAGCCATAATTTGTATTAATTATTGATTTGCAGAAGAAAGAAAGAAAGAAAGAAAGAAAGAAAGAAGAAAGAAAGAAAGTCGGAAACAATAGGGAGAAGTAAGGAACTGAGGAAAAAGCTAGAAAGAAAAACAAAATTATAGAGGAAGCTATATCAATCAGTGTCTAAGAATATAAGAAAGTATTTTTCTATGGTATCATGTGGTTATTAAATCTCTTTTATGTTAAGCAGGTCAGGGGTATTTATATGGTTTAAGATTTTCCTATAAGGTGTAAATTTTCTACTATCACTTTTCCGTTGTATAATTTGGAATTAGCGAAGATATTTTAGGTAATAATAAGGTTTTTGCAAGTGTTTTTAAAACAGTGCTTTTACTGCATTTACTGCTGTTTAAAACGTAATTATTAAATATCAGCTTCCGCCTGTCAAAAGTGCTTACAAAGTAAAATTTAATATCATCGTCTTTTGAATATCTACGAGCTCTATAAATAATACTTTTCGATATACATTGGTAATTCAATGGGCAGGTTTTGTTTCGTAGTTGCAATTATTTTTGAAAGGTCATTATTGTTAGTAGTATGGTAACTGATACTATTCGGGTTGGCCAAGTATTTATTTTTATATCATATTTTCATGTGGTATATTTATCTATGTACTTAATGCAATTAACAAATTCGAATAACATTTGTTAAACAAGTTTAGTGTGAATGAATGATGAAATTTTTTGTGAATTATGTTTACGAAGAATTTGCCTATGTGTGTTTGGACATTACGGGTGAAGGTTATGTTAAACCAAATAATGTTACACTTACGCGAATTCTGCTTATTTCACCATGCGTTGTTTTTAGCAGAAGATTGTAAACTAGTGTGCAGTTTACTTTTTTCTGAAGCAATAATGTAACTAAGTTTAGAATTGTCAAAATATCCTTATTCCTAGAGTTGGTACATAAACGAAATTGTATGCGAGTCCTAAGTGTATGGTTTGTACAGGGCATTGCTGTGGTCGAATATAACATCTAACAAATTCACGACTTTACCGTGACAGTTGTAAAATTACTATCGTAAAAAAGGACATATATATATATATATATATATATATATATATATATATATATATAAACAATGTATATAAGCAATAATTTATATATATATATATATATATATATATATATATACAAGCAGTATATATGTATAAATACATAATTATTTACTTATTTACTTTTTGGTTTTAATTAAATCAGACCAGTAAAGAGTTGTATTAAAAAAAGTGTTCAATATATATATATATATATATATATATATATATATATATATATATATATATATATATAAACAATAATATATATATGTATAATTTATTTTTGTATACAATATCAGTATCACATTACTGACCTCAGGAGATAAGTTCTACTCATATATATTTATAGATATTTATATATATTTATAGATATTTCCTTGAAGTAGCTGGTTATTGCTTTTCAAGTTAAAAAAAAATGAAAAAAAAATACTTAAAGTTGTCATTACTTTGAATTTTCTATATAAGACGCAACGCGTAAATCGTTTAGGACTTTCAGTATATTTTACTGAGATCTCTCGACTTTGAAAGAAAAAGAATCTATCAGATCTGCACAAATATTCATGCCTGCCTAAAATAGAAGGTGTCACATACGCGCGAAGCAATTTGCGAAAGAATACACTAACTGACGTTCTCTGATCCCACGACTCAATCAGGCATTCTCTTGCAAGTATGCAGACCTAATTAGCGTTTATCTCCATCTACTTGTAAAACCGGAGATAAATTTCAACTGATGCATATTTCGAATACCATGGACATCACATGTAACGAATGAAGATGTCTTAAGGAGAATATGGACTACGAAGAAACAGGCTTGCTAACAATTAGAAAGAGACAGCTGGCAAATTGCGGGCACATAATGAGGAATGAACGCTTGAAGTATTTAACAATCACTGGGCCAATTGAATACAAGTGAAGCAGAGGAAAAGAAGCGAGTAGCATACTTGACAAGGCTTAGAACGTGGATGGAGGAACCAGTACGGGACTGCAGAAGACGGTTCATAAACGAGCACATCTGTCATTCATCTGTCACGTTGTTTTGAAATAGTTTCCCACTACTCACCTAAGTCAGTGCATCATTGTTCGATCGCAGGCAAAAATTAAACGAGAAGATTTAATAATGTTTTCTAATGCAAAATGAAAAACAAAAAAAAGGAAAGGATTATTTGCAATTTTTCAAATCTTAACGAGCAGACCTCAAACTCTATTTTGTAAATCAGTCAATTAAATTGCCATATGTGATACAGACTTGGACGATCATGTCTCTTTCGATTCATGACTAACTAGGCAGAATATTTTCCCGCATTAATTAGCCATTTCTTTCTGTGATAGACTCCTTGCCAACTCAATCTATCCTGTTGTTTATCATATAGCTGGATGAAGAAGTGATGGAGTCATACCTTTCCCAAAAGTGTTTTAGCGGAAAAGAATGAATTCGAAGTCGGCTCCCTGATTTCTCATTCTGAGCCAATACCCGTTACATCACAATGCACCATACCCAAATATATACAGTTCTCTCAACTCGTCGTGAACATGCATGGTGGATTTACTTATGATGCCATTAAGAAAAATGCAAATATCAAAAATAAAATTTATTACTACAAACATGCACATTAAATTGCATATTCCTCCAAAAATTACGCAATCATGGCACTTGATACTTTCCTTTCTGCATAATCTGCTTTGTATACTCAAAAAATAAAGTTTTCTTTTTTATTGCCTTCGTTACCTTGTCGATTTCGAAGCATTTCTTTTCATACAATCGCTACCAACCTTGTCTTGAAATTCTGTTCATCCCATAGCTGTTGGGGCAATATATTTTGTTCACTAATGTCCCCTCTGTCATGCAAATGTTATTTAAAATAGAAAGTAGTTGTTGTATATATGGTAATAGATAAGAGGCGAAGTTTCATGAGTATATGTGAGAAAGATATTTGGGAGTCTTAGACTTGAATAATTAAGATTGTTTTAGGCGAGAAAGTATCAGTTTGTAGAAAGAAATCTTTCGATTGGCTAGTAGAACAAAAAAGAAGTGAGAATGGTTCGTGGTAGTTTTCGTGATATGGTGGATCTTAGTCGTAATGGTTAAAGTTAATGCAAGTAAATAATATCGCTCGTCAAATTCATGCCTCAGTAAAACCACCAGATTAAACAAATTTTGGGGCTTAGTTAACTAGTTCCATATTCATCATCGATTAACCTTACTCTATCTGTGAATTCATATCTGTATTTACTGACATGAATTTGGTGTAGCACCACGATATGAAGTGTTACCATATGGTTCAAAATAACTACAGCTACCATGGTCTGATCAGCACGCTTGCTGATTGTTACAAAATAAATATGCCACTTATATTTAATGCGTATAACGTAGAGGAGCTGCTAGAAAATATACAAGAAATTGAGACTTGAAGAATTATATTATACCAATGTTTTTACTTTCAACTATTCGCGACTTGGAAAAGGTTTAAGGGAATGTCACGTTGAAACACCCGTTTCTCAACGAACACTTAAATTAAGCAACACCTATATGGGTGACCGATTTATAAAAACCAGAACCCGTTAACTCGGACATCTAGCTGATCATGGCTCAGAAGTTTTAACTAAGAAGAGAGTTGGGTTTGTTATATTCACTTATGCGCAAATACTATTAGGAAAGGCATGAAACTACCTCTTCTCCAGCAAGCTAAGAAGCAATCAGTAAGACTCTTATCATTAAAAAATGATGTTCAGTTTATAAAAAAAATATTTGGAAGGGTTGTGGTTTCCTTGGAACACAGTCTTCAGCCAATGATTCCCTCATAACAATCTTAAACTCTTTATGTCTAGGGCCTACTTTTGCTATTTTTGTTGTTGTTTCTTTTTTTAATGATACATTTACTTACTTATCAACACTTTGCGTATTATTTAAAGACAGAAATTCTATTTTTAGTCTTTAAAAATTAAAAAAAGTATAATAATATCTCCGTGATAAAAGTCTTAATAGTCAACCCATAGCTGGTGAGAGAAGAAGTGAATTCATATATTTCCTATGAGTATTTGCACATTATTGAATTTAACGAACCCAACGCGAATTGGTACTCGGCTCTGCGATTAACAAGTCCGCACCATCATCCATTACACCATGCAGACATCTACGCCTCCAGCCCCGTTTATTACTAAGTGTTTACCCATCTGGATATTTACAGCGCTCGACACTGCTTAATTTCGGCGACGTAATGCAACCAATGTCTCAGTGTGGTTTGACTGTAATCCTTCAAATTAGTCTATGCTACAAAATCTAATAAACTGAAATTCCTCCTTCAATAAAAATTCTATATAGTAACCCTCTGCTTCGAGTTGGTTCTTTACTCTTTTTATTTCCTATATTTCATCTAAAACTTGCAATCGCTTCTCCAGATATTCAAAATCGTTATCTAATTTTCATACAGATCTTGTACAATTCTAAATATTCACCGACTTATACTATCGTTCAGTTACTTCTTTTTCAATAACGACATACAAACATTTAGCTCAGTCTTGTACCAACTCACGAAAAACAGAATCATAATGAGTCAATTACTAAAGCGTATGCATATAAGATCTGGTCAACTGCATCACTCAAGGGAAACTAAAGTTTCACAGTTTTGATTTCTAGTGATACTGTAACAACGGTTGTCTTTACCCATTTGCCCCGGAAGTCAAGTCGAATGCCCGCAAGAAGAAAAGATGAAGATTTCCAAAGAAATTTAATCGTAGCAACGTCCGGTAACACGATCTTACCAAATACCATTTTACTTGGTCAAGTTAAAAGGAGATTTTCTTTGATGACCAACCCATCACAGCTTTTTGGATCATTGACCGCGTGGAGAAACGAACATAAAAGGAGCCTTTCCGTTTTGACAGAGATGAAAAACACAGCTTGAAGCTGATCAGTTGAAAGACTTTCATAAATTCACAAATTGTTGGTTGCAATAAGTATGTAATATTCAGTGCTATGGGTTCCGGATCCGTATGACAATTTTGGCTAAAGGACACAAACTTTTAATCTCATGGGAATGAGAATATCTTTTGAAAATGCCGAAAATTCCTTGCAGTAGAATGTAGAAAATATCGATTTGAAATTGAAATGTCATAAAAGGCAAATGCATCTATCAGATGTGATAATCAATATATATGATAAACGTATGGATAGCATTGAGTAGATAAGCGTTCATTTTATATACCATATTCTTTCAGAATATTGTTGATCATGTCTCCCGCCATCTTATTATTATCTTAGCTGTTGTGATCTAACATTTGTCTTCAAACATTTTCCCTAACCAACTTACACTACCGACCATAATTATTAGGCACCCCCAGTGTTTTCAAAAACTGATGTGTTTCATACTATTTCTTGTATTTATTGCCAAGTAAATAATTGTGAATGAAAATATAATGCTTCTTTTGTTAATACTGCACAATAACATTTGCATCAAATGAATTTATAAATATTTAACAATTACCTATATTACAGTTTCATCAATGAAAGATTGCAGAAAATTTAGGGTGATTCGTACGAAGTTATCTTTACTTCTGTGCCTTCTACAATTTTGCAAAGTAATAATAACAAAAGAACCATTTTATTTTCATTTAGAATTACCAACTTAAAAATAGTATGAAATAGATCATTTCTTTAAAAAAAATGGGGTGACTTAATAATTATGGCCGGTAGTATACATAAATTGACTTTACCTATTCCGTATAGAAATTCGTAGTAATTGTTTTCATGATCAAACCTCTGTGGTGCCTAGCACTTACCTATTTCAGGGCAGAACATCATGTGCGTTGTGGTGCAGTGGATATCGACTCGGAACAAGAAATTGAAGAGCAGAGTTCGATTTCTAGTTGAATTAGTTGCATCACGTACATGCAAATACTCTTGGGAATCAGTCGGTTTTCTATCTAGCTATGGGTTAAATAGCAGGACATATTGGATTCTGTTGCCTTGGTTGGCAACCATTCTACTGCAGAAAGTAATGGCAACCTACTGTAAGGAAAATATTCTGGCCAGTCAGTCATGTCTACAAAGAGACGTGATCGCCAAATCATTTATCACGCATGGCACTTAACTGACTGACAACCTTTTATAACTGAAATCGCTGAATGTAAACGTACATTATCTGCAGACAGCTTCTTCTCTCGAACATTCTCGCTTGTGGAATTCTGTCACAGCCTCTTGATTTCCAGTCAACTTTAATCTTCAAGTTTATAAATGCAACGTCAGTTGTTATGTCTTTTTCATTCATGTTTTTATTGTTCTCTCTCTCTCTCTCTCTCACTTTCTCTTTCTCATAATTTTTCAAAACATTTTTATATCCAGTACCCCTTCTGTGTTTTATAGGCTTAAAATTTATCGTTTGAATCGAAGTAAATGTTTTAAAAGTATTTAAGTAAGGGTTATATTTAAATGCATTAATGATATGATTGTTATATTTATGTCAAAATATAGAGTTTAAACGATTTTAGCCTGAAGTAAATTATATAAAGAATGTTGTTATTCTAGATTAAATTAGTGATTATCTCCCTTTTTTATGAAAAAAATATATTTCTGTTCATGTAATCGGGCACAAGAAATCTGAGAGGACGACATTCCGGTCTTATCAAACCAAATTTTTCTGGACAGCATGCACATCCTGTTTTTCATAAACAATTTACCATTAGTGTTTTTCATTAAATTTCGTTTTGTAGCTAAGATTTCAAAATTAGAACAAATAGAACTTTGTAAAGAGCTTTGCATTACTAACAATGCAACCAATGTTGAAAAAATACAAGACAAATCTGGTATCTTGTATAAGATTAATACAAGAAGGAACAGATATTGGAATCGTGTTAGATAAAGAAGTTCAAATAGGTAATAATTAAACATTTTGTGGCAACAAACAAAGATTATGTTTCGTTTTATTAGGTATCTGATGTACGCTTACTATCATACTTTTAATAATGGCCTTTTTTTTAATGAAGAAAAGCTGACGCATTTCTCACATGCAAGGGAATTAGCTACTAGATGTTAAGTATGAAGTTACATGTCTATAACGAGTTATTAAGTGAATGTGTTTATATAGATTTATAGCTATAAAATCTCTAAGCTTTACGATCCACAGAAAAGATTTGAATATATTTGACAGAAATTCAATTTATGTTTAAAATACCTATTTATTTTGTGCAAAGATAACGATTATTTCCTTTCTGAAGCGGTTTGGCATATTGGCTAACTTATATATATATACGTAATTCAGTTTTGGTTTTTACATAGGAACATCAAATTTTAACATATGTTTACTATTAGGCTGTTCAGAAAATAATGGCTTCCAATATTTATAATAGTTGCACAAAATATGTATTACACTTTTCTAATAATTAAAGGTCTTTTCAGCAATCTCTCATTTAAATTTAACTTAAACTATTGTATTCACGCCTCGTATTGAACATGAAAAAAGAAGAGACGGGTTTGCTTTTTTTGCATGAGTTCGAGCATGGCTATAATGCTTCTCAAACAACTGTTACCATTAATAGAGCGAGTGGTCGAAGGATTCGATTGTCATAGAACAGTTGACGCGGGTTTCAGTAATTCTACGGTGGGGATACGAATCTTGAAAATCAAAGAAGAAGAAATACCTGCAATTGGAAATTAACACCTGAAAACACTAACCAAATAAACTCACGTGAAAATGCCCGAAAAAGAATTCTTACGTGATGGATGTGAACAACATCGAGCCTCTCAAGAAAATTAATTCAGGTTATGTGCCATACGAAATATAGGATTAGGCAATCATATCTCCTTCGATCAATGACTGACTAAGCAGAATATTTTATCACAGAAGTTTGCAAATCTTTTTGTTATAGACTTTTCGTCACCCAAAGCTAATCTGTCCTGATATTCAACCCATAGCTGGAGGGAAAAATTGATAGATTCATACCTTTTCCAATTGTACTTGCGCGTTAGTGAATGCAACGAATTCAACTGGAATTCAAACTCGGCTCTTCGAGTTCTCATTACGAGCCGATAGTCATTGCATTATAAAGCACATCAAGGAAATTCAGTCAGTTAAGTGCCATACGTGAAACACCCTTGGGCGATCAGGTCTCGAAAGAGACATGACTGACTGGGCAGAAGATTATCCCGCAGTAGGTTGCCATTGCATTGCGGTAGACTGGTTGACGACCAAGGCTATAGAACTCAATCTGTCCTGTTATTTATCCCATAACTGCAAGGACGAGACGGATTAATACCTTTCCCAAGGGTATTTGCGCGTAAGTGAATGCAATGAATTCAGCTGGAATTCGAACTTGGCTCCTCAAGAAAATTACCAAGGTGAAAATGCTCGATAAATAGATACTGTGCGAACTCAATTACAGGAAAAACATGTTAAGTGATTTTAAGTTTGTTCCGTGCTGCACTTGCGAAATTCAAATGTCCACATTTCTAAGTCTGACAGCGGCTTGTGACGAGAGATATATAATTTATCACAGTTGTAAATGATCAGTGAACTTGCAATGGCTTGATGATGACGAATTATTCAATGTCTTTCCAAAACCGATATTGCAAGAACAGAAGACAACGCTGACTGCAATTCACCAATCTCAATTTCACCTTATATTACCAACTACTGATCTATTCTTATTTTGTGTATCTTTGTTGGGATACAATTTTAAGTTGTTATTATAAAGTGTCGTTTGTTTCGTTACTTGTCTTCAATATATTATATTACAAAATGTACGGAATCCGGTTTGTCAAATTTCGCCACAGTTTTACTCTCGTGCAAACTGGTTTATTTGTTTATGAAAACAAGAGAATTCGGTATTAAATATCCTAGAAAAAGTTTCGAAAGAAAAATATTTAGTCGAAAAGTATTTTCGTAGCTTGAAAGAGACGGAGACAATTAATAAAACTATAGCAAAAGAAACGAGCTTTCAGAATAAGAACACAAGATTAAAAGGAAGAAAGTACGAGAAGAAAATTGGAAAATTTTATTTATTACCAACGTATCAGAGTATAATAGAAAAAAAATGTTAGAAGAGAGATCAAAAAGAGAGAGAAAAGTATATAATTTCCCGAAAACTATAAATGAGGAAAAATAGAAATAGAAAATAAATTTAAGAAAAAGGTTTTAAATCAAGTTTTTTAAAAAGTTGGAGAAAAATATACTCACATAAATTTGGAACGGCAAATAAAAGAACAGAAATGATGGATACACAGAGGATACCTAAAAACAAGAAAAGAAATTTCTTATTATCGCAGAGCCGAACAAATGACTCCGGATAAACTAAACTAAAAATCAAAATAAGAATACGCAAAGCAGACAAAAAAAAAGGGAACACCGCCTGAACGCATAACAAAGGCAGGTGGGTAAACAATTTTATCAGTGAATGCAACACACTAGAACAAAAAGTATTAGAAAAAATATGCATAAATAAGTAGAGTAAGTCAGTTACTGTGGTTTGTTTAACCGTCTTCATTTTGATAAATTCGAGAAATGGCGGCATCACAAATAAAATGTAGTCGGAGTAATTAAAAATCGTATACGGAATGTTTGACCCATATCGAGAATACAGGTTTCGATGACTAAATTGTCGTGCCAACTATGCAAAAATGAATATAGTACTGACGTCGCATTTTAACAGTTATTTTTATAAATTGTCGTCTCAACTATGCAAAAATGAAAAAAATCCAGATGTCTCATTTTAAGTTATTTTTATAAATTGTCTTCTCAACTATGCAAAAATAAAAATAGTGTGACCTCTTATTTTAATAGTTATTTTTGTGTAATTTTGAAAAATATATCTCGAATTACTAAAAAAGGAAATTTCTGCAAGAAAATAGTCATTGGCTTTTACCAGGGTCTCAAGACGGCTTCAGAATCTACAGCATCTCTTCTGGACGGTCTCCTCTGTTTATATTGTTGAATGCTTTTATAATTCTTTCTTTCCAGTTTGTTTTTGCAGTTACAAGAAGTTTTCTTGGTCTTTCGCCAAACTGCGCCGCGGCTTAATAACCAAGAGAATCTTGGGAGATAGAGGTTCAGACTTGTTCGCAGAAATTGTCTGACAGCAATGACTGCTTTCTCCTGCTTCTGTGGCATGTTTCAGAGTCCTTTTGTCAGATGTAGATTATTATAGCAGCCATCCTCTTGACCTCTGGTAAAATGAACTGCGACGTGGTGCTATATTTCTCACAAACGTTACCCAACTGATCCCACTATACCGAGCAGTATACAAAAAATGACAACAACGCATGCACGAAATTTTTGTAAAAGTATATAATGGTGACAAATTACCCTTAGCACTCTGCAAATTGAACTATAGAAAGCTGTGTTGAGAGTCGTAAAAAAGAGAAACAAGTCATATCATTGCAGACCTCGAGCACAGATTGAAGATGAAAAGAGATGAAAAAAAAAAACACTGTATGGCGTTATCTTGACAATAATGTAAAATGTAAAATATTCAAAAATACCGTTTTGCTAACAATAGTTTAGCAGTACAAAAATGTCAAAATATATTTTTTTTCAAAATATTCAAAGGAGAATATGCAATGGTAATTGTCCTGATCTGGCATCTCTGCTTTAATCAATTTCCCTCACCTCTTTTCTCTAAGTACATTCATGACAATTGGTCTGATGAAGATTTAAAAAAATGTTGCTATTTATATTCCCTCCGACTCCCTAAAAATTGTGCATCTGGGAACTCGTTAGATTTCTTTACAGACTTTGGGGTGGCTGTAGTAAAACTAGAACGTATGAATGTACTGCTTTTGTGTGAAGAATACTGATATATATATATATATATATATATATATATATATATATATATATATAAAGTGTATGTATATAATTATAAATATCAATTTATATATATATATATATATATATAAATATACAATTTGTTATATATTATATATATATATAATTCATATAACATACAGATTTTCAATAATAAAAGAACACCATACGACAAAGCACTAAAGAAATGTGGATACAAACAACAAATACAATATACGCATCAGCGACAAAAAATCAAAAACAGAAAAAGAAATATCATCTGGTTCAATCCACCATACAACAAAGCCGTCAAAACAAACATAGGTAAGACATTCCTGAATTTATTAGAAAAACACTTCCCGATGACAAACCGATTAGCAAAAATATTCAACAAAAACAACGTCAAAATTAGTTACAGTTGCATAAAAAATATTACACAAATAATAAAAAGCCACAACAAAAAATTAACAAACTACAATAATTCAATCGAAGAAGCTCAATGCAACTGCAGAAAGGGACTACATGCCCACTCCAGAGAAATTGCCAGCAAACAAATATAGTATATAAAGCCAAGGTAAGTGCAAACAACAACACAATATACTACATCTGAGCCACTGAGGAAAGAAATAACAGCCACAATCTTTCATTCTCCAATAGAAAATACTTGAATAGCACTACACTATCAACATACGTATAGCGTCTAAAAGTCAGAAATATTTCACCAACAATAAGCAGGAAAATACTGAAAAAAGCACCTGCTTACAACAACATTAGAAAAAATGCTTACTTTGCCTACATGAGAAAGTACCAATTATATCTCATACCCCACAAAAAAACTTACTAAACACGAGATCAGAACTAATTTCCAAATGCAGACATGAAAAAAAAATACCTAATATCAAAATTTATGCCAAACGGATAAAAAAAAATCACACGTCTCTGTCATAGTAAAATTAATAATTAATAAACACTAACAAGCATTACAAATTAGAATTTTCACCATGTAAATATACGCAACCACAAAAAAATAATAAAACAAGCCAATAACCGAATTTAAAACAAAAAATAACAATACAGCCTTAAATAAAATAATAGCAATTCTTACCTAACATAGTTTCACACAGAACCCATCAAAAGTACATATGTACGTACTAGAAATCGACAACTATTCGCGCGTTGACACCGCTACACACCATTCAAATATGCCAACCGAATGAGTGTGTATATGTGCAACGGCACACATATACATATATATACCGAACCCCGCACGATTCGCATGTGTGTTTATGCAAGCCTCAGTGACCGAACGCGCGTACGTGTGTGTGTGTGTGTCCTTGCGCGCGTTGATGGGTGTACAAATGTATATATATATATGTCTACGTCTGCGGTGACGACAGATTTTTTCCCACACTTCCACAAACATACACAAATATAACTAATTTAAAAAAAAAAATAATCAGTTTTTCTGACGATCGCAAAAGCGTCAAACCCAGGGTTACAAACTCACACCTATCTATCTATCTATCTATCTATCTATCTATCTATCTATCTATCTATCTATATATATATATATATATATATGTTTAGCTAAGTTTAACATAAAGCGTATGTAAGACAAGTTTTCGTTTTATCCCCACTTTTAGCCGTGTATCCACATATTTTTATTGCTCAAAATAAATATTACTTTCCGCTATGATACTTAGATTTTGAATTTAAGCCCAATATTAGAGTGTCAGCAAGGTCACACCGTTATACAATTAGGGATTAGGGCCAAATCACGTTGATACCACAGACCCAAAGGATAACTGAAGTTAAGCAAAGCCAAGTCTAGTCAATATCTAGATGGGTAACTGCTTTGGAATACTAGTCGCTGTAAGCTCAGGTGCTCGTATTGTGAAATTATTAATGGTTTAGAAATGTCAATTGGAGAGCAGAGTACAAATCTTCGTTGGGTTCCTTCTATAATATTGAAGATGGTATGATTCAAACACTTTCCCCATATATCTGGCTTAATTTTAAAGATTTGTCTCACTAAATAATTATTATCTAACAATAACTGATAATGTAAAAATATTTTCTGGCTTACAATAATCTGCAAGGGATTGATAAGTCGTAGAATATTAATTAATCATATCAAATCAGTTTAGAGTAGACTTTAATTGATGTAAGTTCTATGTTAATATTTTTTTCTCGCACTTTTCTTCCAGTTTCGTGCTTCGCCGTCAACGTTGAACTTGAAAAATGTAAATGCAAGTCAATCCTTCTCGTCTGTTTTCTTAATAACAGTTCTTTTGTTGACCTCTCTTGGAAGCTTAATTGTCTTGTTTGGGTTGAAAAAGTTAAAAATTTTAAAAAAAGAGTAGATACCATAGATGAAATAGAAACGTCCATATTACAGGGTTGTTGTAGTCTACTGCGACAAAGAGAACAGGAACAAAATGTTTGAGGAGGCCTGCTGAAACTCAGTTTTTAGTAGTAGCTACTAATCGTTGCGTATGAACCCATATATGCATTACATAATAGCAAAATCATAAATTTTATATGACTTTGGCATTTTCAAGTTGTTTCAAGAGCGCGTGAAATGATATCGAAATATGAATTATTTTAAAGAATTAATTTTCATTTAAAACGATGCTCACGTTTTCAGTGCATTGCATATTAATGAATGAAGGAAAATCCATGGAAATCGAGGTTTTGCTGAAATGCAAACATTATGTTAATGAGAACTAATCAAGTTATCGGAAAACCACTTTTAATAATTTCCTAGGAAAATTATTTAGGTGTTAGGTGAATTGAATAGTAAATGATTGAAAGGAAGCAAAGCAAAAAGGATGCACAAGAAATAATAATACTATTGAGATTAATCGTGATCAAATATCAATAAAACAGAATGAATTTTTTTATTGACATCGCAATTCCTGCAGATTGTAATGTATTTTTGAAGATATTGAAAAAATATCAAAATAAAAGGATCTTGAAATGGAAATCTCAAAATGTGTCATATGTGGACATCAATAATTCCAGTTATCGTAAGAGATCTTTGATTGGAAACGGTTCCAATAAACTAATTAAAGTGATTCCTGGTAGCCCATGTCTTAAATAAATACAAAGATTGTAAACTCAAGTACAGCCAATGCATTACGAAATATTCTATCTATGTAAGATGCGTGTAATCTTAGTTTGTTTGTTCGTTTTCTTTTGCAAACAGGATGAGTGGAAAATTTCTTGAAACCATTTCTGATGTTAGCTTTTTGGTTGGTACCCTGAAGGAAATGTGTATACAACAAAAATCCCAGGAAGCAAAAAAAAAAACAAAAAAAAAAACAACAATAACAACACAGAAATTTTTTTGGAATATACTGAGAAAAAACAAGAAAATGAAATGTAGGTTTGGAAAAAGAAGACTCGTTTTGCTTAGGAAAATGTACGGTTTGGAAAAGAGAAAAATGAAAAAAAAAGACAAACGAGAAAGAAAGAAAGAAAGAAAGAAAGAAAGAAAGAAAGAAATAACGAAGAAGAATTAAAAAAGGGAAAATTCGCATTTATATAAGAAAGAAAATAAAGACGAACAAATTGATTCGAATAAATATCATGAAGAGGAGGGCGAAAATAAAGTTACAGACCACATTTTGATGTTACCGAATGTAAGCAAGATAATAATTGAGAAAAATATGAAGCTAATTAAGTAGTATTGGAGAGCGAAAAAATACTCTCTTTTTCAAGTGTAGGAATAAAGCGAGATATATGAAATATCGCTGTTAGCATTTATGACATACATGAAGGGGAAATGTTATGAAGCTAAATTGACGTGTGGAGTAATTGTAGATCTGAAAATGTGATAGACATGACGATGAACAACAAAATTGTTCTCATGAATATTTCTCATTAGTGAGGACTTTCTACAAATACTGCGTCTTCCTGGCCTCCTGCCAAACAACAGAAGTCCTCAGATTTATATTTATAGGTATCTATACAGATTTCTTTGACGTATATACCAGCATGTATGCGCTTTAAATAACTCATACTTATACACACACAACAATATAGGATTTCATAATTTCATTCAGCTTGTTAATAAATTCGCTTCTGTAATATATATGTATACCACATTGGTTCTATTGAAGTAAACGTATGCTTTCTTTCTATCCACTTATATTTCTCTCATCTATGTTTCTATCTCAATTCTTTTTCTATCTATCTATCTATCTATCTATCTATCTATCTATCTATCTATCTATCTATCTATGATTTCGTTGTCTCTCTAATGCCAACTATCTATCTATCTATCTATCTATCTATCTATCTATCTATCTATCTATGATTGTGTTTTCTCTTTAATGCCATTTATCTATCTATGATTGCGTTTTCTCTCTAATGCCATCTATCTATGATTACGTTTTCTCTCTAATGCCATCTATCTATTTATGATTGCGTTTCCTCTCTAATGCCATCTATCTATTTATGATTGCGTTTTCTCTCTAATGCCATCTATCTATTTATGATTACGTTTTCTCTCTAATGCCATCTATCTATTTATGATTGCGTTTTCTCTCTAATGCCATCTATCTATTTATGATTACGTTTTCTCTCTAATGCCATCTATCTATTTATGATTGCGTTGTCTCTCAAATGCCATCTATCTATCTATCTATCTATCTATCTATATATATATATATATATATATATATATATATATATATATATATATAGTTATGAATTAATTTTACATTGCGACACGGGTAATTCTATGTTTCGAGATAGATTCTCTTCTTCAGGCATTGTTTGATGTTGGTTATACAGATGATTTTACATTTAAATACAATGCATTTTTAACTAATTTGACCGAAGATTCATTTTGGATTTTGGCTCCAAAGAATACAATACCTTTTTAACTAACTTTTTATTTTTTTTCCTCTTTTTAGATTAAGAAAAAGTTAGTATGTATTCTTTGGGGCCAAATTACAAAATGAATTTTTGCTATGATAAGTTAAAAGAAACACACGTGTAAATTTTATATCTTTCCAAATACATACACAGAAAACCAAAGGTTTTTGTATTTAAATGTAAATCATCTGTACAACAAACATCAAACATTGCCTGATGAAGAGAATCCAACTCGAAACATAAGACTTTCCATGTCACAATGTACAAGTATTCATAACTATACAATTATATTAAGCTCTATGATATTTATTATATTGAGCACTGTTCATGATTAAATAAATGCTGTGGCACTCAAAATAGTAAAACCTTGAGTCCTCTTCACCTGGAATTATATATCTATCTATATATATATATGAGAATTGTTTCTTGCTATCTATATATTTATCTATCTTAATTTCTTTTTATTTCTATTTATCGCTCTCTCTTTCTCTCTCTCTCTCTCTCTCTCTCTCTATATATATATATATATATATATATATATATATATATATAAAAAGTGGTTTTAAACCAGCCGATTTAAAATTACCGCTCGAACCTTCTAACGTGCGTGCATAATCTCATTTAAATGTATAAATCGAAACCCTCCAAGTATGAGTTAAATAGTAGAACATGTATCTGAAGAAAAAAAAACATTGTTGTTTTACAAAAAATTGTTAATGCAATATTCACTCGCACAGAAAGAATGATGCTTATAATTTTAAGTATGTTCGGACATGAAATAATCCATAAAATATTGACGAAACATAAAAAAACAATTAAATCAATCAATAATTATCGAATACAAGAACCGGTGCATTTGCACTTATGCAAAGGAATTGTCCCAAATTAAATCTGTGTATCCACTGAATCATAACGTATTATGGAATTCGTATGTTATTTTGTGGGCATATTTGCTATTTTAGAGTCTTTTTCATCGTTTTTGCATTGCAAGATACAAATATTTATGTTCTCGAGCACATTTTGAATGAGGCTTCTTAATTTAATCGACTACCAGCATATTTGAGAAAATCTCATCGATCAACTCATAAAAGACGTCAGACGCAGAACGAAAGAATTGCCTAGATCTGAGTATGAAATTAATAGCCGGAAATAAGTATTCGTCAGAGATGTTTATTAATATTAAGTGCGTAGCGTTGCTTAATATCAAATTGCAAAACTCTAAATGTAAAACATGTCCAGTAAAATTAATGTTAACCAAATTAAGACTAGCTTTTATTTATCTTTTACAGCACAGACATTGACTGAACCCTCAATGATAATAATTTGTACGGATTAATCCTTTTAGGTATCGATTTACGTAGCGTATCCCTGTCTGGAATAACTTCAGATGTCTTAAGCGTTCAATACCAAATGTGTTATTATAAAATAGTGATGGCAATCAATAAAATAC
Organism: Ascarosepion bandense; assembly: GCA_037127315.1. Lineage (NCBI taxonomy): Eukaryota > Metazoa > Mollusca > Cephalopoda > Sepiida > Sepiidae > Ascarosepion > Ascarosepion bandense. Next base: position 5,095,842 of record JBBBDQ010000603.1, on the reverse strand, counting down.
TTATGGACCGCTATTAACATATATTAACCATTGAGGTACTAATTGTATAGTACCTCAATGTATTCTGATATTTTATATTGTTAACACACTGTTAGTACAGTTAGCAATTAGTAAAGCAGTAGTACCGATGCGTTATAAAATATTTTGTTTAAAATATTGATATATTAATTTTCTAACTATATATTTTTTGTGTGAGTCACTTGTTTAGAATGCGTCTATTTAAAATCTCACGTTTCGTCTTTTTCGAAAACTCGCCAGCAGCAAGACGTTATATACGCGGATGCCCAAAACGACACTTGATGGATCAGTTGAAAAATCCCTGATACAGGCTAACATCGAGTTAGGGAACTTGCTGGAAATCTGCCTTCCAGATGTAAGACCCTCCGAGTTAGTGAAGGAAGATGAATTTCGAGTTTAACCCTCAGCATGAAGAAAATTTCTGATGTGCTGGCTCCCAGACGCGTCCTTTAGGCAAATTTCTCTATGACTCCTGTTCACGATTCTTCAAGGGTTGGTATGGGCTTCATGGCCATTTCCGTCACCACTACCAGACGGAAGAAAGAGAATAAGAAGAGAAAATGACGATTCCAATGTTCGAAAGAGAGCGGCTACGACGACAACGACGATTACATTGAACGTTATTTTTTTCTATAATAATTAGCAGAAAAAACATTTATTTGAAGAAGCAAAAAATCTATACTGAGACTGTTTCTTGTTACCTAACAAAGATTTTCTTATTAGTGTGTTTTTAAACAAAACGACCTAAGAAACCGTTCGTCTGAAAATCTGAGATAAATAGGAAAAAATTAAAAGGCCTGTTTTAAAACTGTTTATTATCCATCATATAGATAATTAAGGAGAATATGTTATCGAAAGATTATATGTCTTGTAAGGACCTTCCTCTTCTTTGTACCTTGTTATTTCAGAATGTATATACTTACGTATTAGTGTGCATTTAAACAAAAGAATTTAAACAAGCAGATGTCTGAAAATCTCATAAATATAGAAAAGTCACTGTATTCGTACAACGCGGTAACATCACCCTACCAATGTACAACTCATGTTTCTCAAAAATATTACTGTAAAACTTTTCGTTTCGTGAAGAGGTTTTCATTTCTTATACGTAACTTAAAATTTTATTCACCATTTCAGCTCAATCAATGCGATAATGTCACTAAAATTCAAATCCTTACTGAGATTGAAAGAAAATATTTTAATAATGAAAAAGGGCAATTAGGAACAGTGTCCATGAAAACAGAAGATTGTAACTTGTTGAATTTACATTGGAGAATATCGTATGTATCTGGGACGCAAGAAATTGGGTAGATTCTCACGGGCATGAAGTGAAAAAAATACCATAGTACTTACCATTAAATCTAGCTATTTTAACAGCGAAAGGGTGATACCTAGTTGCCAATCTAGCAGTATATTTAAATTCATACGTAGGGATACAATGAAATTAAGATCACTGCAACAAATTCCATGAAAATATTTATAGAACAGACAAGTAGGATCTACGTCATAGTGGTTGAAAAGTGACTCGTGTCGAGATGACAGTTCATGGGTGATAAAATTTCAGAGCTTTCAATAAATTCTGTCTTGAATCTCGAGATATATAATAGGAACAACAAAACCAAAATGGCAGCAATATTCAACGAATGGAAGATTTATAAAGATGCAAATATTCTGGCGGGAGAAAACTAAAAAATAATACTAACCAGGGTTTTCCGATTTCGGGGCCTCTCTGAACGTATATACTTTTCGCTGATAAGTGAGTAAGTTCCTATATCTCTCTGGCGAAGATGGCTATTGGCTACATTAGATTGATACACCGGTTCCGTACAATCACCGAAATTAAGCAACATCGAGTCTGGTCAGTACCTACATAGGTGGCCGCCTATAGAATACCAGGTGCTGTAAGGTTTGGATGTACCAGCGCTGTGATGGATATTCACTTAATTGAGGATCCTAGTTTCGATTCTCATGAGTTCCTTATATTCATTTATGCATAAATAACTTTTTCACTACTGCTCCTCCCTCAAATAAAGGTTGCTTATTAGGACTTCCATCACTAGAACTTCTTTCACAATTACGTGTCCCGGAAACCACATCAGGAAGAGACAGATGAGATTCCTCCGACACGTAAAGTGGAAGTAGCGTCTAGGGAATTCGATACTCAAAGGACGGATAGAAGGAAAGAAAGAGAGAGGAAAGCAGCGTGAGACATACTCGATAAGCCTTAGCAAATAGATAGCGGAGCGGGTTTTGAGAGAGAGATACCAAGAAAAAAACATTGAGAACGACAAGAGACAGAGCCAATGGGAAGTCCATTTTGTTCGCCTACGTCTTGAAGGAATATGGCACACGAAGAAGAAGATAACTAAACTATTATTTTCTACAAAACTATTTGTACAATCTTAAAAGATTTAAAATCTAATTGTTTTTGCTTGCAGTGAATAACATGTAATGAGTAGATAATGCGTAAACAACTGTTCAACAACCAACCCAATCTCTCTCTCCCATGCTTTTATATGTGTGACTCACAGGTTCCGCCGTTTCAATCAGATTTCGACCACCTGTTTGCAGCCATTTTCATCGGTTTAAGCCTAGATGTAACCAAGGTGTCTAGGTGGTAGAGTGATCTTTCCTTCATCTACTTTGTTTGAAGAACAGAGTGTAGAATAACTATTCCTTCCCCACCTCGAGTTAATCAGATAATATATTTTTAAAAAATAATCAGAAAATCGCTATTTTTACTTGACGGTAAAAATTTACATTTTAATATTATATATTGTAAAATATATTATATATTTTAGCCTGATGTGCCATAAGAGATTGTAATGAAATTATGAAAAGAAAGTATCAATACTAATGTAACTGCAATCAATCTCAGGTGCATTAATACAGAGGATTCAATGGAAAATAAAGGTATATTGACTATGATAACTCACATATTTTAGACTCATGTGACAGTAAAGAGACCTAGGCTATTGTAAATGATGTAATGGCAAGTTTTAAAAAATCGATATTAAAGTATTTGCAATAAATTTAATTTTCATTATGAAAGAGCTTCTAGAAAAATGATGATGAAAATATGACTTGCCACCTGCTAAATATTTAGGAAATCTTTTTTATGATCGTTTCTCTCCAAGCAAGACAATCCCACAAATGGTGCTTAAGCAGTTGAAGTATAAGAAAAGGAAAAACAAAGAACAAGGTACAGGGAAGCAAGTATACAGAATGAAATTCTACATTTGGGAATGCAAGAAAAGAAACTTCAGAGTATAAGAGACGGTTACATTTAACTATTTTAACGGTAAAAGTGTAGGAACTTAAATGCCAATCAAGTAAATTCATGTAGTTGGAGCAACAGGAAAAAACTCTTCAGTAAGAAACCGTGAAAATATTTGTAGAAAAGACAAAATGAAGCCAGATCTTGTCGCTGGATAGTAAGTAAATTCGAGTTGCTAAATCGTGATCATTTACGTTGCAGATTCTCTTTTGGATTTTGTCAAAGAACCCAAGATAAATAGCAGAATCTTCCGACGAGATATGGCAAACATTATTCATTGTACGTCAATTGTGGAATGTTAAAATACGTCAACATTATTTAACAATGAATTGTGAGAAACTCTATGAAGAATATCGAATGCAGAACGGCACAGAATACAGTATAAAATCAATTGTCATTGAGATTTCTTTGCTCATTATACTAAAGCATAAATATTTCTATATTTGTTTATATTTCTGAGATGATATATTGCAAATATTTACATTATTTACATTGCTTCGACTGTTGCCCTTATCTTTACTTCCGTATTCACGACGTTCCGCCCGTTGCCATTTGTCAAATTAAAATAACTTCTGAGATCTTATTGCTTATAATACGAGTATCTTATTTATTTAATATTTCAATATTGTCTGTTTTCTCTACGTCATTATAGTCTAGTGGATTAAAGCATTATTTAGATGAAGTGACTTGATCCAAAGAGTTGTGAGTTCTAAACAATGGTGAACAAAAAACTTAGCTGAGTTAAAGGGAGAAAATTAAGACATCCTGAAATAATAGGATTCATAAAACGAGAACAATCTACAATCTACAACAGTGATCGAAATAAACAGCTCAGTTCAGAATTCTAAATATCTCAAATAGTTTTGAACGTACACTACCGGCCATAATTATTAAGAAACCCTAGTTTTTTTTTTTTAAAGAAATGATGTATTTCATATTATTTTTAGTATTTTTTGCCAAATGAAAATAGAATCTTTTTTTGTTATGATTACTTTGCAAAGTTTTGCAAGCCATGGAAGCAAAGATGAACTTTTCCGAATCACTCTAATTTTTTTCATTTATTCATGGATGAAACTGCAGAGGGATAATTATTGAATATTCATGAATTCATTTGATGCGCATGTTATTGTGCAATATCAACAAAAGAACCATTATATTTTCATTTACAATTCTTCACTTGGCAATAAATACTAAAAAATAGTATGGAATACATAACTTTTTTAAAAACACTGGTGTGGCCTAATAATTATAGCCGGTAGTGTAAAATAGCCGGAACGTCGTGAATATGGCAAAAATATGTGGACATCAGTGTGAATAATGTAAATATATATTTCTTTATCAATGGTTAGCACAGTATGTTAAGCAGAGAGTATTATACACTTTGTAGCAGGAATAATCATAAGAGATTATTAGATATCATTCTTACACCACAAAAAACTATTTTAAATCATTTCAAGCATGGATCAATATGGCGATTTCTTTAATATGGAAGAGAATGCTTCCACACAGTTTCTTTTTATTTGCTGCTCTAAAAAAACGTTTGACCTATTATCGTCTTCCTGTTTTCTATTTAACTTCAGCCGTTTGCTCGATCTCATTAAGCACTGCTGCTGCTACGGTCTCCTCCTACTCTCTCACTCTTTACCACCCTTCTGTTTGTTAAAGGTGAGAGAAAGGCTGAGGAGAGTAGCGTTTAAAATGATAGAGGGGAAGGAAAAGCCCGTATACAAAGTAAGTGTCGTAATGGACGGACGAACTAAGTAACTAAGGAAGGAACAAGCACAATTATAATATGAAGATAACAATAATAATATAATTGCGTACGAAATATTTAGATTTTCAGTATCAAATAATCCATGAAGGTTGACATACTGCTAAAAACAACAATGATTTTTTTTAAAGAGAAACGTAAATTTCCTTTTTAATCTTTTTGTTATTTTTTGCCTTAGCATTAAAATCTTCCACATTGTTCCTCATCTCCCATGAGATTGCACAACATTCAATGGCCATATGGGATATAAGATATCACATATTACTTAAGTATTCTCTTTTTTGTATGCAATAACTTTTTCCTATCTCTTAATACTTATCTTAATTTCTAGAAGACAACTGATACTGTTGCTTTGCACCTTCTTAAATCTGTTATATTTCTTTCGTCATTTACTACACAGGTAATTAATGATGGCCTTTTTTTGACAGGAAATATTTTTCGCTCCTCTTTATAAGTGTTAATGCTTATCACTGAAAGTGTCAATCGACATTAATAAAAAATAGTGAAGTTCAGACTGTTGCCTTGGATATCTCAAAGGCATTTAACATGCTGGTATTTTTCACAAGCTGAAATATTATGGTATTCCGGTTCAGAAGTTTTATTTTATTTCATCATTCTTATCAAACTGCGAATTAAAAGCTATCCTTAACAGCTTTTCTTCTAGATCTTTTTGCATTAAGACGGGTTTCCAAAGACGCTGTTCTTAAAACTTCTTTGTTCCTAGTTTTCTTCAACAATATTTCAGATACCATTCGTTATATCTGCTAATGACATAACCACGCACTCTTGCAATTAATTCATTTTGCTGCTAATATAAAAAACAACATGTAATCTGTTTTTAGCACGGACAAGAAATAACTTGTTCATTTTAACACCTCTAAAACGAAATTCTTTTAATCGCTTCAATGATACTTTTTTGCCATCGATGAACATGGTTGATAGTAGACTCCATGAGTAATTGTATGTGCTTGAGCAAACATTTTCTTTTGATATGAAATGGTAATATTATATTGAATCAATTGCGAGTTTTACTTTTAGAAACATTTCTAGCCCAAATCAAGTTTACATTCACATTTGTCCTTGCATTGAATATTGCTAGTTCTTTGCATTTTGGAGATTATTAATGAAATACAATGTAGTACCAGGAGGTTTATCTCTCCGACGACCATGATGTAGCTTTCCTGTCAATTTTCTAAAGTTTGATAATCCATAAAAAAACTATCAATCAATGTTAATAATAGGTTTGACTAGTTTTACAGCCAATGCTACATGACGAGCTCTTTAACGCTATAAATTGTTTCTAAAAACATTAATCAAATTCTACTTAAAAAAGGAAAATCAAGATGTATCCGTATCACAGATCATCGTCCTGGAAAATGATATTAAGTTAAATTATCCGAACGAGAGAAATTGAATAGTTTTTTTGAGAGGGAAAATAATAAATAGTTTGGCATGGATTCAGTACTTGGAAAAAGTGAGTGGTTTTAATACTCTGTCTGTTGTCGCTTGTAAATAAAATAGCAAAACTGATTTAGTTCCTCTGAGTGAAGTGGATTGAGATGAAACAGTCAGACAGACAGAGGCACGGATACATCTGCTAGATTTTATTTATTTGCATCGAGATCAGAGTTGAGATTTTTCAGCGCAACGACATTTGCCGCCTCAAAGGCAACTCACGCAAACTTAGCCAAGCACACCTAATTAAAAGTATGCACAATAAAACACACGCGCAAATCCGCACAGACGCACAGAGAGAAAGACGTACGCATATAATACGTACGCACATAATAGGGATATATATACATAATGTGTCTTACATTATTATCAACTTCCTGTTTTATTTATATAAAATAACTACTTATAGGAAAATGAAGGTTTATCTTTTAGATCATGGCAATGTCTCTATGCGCAGTTCGGATAACAGCTGTTTTATTCTACGCAGATGTAAACAGACGTCAACCATATGTATGGACTTACCTCGATTTCAAAGTCATTTATTGAAATTCACTTCCTCAATTTCTTATCATTTATCGTTCTTATTTCGGATTTTTTTGCAGTCCCAACCACTTGTTATAACATTTTCTTGCACAAGATATTTTGGTTGTTTTGTTGCTCTTTTTATCGATAATCTTGCCTTCAAAATTACAAAGTTTTCTCGCATTCCCTTCCGTTTACTTGCTTTCCCGACAGTTACAATCATCAAGAATTCAAATGTAAAGTCAATAGTCATCTTCTATTTCAGTAACTTGCATCTTTCTTCTCTCTCTCTCTCTCTCTCTCTCTCTCAGGCTCCTTTCTTTGTCTACTCCACTCTCATCACCATTCTCATTCTTTTCCTACCCTCTTTTTAACACCCCCTCTAACATGACACATTTTCTCATAACCTACTTCCTATGTAAACCCTCTGCTCAACAATGGCAGTAAAATGCCTTGCTTGGGGCGACACGATTATTAAAAAAAAAAAGAAAAATACTTTTTTTCTCATTAAATATCTTCGATGAAAACTGTCTCTTTCTATTATCTTTTTCCTTCCTAATTTTCTTAAAACACTTTCCTTGTTCATTTGAAATACGTCTATTGAACAGGTGTAGAGGCTCATCCATTGTTCCCTGTTTAGGATGTGGTTTCCGGCTTTCTCTTTTCCAAACTTTTCACTTTTCTTCTTTTTTTCCATTGGAGTAGATAGACTAAAGTATCGCCCGGTTCACACTCCACCCACGTCTATTGAACAGGTGTAGAGGCTCATCCCTTGTTCCCTGTTTAGGATGTGGTTTCCAGCTTTCTCTCTTCTAATCTTCTCACTTTTTTTTCAATTGGAGTAGATAGATCTATCTATCGCCCGGTTCACACCCCACCCACGTCTATTGAACAGGTTAAGAGCCTCATCCCTTGTTCCCTGTTTAGGATGTGGTTTCCGGCTTTCTCTCTTCTAATCTTTTCACTCTTACGTAGCCCCCGGCACATTTACTTAGATTCTTTCCATATTTCTTAATTTTGTGAAGGTTATTTTTTATGCCTAAAATATATAATTCTAAAAGTAAGACAAAAGAGACTATAGTTATTCGTCTATAATAAGCATTTTCCCAGATCTAAATTTTTCATACATTTCCAATTTCCTAATTACAAACAAACTAGGAAAACCATTTTTTTTACTTTTTTGGTAGGATTCAGATGCATAGCTTTAAATTTTGTTAGATATTTTAGTTTACTTTAGACTATTTTGGGTTAAAAGGAGGAAAATAACTCGTGTTCTATCGTACTGTAGTTTTTTTTACAAAAGCGGATCATGTGAAAACCCTTCCTGGTGTCGCATCTGTTCATAAAATCTCTCGATTGTAATTCACACTAAAAAAAAAAAAACACTTCTACCAACATATAGGTATCCACAATGTAAGTTTTACAGTAGTAAGTAAGTAATATATATATATATATATATATATATATATTTTTTATATATAAAAGAAAATGGATGTCTATTATGTTTAATCATGAGCCGTTCTAAACATCGTATTTTGGCATTAATTTCAGATGAATATAAAGACAAAGTTCTTCAACATTTGGATAATTTTTATTAAGTTGGTTCTAAGCTTTCGGCTTACATGAACTATATTCAGAGAGGTTACATGAACGTTAACATAAAAGCATCAACCATCAGAGACGATTTTATCTTGTGTTGACATAAAACATTGCTAAGAAATGATAACGGTTACCAAAAATAACAAACGCAGTTCGTAAATTTGTATTGCGTTTCTATGATGTCACACCGCGTGAGAGCTCGAACGCTTAGAACAAACTTAATAAAAATTATCAAAAAGTTGGAGAAATTATGTCTTTAATTTCACCTGAAATTAAAGCCAAAATACAATGTTTAGAACGGCTCATGATTAATGATCATGATTAGCATGGACCAGGCTTGCCTCCCAGAGAGTAAAACACTACGCCTCCTTGGTCTCACACTTTCAGCGGACCTCAAATGGAATGACTATATCGAATCCATTGCTAAATCCGCTGCTATGAAAGTCGGTTCTCTCTGTAGGGCCCGGAAGTTTTTTTCCGTCTAAATCTATCCTGCACATTTATAAATCTAGCACCCGCCCGTGCATTGAATACTGCTGCCATATCTGGTCGGGTGCCCCTGCTGTTCTCCTCGGGCTTCTCGATAAGGTTCAGAGGAGGGTCTGTAATGTGATAGATACCGACTTGGCAGACCGCCTGCAGTCTCTCTCCGACGTGGCTTCCCTGTTTCTCTTCTATAAATACTTCCACGGCTTCTGCTCCGATGAACTTAGATCACTAGTGCCCACTAAATACGAATTTAAACGAGATACTAGATTAGCAACTAGATCCCACCCTTTTACAGTGAAACCGATAAAATGCAGCCGTAACTTCTACTCCAACAGTTTCTTTCCTCGCACTTCTCGACTGTGGAATTCTCTTCGAAATGATTGCTTCCCCGACGGCTACAATCTCCAGGAATTTAAATGTAAGGTCAATAGACACTTCCTAACACACTAACCTGCTCCCATTCTATCAAACACTCTTCCCATCTGCCCAACCCTCATCCTCGCTATCCTTACTCATCTGTCACCTTCCTCCTGACATTCCCTATGTCTCAACACGCCTTCTCTTTACCTTCCCCTATGTAGCCCCATGCGCAATAGTGGCAGTGGAATGCCTTGCTTGGGGTGAGATGATTAAAAAAAATGATTAAACATAATAGTCATTTATTGTCCCTTTTATTTAACAGTATATATTTAGAATATTATCTGATGCCTCGATATACAATATATATATATATATATATATATATATATATATTCGGGCAGAAATTCCTCATTTATACAAGGTCTGTTAAAAAAGACTGACAGTGCAGTGCTATGAAGCGTTATATTTGTGTTGTGTTTGTGCTTTTCTCAACACACAGTGTGTAAAAGTGTCGAAAATTTCCACATGCGAGCGCTTTCGGCTACTCTTTTATCCATTTTCAAGTACGATATCTAATTTCTATTTTTAACTGAATATATAGGTTTTTTATGCATACATTTGAGGTTATAGAAATCTTTTATTTTCCATACACAGTCAATGCATTGTGGCCGTTTTCATGTTAATGTTAAAGAGTGTTCCTTTTTTTTTATTATGAGTGCTTTCATGATTTTTAATCTTTTTGACGTATCGATGACATTATTATATTTATATTTTCTACTAGTATGTTTCGGGTGAAATTTTGCAGTTTTATGTGTGACTAAACGAGTCTTAATTAAACTATGATTATATAGGTGGAATGTGAGTCATCTTGAAAAAGCATGTAGTGGTATAAGCAATAATATTATTTGGGAATTTCTTTTGATAGGGAACACAGCTCCTTAAGTGAACTCATAAATAATATTGTATTATCAGTAATTTCGATATGGCAGATTTGTTTTTATTGTTGACTACAAGGATAAAATATATGTAATACTGCTAAAAGAATTACTGTATAACTTGAGTTTGCAACCATTTTTATACATATCCAGTATATGGCAAATTATGTGGTGTAGTAGTGAATATCGACACAGAACAACACATCGGGGTGCCAAGTTCGAATTTCAGTTGAATTCCTTGTATTCACTTACGCACAAATAAACTTGGGAAAGGTATTAATCCGTCTCTGTCTTCCAGCTATGGGTTAAGCAATGGCAACATACTGCGGATAATCTTTTAACCAGTCAGTCATGTGTCTTATAAGACATGATCGCCCAAACGTGTATCACATATGGCACGTAACTGACTGAACTTTGATGTGGAACAATGCCAAAAGTACGGGTCCCTTAGTGAGGATCGTACTCACTCTTCGAGCAGGTCAATCATTCTGACCATTATAGCACGTTGCCCTTTCATATACTTGCTTCCCTGACAGCTACAATCTCCAGGAATTCAAATGTATGGTCAATAGACATCTCTTATCTCACTAACTCGCATCCATTCTCTCAAGCTCTTTTCTCCATCCACTTCCAACCCAATTACAACGGTATCCTTCCTCCGTATATTACCCTCCTCCTGATATTTCCTATGACTAACCCCTCTTTCTCATCTCTTTCTCCTATGTAACCCGCCTGTGCAACAGTTCCAGTAAAACTACCTTGCTTGGGGTGAGATGATTAAAAAAAATAAATAAAGAAACGTAGCTGGGAAATGGTACAAAGTAGAAAGAGTGGAGTACACCATGAGGATAGAAATCACTATTCAGTCGTAATTGCTGTATACATACTTATGAATATTGTGTGAGCGTGTGTGCGCGTGTATGTGTGCTTTTGTAGTTGACAAAACAAAACACACCAATATCAGTAAAATACGCTGGGGACACACACATCATTAAGAAATCTGATCTGAATCAGTCGCTGTACAATACAATTATGTTATGTAGTTGATATTTACGAAGATTATGCTTTGATGTGAAAAGGGTAAATTGGCAAATTTTGGGAAGGATTGTGCTCCGACAGGCTTCCATGTGTTGAAATTCGTTTTAAAAATCTCGTCACTGACGCCGCATTCAAATACGCCAAATGAGGATCAGCGAAGGGAGCCAAGTTTTTACAGGGAATAAGAAAAGAAAGAAGCAGCAGAAGTTACAATCTTGTTACATTACTTCATGTAATGAAAGGTTATCTTAAATATTTTTATACATGCCTTCATTCTTTTCGACAGTTAATTGCATAGCTGTTTTCTTCTCTTTGCGCTTGTTATGTAGAATATCTCACTCGAGTAAATAGTTAAACTGGAATGTCTTATCAGCTTCTGCAAGCATCAGATAATTTTATTTAACTCAAATATTCTCTGACTTAATATGGTAAACGGAAGACCGATATAAAATACATCCATTTGCTTTGGTGATCTCTTATCAGACGGCAGTCCTCTTGAACGCTCTTAATGATAAAAAAAGTACCATTCAGCGATTTTGATATTTAATCTTTCAATATTTTTTCGAAGGAAACAAGGATAACATCGAAGTTTGTACCAGCTACTTGATTTAAAGAGTTTTGAGTTGTGATTTCAATACCTGTCTATAACAATGTTGAACAAAAAGAAAAAAAAACTCTTAGTAGATTTAAAATAAGAGCTAACTAACACATTCAGATGTAGCAAGACTTATTGAACAAGAACAATATCCCCACGTTATTGAAAGAAAAGTCTCAGTTCGAAATTATAATCACCTGAAGATGGTCGGAGCGTACAATGACCGAAACTTCGTGAACATGACAATAAAGATGAAGATAAAACTCTGAACATTGTAAACAGTGTATATAATTTGATTTGAATATGCGTGATTTCAAAAGAATTTAATCCTGTTCGTAAAAACACGTAAAGAACGCTTACTTTGAAACATAAAAATAAAAGAACAAAAAACAAAATCAAGTAGTAGATAGAAGTAAAGGTTTCCTCACAATAATCCCAAAACCTCATGTAATCTCCTCGTAATTACATGGATCTTGTAATTTTTGTAACACAGAAAGACCTTCACCTGATCTGTGCTTTCTAATCTCGGCGTTCATAGGAGTAAGTCAATAGATGCAGAAAATTCAAAACATACTTCAAGTTATAATGAAAACAAATTGAAACTGAAATGCGATTTCGATATAAATGTTATTATTTAAAGTATCCATCCTAACTGAATCATCAATATATATATATATATATATATATATATATATATATATTTAAGGTATGCGATATTTATACGATAAAAGTGCTCATTATCGGGAATTGCGCGTATGCAAATATAAATACGAAATATAGACAAACTTAATGTCTAAAACTATACAAAAATATAAATATAATAAAAATAAATAAAGATATGAACATTCTAATTAAATAATACACAAATTATCAAAATCCCAATGCTCAAATAAACTGAAGTTAATGTAGTAAATATTCAGCAACTTATAATTAAATAATCGATAACGTGTAAAAAGAAAAGAATTCTCTAAATAGAAACTGATAAATGTGTTCATATATACAATTATTTTACTAATATTTTTTTAAAACAATTTAAAGCATAACTGTTAACACTTACGGAATAATCGCATCGGTATTACAATATGACTTACTACACATAAAGCACTATTGTCTAGCATATATATTAGTTTATTAAGTGCCATACCTGATATACACTTGGGAGATCATCTTTCGTAAGAAACATGATTGATAAGGCAGAAGATATTTTCAGCTGTAGTTTGCGATTACTTTCTGTTTAACTATTAATTCTATTTAACCCGTAGAAGGATTAATACTTTTCCTACACGAATTTGCGTATAAGTAAAAGCAACGAATTCAACAGGAATTCGAACTCAGTTCTCCGATTTCTCATTCTGAGCTAATATTCACTGGATCACAACGCACATCCATCAGATAATAATAGTCGACCTAAATTGTTTATGTATGTATATAAATATGTATATAAATAATTTATAACATAAATATGTTATAATATCACTACAAAGGTAGATATTTTGTTTCGACACTATCTGTGTCTTATCAATGATGAGGTTTATTCCACGTTGGGGAGTTTTTTAGAGAAACCCCTTTATCAGGGAGGCATTGTTACATAGAGTGAACAAAACTACTTCGAATTTGAAAAATATAAGTACAGACGCTAAAATAATTTATTGAGCCAGTATATATATATATATATATATATATATATATATGTGTGTGTGTGTGTGTGTGTGTGTTGCACCGTTTCAAACTAATCTTTTAATAAAATCAATATTAACGAGTAAAATGAAGGTTTATAAATATTCTCTTGTTCTTGAAATAACTTTCTATTTTGAAGTAAACTACTTAAATGTATTCAAATATATTTTGATAATAGTTGCATAAATATAAATTACTCATTTTGAATTTTTTAAACTGTACTTGATGTTAATTTTATACCAATGTCTTTTAGAATTTGACCTTTTATATATATATATATATATATATATATACACTCTTCATATTTTTCCCGTCATAAAGAAGGGATTACTTTAAGTTCATGCTTGGTAATTGGGATTCTAAAACTCGTTTCAAAATTAAAAGAAAATAAGCTGAAGAATCCACTTATTTGGATCTGTTTTTCTGAAGTCCCGCAGTGGTAATAACAGCCTGGAAAATCAATGTGGTAGAGAACGTTCATCTGTAGTTGATAATATCGAAAAATATTAATCGAACCACGTCTAAGTGTCAATGAAATGTATTCGACAATTAATATATTTAAACAATATATAAAAAAAATTGGTAAGGTGAAGAAAGTGGATAAATGGTTTCCATATGAATTAAGTGGAAGTCAATATTTAGATGTTTGGAAGCGTGTTTGATAATGCATCTGCAAGATTTAAATGATCGAATAATGACTTTTGATAACAAATTAATCCTTTATAAAAATCATAAATGTTCTGCCCAATGGCTTCAAGACGAAAGACTTTCTAAAACCGAAATTGCAAAGTTACCGTCGAGTTGTTCGCCATTAGCGTTGTCCATAACACCTTTCTTAGATTTAAGCAGAGCTTCACTACCGACTTTTACTGCCAGAAAGTGGGTAAAATGCATAGTCAATAAAGCAAAATTTAACAGTAACAATTAAATCGAATTAGGTCTACTTCTTTATGACAATGCTCAGATGTATTTTGCCAGGATGATATTGCAGTAACTGTTGGATTTAAGAGACGAGACACGGACCTAAATATTTAATCTTAACCATAAGGAATTGACCGTTCTGTTCACTGATTTTAAACCTGTAATCATGTTGTCTATAAAATACTTATTGAATCAGTTTTACGTGCTGTGTTTTAGTAGAGCTCTCATTAAGAACGCCATCTTTGTAAGCAACAGGCCCATCTATTACTATTACTACAGACATAATATCCATCATTTGAGAGAAAATATCCAAAGGAACGTTTCGAAAAATTCTATTACCATTAATTCTGGCAAATATATCCTCTTGAGGCGATCATGTCTCCTGACTGGGCAGAAGATTTTCCTGCAGTAGTTTACCATTACTTTCCTCGATAGACTGGTTGCCAACTACGGCTATAGAACCTAATCTCTCCTGCTATTTAAATTATAGTTTGAGGGAGATGCGAAAGATAGATAGTTTTACCGGGAAATATATGCACGGATGTGCGTGGTAGTACAATGGATATCGTCTCAGAACGAAAAATCAGGCAGCCAAGTTCGAATTCCAGTAGAATTCCTTGCATTCACCTACGCGCAAATACCTTTAGGAAAGGTATTAATCCGCCCCTTCTCTCCAGTTATGTGTTAAATAACATGACAGATTGGGTTTTATAGCCTTGGATAGCAAACAGTTTACCGCAGGCATGCCTCTTTCGACTTAATATAAGTTTTTTTGAGTAAATATCATTTATTTCGAGTTAATATCAATCATGTCCCAGTTAATATCAGTCATGTCACTTTCGAGTTAATATCAGTTATTTCTAGTTAATATATACGTGATACACGTTTGGGCAATCATGTCTCGAAAGTGACATGATTGCCCAAGCGTGTATCACGTATTGCACTTAACTGATATGCACGTAAGTGAATTCAATGAATTCAACTGGAATTCTGACTCGGCTTTCCGACTTTTTGTTCCAAGCCAATGTCCACTGCACCACAATGTATATATGCTCAAGAGAGTAGTTCAAAAAGAAAAAAATAATCTCAAGCGTGTATCACGTATGGTACTTAACTGACTGATTTCTGACTTGACTTTTTGCTTAATTATTGTTATATCGTGTTTTAAATTGACAATTTTTAACACCCTTCCGGAACAGTTTGTATCGTTAGCGTTGAATTCAGTTCGCATTTCGTAAGAGAATTTTTTCACATCGTTGCTTGATTTTTTGACATTTAACGAAGTTTATATATTTAAATTTGTCTAGATATATTTCATTCATTTTAAATTTCTCGCATTCACGTGTGACTTTTGAGGCATATACGACGAAATCTTCATCTTCGTCCTGCTTAATGTTCATGTACGGCCTACGAGTATAAAAACTGAATTCTTTTCACCAAAATCTTGTGATAATATCGACAATGTTTCGTTATATTACGGTGTATTCATCCAAATGAAATTCTGATATTTCTCATGTTCAGTGGGACAGAGATTTCGTAACAGAAAACGTACTTTTATCCAAAAATCCTTGATATTCCTGTCTTTTAATGACCTCATACCATCTGAAGAACAATAAAATGTAATGTTTTCTTCTGGGGCACAATTAAATTCAGTAAATTGAGTTAGCGACTGATTCCAGTGGGATTAAATTAGCACATTGCTTGTTCCCAGCTTTTCCATAATTTGTTGGATAATAACTAATGAAATTCTTGCTGTTCCTGATGAATTATCTTCTTTTATTTTATAGTATATTATATTTATGCCTGTAGTCATTAATACAGAATGATAATAATAATTGCAGTAATATTATATAGCTTTTTTAAGTTTATCTATTTCCGCGTCTCACTGTGAATATATACGAATCCCACAAATTTGTATAGAGCACTTATTTAATGTAGTCCTTCTTTTTACGAATATCATTTTTTGCCAAAGATTTGAATTTATACTGATTGAGTAGACAACATACAAGTCACTAAAATGCCATAAACATGTATTAACACATAATTTACAAGGACTCTGAAGAAAAACTTTGATCAAAAACACAATTATTCTATATAAAGCAAAATATCAGAAATATCTTGCGATTCGAGAGAGCTTATATATTAAACTTATATATTAAATTCTCTCCAACAATCAACCTTACGGTATTTAGTAGTGGAAATTAAGCACTAATTTTTTTTTTTTTTTTTAAATAGAAAAACGATAACGCGCATTCCACTAACATGAGCACCTTTCTTTCTTTTAAAAACAGAGGTCGCAGAATGAATGGTCCTTTATACAAACAATACAAAATGGATAACTACGTGACATTAAAAACATGGGCAAAAATACAATACCAAAGACATAAACATCCTTGAAAATTGCTATAAAAGTAGTCAAAATCACTTAGGTTGATACCAATTTTGGACAATTTATACTTTATTTAAACAATGCCAAATTTCATTAAATCCAAGAGTTTTTTCTATTAGCAATTAACAAGTATGTCTAGCATTTTAACTGAATATAGATGCATTGTGGTGTAGTAGATATCGACTATAAACGACAAATCGGGAAACCGGTTTCGAATTCCAGTTGAATTACTTGCTTTCACTTGTGCACAAATACCCTTGGGAAAGGTATTAATCCGTCTCTTCCCTCCAGTTTTGAGGCAAATAATAAGACAGATTGTTTTCTATAGCCTTGGTCGGCAACCATTCTACTGCAAAATCATTGGCATAATCTTCTGCCCAGTCAGTCATGTCACTTTCGAGACATGATAGCCCAAATCGTGTATTACGTATGGCAAATAACTGAATATTTAAACTTTCATATACTTGTGTCTTGAGGGTATTTTTAACGAGATTTTTATAAAAGAAAAGTTCCTAGTACAAAACAAAACAATATATATATATATATATATATATATATATATATATATATATATATATCAGTTTAAATAAACAGCAAACATTGTGTCTGCTTATTTTTAATAAAATCCGTTCATATTCAAGGATTATTTTTAGCCTATTATAATTGAAAGATGTCAGAAATTAGCTGTGCCGTTGATAGATTTTATTATAACACCCTGAAGATGATCTCGGAAAAGAGATTGAAAGTACTTTGGTCTATTGAGAAATGAATAATAATGACATCTCTCAACATTACAGCTCATTTCCGACATCTTTCAAGTATAATGCGTGAAATATTATCCATGAGTATGACTGGTTTTATTAAAAATATACAGACACAATGTCTAAATAAAAATGTGCTGCCTAAATAAACAAATTTGAACTTTATATATATATATATATATATATATATATATATATATATATACATGGATGTGCCTACCCACACTGATAGGCAGTGATGCAGCGAGGGAGGCTTATATATGTATGGCTAATATATATATATATATATATATATATATATATATATATATATATACATACATATACATGCACGCACACACAGGTATATATATATATATATATATATATATATTGTATTTTTCTGAATTACACTATTTATTTTTGCACATTTTTGGCTTATCGAAGTAGCATTTCTTCTAAATGAAATTTTATAAATCGTGACAAGTTTCGTGTTTTATGTTGTAGACGACAGGTATGATATCAAGGGAACTGCCACCCGAAAACCTGGCCCCTGTTAACAAAATAATCATTGCTGAAGTGCTCTATCCATAAATACTATAAGATGCTGTTTTATCCTGTTAAAATTTTGTCGCTTAGAAAGCTTTACATGAGAATTTTCGAAAGACAATAGTCCAACATTAATGTAATACACAAATATTACGCTTCCATTAAATCATTATGTTTTGTAAAAGATTATCGAATTAAATAATAAACAAATCTATTTTATACTCATAAACGTAAACCTTAATTGCTTCTGTATATGAAGTTGAAAGTTTGACAGCTGCTGCATTCTCATTCCTGCTACATTCAGTTTAATCTTAGAGTTGAATCAGAATAAAATATTAAATGTTTTCAACAAATAAAACAACATTACGACATTAGATAATAGTATTACGCTAATAGATAATAATATTTTTAAATAGATTAAAATCTACTATAACTAAAAAAAGACTTATTTCAAAATAGTTTCAAATTTTATATATTGTTGTAATTTTATCGGGGTATACAACATTTTATCTAAATTAGGATTGCAAATATTCCCTACCGTAACAGCTGCTACAATTCTAACTCTTGGAATTCATCAAATATTTACATTATTCTCAAATTCTGATAACATAATTGGAAATGAGAAAGAGCGTTATTCTTCAGAGGATTGCAGCATTTCTGACCGGTGATGAAACAAGAAGAAACTCCAGAGAAATGGCAGAATAAGCTGAATAATTCATTAATTATTTCCGCAATCTTTCGTGAATAACAAATCAAGAAACAAGTTGTGACAATCGATATTTGGTTATTTTATTGCATTTTAAAGGCTGAATTCCAAACAGAAGGCATATAAAAATGTCATATCATACTTTTCTTCATATAATACGCAGTACTAATTTGACATTTGATATTGGCAGATGACGACTCATCCATATTTATTTTACTATTGTTACTATATTTATTATGCTAATTTATCATCATATATTGATTATCTATAAATCGTATATCTGTAATATAACTGACAACATAACAATCAGGCAGCCTTATTCACATATCTTCTTAATAAGTTATTATCATCAACCTAAATTCAAATTTACTTCGGTACTACTGTCATCTTTACACGTTTTCTACAAAATATTTAACTTGTCACGTCTAGGTGTCGTGGAATGTTAGCAAGAGTTTCTGTTCCACCACTCGTGTGTTTTAATCCCACTGGATAACGCATACCTAAGGTCTTGTGCAAAAATCCAAATGAACAAAAAAAAATCCCATTTAATATATATATATATATATATATATATATATATATATATATATATAAAAAGAAAGAAAGAGAGAGAGAAAATAACAGATGAACGAATAAAGATAACGTTAGCTATGATTGATAAATATCGAATGTAAATAATTTTTAACATATATCTTACAATTTAAAGGGCCGAAAATATCAATGACTTTATCCGACGAACAATTAGGTAGAATGGGTAAACATGAAATGTTATTTTTGAGTGATTTCTAAAATTAAATCTAATATAATTTTTGTTTTCGTTTTCCCGTAATGCACAAACCTGCTTGGAAATATAACCAGTTCCAACGCATTCAGCTACAACAAAGCTAATATTGCAATAAACTGAGTGAAACGGTAAATTTTCTCAAGCGGCATATAAAATTTAGGCTTACATTACAATGTAGCATATTTTTGTGTCAGAGCAGTAAAATTGTAAACAAAACACTGATTATACATTAATTAAAATACTTTAAAGCTAATAAGATAAGTCACAACATAAATGTGATTGACAAAATGGCGCCGACATTTTGCCAAAGTTTCCGCAAAACTTTAACTTATTTGCATTGGAAAAGAACTGATCATTGTTGGACTTCTTTTGACGGTTAAATGGAAGCGTTTACTGCATTTAGATGAAAGAGAAGCCGCTTTCTTGGCTAACAACAACCGAACAAAATGCTAAAGGATCCTTCACATGTTTTAAACAAAGAACAAAACATATTTGTCTACAATTTAATAACAATAATAACAATTAAACGAAGGAAGAATTAACTGTTTTTTTAGAAAAGTTAGAGAACTTTTAGTAAAAATCTAGTGATTTATACCTCGAGCAAAATTAATGGCACTGTATCTATGGATATGTGATTGTGTGCGTAATATATTTAGGTATGAATGCGTACAAGCTTGTACAAATATAATCAATATATATAAAAGGCAATCTGTGTGTCTGTGTGTGACTGTTTCCTATGTACGCCAAGATTTTTTAAGCTACGCCATTCAAACATTTCTAGGGACACATATCTACAGAGAAGCCACGTCAATACATACTTTTTAAGTTTAAGTTCAACAATTTCGCTTTCACACATTTTGGCCAATGGAGCCGATGGTTTACACTTGCTCCGTGTAACATCTAAGATCTAAGATGTTTTCTAAATTACGTCACAGAAATCAAATCACACGTGTCAAACGCAACTGAAATATTTTTTTATTAAAAATAATGTACCTTGATGATTAATTTTAATTTCAATGTTTTAAAAATTCATTTGATCAATAAAAATATATGAATATTTTTCCCCGTAATTTTGAAACAAACAAAAAATTTTCAAACAAAAACAAAATATGTAAAGAAAAAATGTTCCAATGGTTAATTTAATTATTTAAGTCTTTTTTTCAGATTTAATGTTTCATACTTCAGAAAATAAAATTTAAATAAATAAAGCTTTTTTTTCTATTCATTTCCAGATCAAAGAACCCCCACCCCACTTATAAGGAAACAAAAGTATGACCGGCGCTAAAACTACACTTTATACTCCGTTCGAAAACTACAGCGACATGCATTCAATGCCTTCTTAATGCTAAAAATGGTTACTAACAGCCTCAGCTCTCCTTTCCAACTTTCAATATATGATTTCCATCTACGGCTCTCATTAGCATCTTCTGCTACTGAAATGTTCTGAGTTGCACGGGCAACGCCGGGCTATGATGCTAGTTATAGATATATAAAATTTCATATGGATTTTTTTCTCCGCGTTTGACATACTTATGCATATTATATTTTCGATGGTATGGATTTCAGTATGTGATGAATGCTCCAAAAGAGAAAGGTTTTATCTTTAGCGTGGTGAGAGTCAGTAATTTAGCCTGGTACCCTGCGTATGTCTTATAGTGCCTTATTATATAAACCGCAGAGAATCTCCAAAAGAAAACCAAAATGAATTACTTTTGTCGTGCTACCATTGACTGAGAAAGTGACATGGCTTGCAGACTTCATATTCGTGTGAGGCGAGACCAAATCTGCGTTTACGCGTTTATTTTTATGTTTGATGGAAGTTATTAAAACAAAGTGAACATTTATTTTCATTTATCTATTTTTGTGCATATTTTAATCTATCTATCTATCTATCTATCTATCTATCTATCTATCTATCTATCTATCGAAATGTCTGTGTGAGTGTGTTTCTCACATAATTTGCAAAGAACATGTTACCCGTCTCCACTTTACTGCATTTATATATTTAATACATATACTATACATTTTGTGTAAGAGTCGGGTTTTGTGTAAATTTTAATGTGTAATCACATCGCGTGATATATCGTGACCTCTGACATCCAAAATCCACATGACAATGGGGTTTGAATTCAGATCCCTTTCTCAGTTGGCTGCAGCCAAAAGAAGTAGTCTCAGGCTACTGTCTAACGCATGTCTTTTCCAAATATTTAGGTATTTTAAGCTATAAATCTATTAGAGGAGGCATGAATTGTACGTTTTCTTGTTAGCTTTCTTTAGATATTTAATATTTCTAATAAATGTAAATTTATTTCTTCCATGTGACAGCAGATTAAAATAAACATATAAAAATACAATAGCAAACAAAATGATATGAATATTTTCCTTTAGGAATTGGATGAATCTTTATTATGTTTAGAGGACGCCATGTTCACCATTTCCTGTAAGAAGTTCCAGATTAAGTTGTGACGAGTCTGCTCAATTGTTAAAGGAGTGTGTACTTTAAATATCGGGCGATCTAAACAATAGCAGGGACCCCTAGGTGGATAGCAGGGGCACTCAACCAGATATGGCAGCAGTATTCAATGCACCGGGCGGATGGAAAGTTTGTATATGTGCAAGATTGTTTCAACCGGGAAAAAACATCCTGGCCCTGCACATAGAACCGACCTTCTTAGCAGCGATTTAGATATGGATTGTATGTAGACATTCCAGTTGAGGTCTGTTGTGCGAGTTAACCCGACGAGGCTAAGTGTTTTACTTTCAGGAAGACTAGCCTGATCCATGCTAATTGGGCGCAGGAGCGACTATTGTTATTTGGACCGTGCACAGCATACGTAGATTTTTTATGAATTCTTTTTAGTGTTCAGATATTTATTAACATGCACCTGGTATTTATTTAGAAATCCTTGATCAAATCCAAAGAAGAATCTACAAAGCCATAGGCTATGACCAGACATCTCGTCTTCACTCATTCCCCAAGGCCATAACAATTTGTTCTTTGTTCTCTTTTATAGTAATTGTTCTGATTAATTTTCCTGTGTGGTACGTAGATTCTATAAATTTAAGTGCCGTACACGACTCGCGGTAAGATCTCATCATGCTGCAGTTAAAATTGTTAAATATAACCGTAAGTTCTATGCTAAACTTTTTTTCATCACGCAATGGCTCGTAAAATTCAATTCTTCCAAAACGAAGCTGCTGTCAATTAACCACCACAGACAACCGCACCTTCCTCCCATTAGCATGGAACAGGCTTGCCTCCCAGAGAAAGTAAATCACTACGCCTGCTTGGCCTGACACTCTCAGCGGACCTCAAGTGGAATGACTACGTCGAATCCATTGCTAAATCCGCAGCTATGAAAGTCGGCTCTTTCTGTGCAGGGCTCGGAAATTCTTTCCGCCTGAATCTATTCTGCAATTATGTAAATCCACCATCCGCCCGTGTTTTGAGTACTGCTGCCACATCTGGTCGGGTGCCCCTTCTATTCTCCTCGGGTTTCTTGACAAAATACAGCAAAGAATCTGTAATGTGATTGAGACCGACTTGGCTAACCGCCTGCAGTATCTCTCTCACCGGCGTGACGTGGCATCCCTGTGCCTCTTCTATAAATACTTTCATGGCTTCTGCTCTGACGAACTTAAATCACTGGTGCCCCCTAGATGTGAATTTGCACGAGATACTAGATTGGCAACTAGGTCCCACCCTTTTACAGTGAAACCGATGAAATGTAACCGCAATTTCTACTCCAACAGCTTCTTTCCTCGCACCTATGGAATTCCCTACCGCATGCTTGCTTCCTCGACGGCTACAACCTCCAGGAGTTTAAATGTAATGTCAATAGACACCTCCTAACACACTAACTCGCACTCACTCTCTCCCTATGTACATCCTACGTCGTCTATCAGCCTCGTTCTTATATTTCCTATACCCAATACCTCTATGTAACCCCCTGCGCTATAGTAGCAGTTTTAATTCCTTGCTTGGGGTGACACGATTGAAAAAAAAATTTTTGCTTGTGGATCTCTCAGGATTTGCTTTCCAGTCAAGTTTGGCCGTCATATATATAAATGCAATGTCTATCGTCATCATCTATCTTATGAACAACTGTTCTTTTACTGTCGCCTCGTTAATAGTACCTTTTTATATACTCCAACACTTTGTAACCTTTTTGATATTACTACCTTTCTTGATTTGATTAATATGAATATTTAAAAAATAACTTATTCTTATATTTGAGATAGGTTCCAGATCTCTATATCCTGCGAACAATTTTTTCCACCGTTTGCGTATAGTCATTGTCTGATACTAGAAAAAAAAAAGAAGAAAATATACAAAACATAATATGATTAGGAAATTCCGGATTCACAGGTATTTTGGCGTATTCAGTACGTAGGCAATAATGACCCCCCACATCTCCTTATTCGTTGTGGCCCTAACAAGCTTTCGCTTGTAACCCCTCACAAACCCCGCCCTGACATTTATTAGCTCAAGCTTATTAAATAAGTTACGCGTGGCTTTCTTTGTCTCTCTTTCCCTCTAACTAACCTGAGAGTATCAGATTCTCCAAATCTTCCTTCCTCATTATATGTACCGGAAACTTTAGCTGTTTCTTCCTGATGTTAAGAATAAATTTTCTTTTCGTTTCCATCTTCTCCAAAACCTCGTCGTTGCTCATATGTTCAGTCCATGGTATCCTCGGCGTCCTTCTGTAGAACCACATTTCGGTTCCTTCACCTATTCGCTTCATATTTTATAACATTGGCCAGTATTATTTTGAAGGATAGAAATCACACAGCAATCCAGTACGCTTTCTTTCTTCCCATCAAAATTTTCATGTTTCTCAACTTCTTGAATGCTTCCTGCGCCATGGCCAATGCATCTCAGTGTCACATTTTCCGTTCTCTGTTACAAGTCTGATTTCAAATGTCATCTGGTTTTCATTGATATTCTTTGGAGAAAATGAATATTTTAAAACATCAACCCGTTCCATTTTCTGATATTGATTTCTAATTCGGAAGAAAATTGCTTTATTTGAAAATTTGTTTTCTTCCTTATTAAATAATTAGCAAGGCGCAAACTTAAGAAAACACTATACATTCGCAAATATAAGAAGTGAATAACAGCAGATATTTTCATCTTCAAAGTAGCGTTTTACTGTTTATCTGATTCTATTTTTCTCATGACTTTCTGTTATTTTTTTAACTTTCTTTCATGCAACGTTATTACTTCCAGAAATCGTTTTAATATCTATTTTGCCCAAAGTTGTAAACATTATATGTTAGAACCCTTTTTAAAAACTTGACAGCTATTTAAAGAAGAACGTGATTGAAAAGATTCATCAAGGCAAATCGCGTTTTATGTTCCTAACGTTTGAAACATTTCTTTTGGCGGCTTTGCGCGTTCGAAATATAATTAAAAAAGATTTATCAGTGTTTGTAAGTTTACACACACACACACACACACATACATGCATATATATATATATATATATATATATATATGCGATTTTCGGTTTTCTCTTTTCCAATCTTCTCACTTTTTCTTTTCAGTTGGAGTAGATAGACTAAACTATTGCCCGGTTCACACCCACCGACGTCTATTGAACAGGTGAAGAGGCTCATCCCTTGTTTCCTGTTTAGGATGCAGTTTCCGTTTTTCTCTTTTCTACTCTTGTCCCTCCTATGTAGCCCCCTGCACGTCAGTGGCGTTACCGCCTTGCTCGGGGTGATATGATTAAATATATATATATATATATATATATATATATATATATATATATATATGCACACACCCACACACAAACACACACTCATACACACAAATATATATATATATATATATATAGAATAATGATATTAATGAATCTTTCATTCAGGAAGGAATTGGAACAATCTCTGCTACTTGCTTGTGTTTACATTGTCTATGCAACACGCTAAACTCTGCCTTTCTCCACCGTACCCCTAGAGCTTAGTATATATATATATAAAGAGAGAGGGAGGGAGAGACATGGATACAAACTGTTACATAAAGGATAAACTTAATAAAATGCCAAGTGTTATCTTGCACCTTTCGGTGGTGGAATTCTAGTCCTGCTTCTTGATTTATAGTCAACGTTATTCTTCAAAAACTGTGTACAGTAAAATATATTAACATATCACTTGCAATATATATGTAAGACCAGATGGTTAAATTAAAACAGGTCTACATTTAAAATAGAAAACGTAAAGAATGTACAAAATTGGCTAGCCACAAGTGGAAATGTAACTTAAAATATGGAATAGACCCAGACATAACGTGGTGTATAGTGAAAAGAGCCAATATTTACAACGCTGGCAAAATATGTTGAGTGTGTTGGAAAGAAAAGGTAGCTATTATGTTATTCACAAACAAAAATGATTTATTGAATGAAAGAACAGAAATTATGACTAAGTGTAACCGAAGCATACAATACCCATTAGGTCCATACAACCATCGAGGAAAATGTTATAATTTCTTTTAATTTTTAAAATTTTGAGTTTAAAAAAGAACCTGTTAAATGATCGTTCCCCCACAAAAAAAAAATGTTCGTTACGGAAGCATTCTTAAAAAAAAGGTAAAATCAGTTATTGTAAATCGTCTGATGATACCACATAGAAGAAATCTAGGTCACCTAGTAACACATTTACAAATGAAGTATATATATATATATATATATATTACCAATTAAACCCAAAATACGATGTTTAAAATGGCTCATGATTAAGCATAATAGACAGCCATTTTATGTTATATTTAACGGTATATATTTAGAAAATTATCTGCGGCCTCCATACACTACACACACACACACACACACACACACACACACACACACACACACACACACACACAAATATATATATATATATATGTAGTGTTCTAAACATCGTATTTTGGGTTTAATTTCAGGTGAAAGTAACGACAAAAATTATCCAACATTTGGATATCTTTTTATCAAGCTGGTTCTAAGCTTTCGGCTCACGTGAGCCATTTTCAGAAAGGTTACAGGAAGCTCATCATAAAGACATCCACCATCGAAGATGATTGTATCTTTTGTGTTGATATAAAACATTGCTAAGCAACGATAACAGTCAGCGAATAGCAGACGCAGTTCGTAAATTCGTAATACGGTTCCATAGCGTCATAACGTGTCATAAACCGAAACGTTAACAGAACCATATATGTCTAAATACAGGGTAATGTCTTATGACCAGATTAAAATGCGATAAGTGCGAGTTGTTCTGATTTAATGTAGATTGCCTCAATATCTGAACGTTCCCTTTACTGTGTGTATGAGTGACTATTATTGTGTTATCGACTAAAATCTGTTTAATATGACCTATATGGCTATGTTTTTCTAAGAAATATTGTTAATTGAACTCTGATCAGAAACGTGTCAGGTAAGTCTACGGGAGAGCGTGGTTGTAGTAAAATCAATATATGTAGTGTGTTGGGTAGTTTTTGTATTCATTTTCACCTGGAATTAAAGCTAAATACGATGTTTAGAATGGCTCATGATTAGACATAATAGGTATTCATTGTTTGTTATATTTAACAATATATATATATATATATATATATATATATATATATATATATATTTTCTAATTACTTAGGTTTTAGTCAAAATAAAATTAGACCAGTACACATTTGTATTAAAAAGTGTTTAATACATTTATATTGTGGAGTTTTTGAATATTTTTCATTTGTAAACGAGTTATTACCATGACTGGTGTTTTCAGGCGATATCGCTTGAAAACATAATTGAAGGTCCTGAGCAGGTGGAGGACGGAACGGGAGATGCGTGGTGTAACAGGAGAAAGCGTGCTAAGAGCCACCAGAGATAGGGAGACGTGGAAAACCATGATCGTCTACGTCCTGAAATGATATGGCGCATCGAAGAAGAAGAAGAAGAAGAAGAAGAAGAAGGCGTATGTCAATGATTTTCATCTTCTTAGCTCTAGAACAATATCATCTACAGGTAAAAACTATAAAAAAAAACAAATAGAAATGCTGAGTTGTTTTCCTTAATGTATGTTTTGTAGTTAATGCTTTCTTGATGAGTGAAGATAGATAAAAGTTCCGCGAAATAATAGCCTGTGATGACAGATACTTTTTTGTCAATGTGAGTCTTACAATTTCCTCTTATGACAATTCCAAGGTTCATTTAGGCATCTGAAGATACTGCAATATGTATATAGCTATTTTCGCCCGCTTGGGAATACCAGTTTGGTATGCTTTGATGCACGGTACTGTAGAATTGTTAATTAGGAAACAGCGTCCCAATTTCCGTTGGGTTCGTTATATTAACTTGAGTGCTAATACATTTCAGGAAAGTATGAATCCACATTTTCCCGCCACCAGCTATGAGTTAATTAGTAAGACTTTTATCAATAAGCGATTATTATCTACAAAAAAATTCACAATTGAAAAATGATTTCTATCTTTGAAAATCTTGTGATAGGGTCGATAAACCATAGAAATGAAGGAATAAACCAATATATCTTTTAGCGTTAATCTGTAGAATCATTCATTTTTCTAAACTTCGGGCAAAGGCATGTCACTGTCACTACTGAGCAGGGGGCTACATAAAGTGGAGAAAGGATGGTTAAGTATAGGAATTGTCAGAGGGTGGGTGATAGGCGGGTAAGGATACCGAGAATGTGGGTTGGGTAGATGAGAGTGTTCTGAGAATAATAGGGAGTTAGTGTGATAGGAAGTGTCTATTGACCCTACATTTAAGCACCTGGAGATTGTAGCTGTCGGGAAAGCAGACTTGTGGAAGGGAGTTCCACAGGCGGGCAGCGCGAGAAATGAAGCTGTTGGAGTAGAATTTACGGTTACATCTTATTTGTTTAAATGTAAAAGAGTGGGACCTAGTTGCCAATCTAGTATCTCGTATAAATTCGTGCTTAGGCGGCACCAGTGATCTAAGTTCATCGGAGCAGAAGCCATGAAAATACTTGTAGAAGAGGCACAGGGAAGCCACATCACGCCGGTGAGAGAGTGGTTGCAGCCGGTCTGCCAAGTCAGTATCAACCACGTTACAGATCCTTCCTTTGTATTTTGTCAAGAAGCCCAAGGAGAGCAGCAGGGGCACCCGACCAGATATGGCAGCAATATTCAATACACGGGTGGATGGTAGATTTGTATATGTGCAGGATAGATTCAACCTGGGAAAAACTTCCGGACCTTTGCACAGAGAGCCGACTTTCATAGCGGCAGATCTGGCAATGGACTCGATATAGTCATTCAATTTGAGACCCGCCAAAAGTGTAAGGCCAAGGAGGCGTAGTGTTTTACTCTCTGGGATGCAAGCCTGTCCCATGCTAATGGGAGGTAGATGCGATTGTCTATGGTGGTTAGTTGATAACAGCTTCGTTTTAGAAGCATTCAAATTTACTAGCCATTTCCTACCCCAGGACACTACGGATTGGAGGTCCTTTTTAAGCTCGGCAGTGAGGTTCGCTTTGTCCCCCACACCTGGTTTTTGATCGAGGTGAAAGTAGATTGTTGTGTCATGGGCATACATGCCTACTTGGGATCTAATAGCGTCGGGGAGATCATTAATATACATCAGAAAGAGCGTGGAACCTAGGATAGACCCTTGAGGGACGCCCGCGTTCGTATGGTAGTTTTGGGAGGCATGGCCATTTCATACTATCTTCAATATGCGGTTAGAGTGGAATGACAGGATGAGGTCAAACAGATGTCCAGTTATCCCGTAGCTCCGCAGTTTGCACAAGAGGTCTGCGTGCCAGACCCTGTCGAACGCTTATCCAAGGCAACGTTTCGGGCTTCGCCATTCTTGTCAAGTGCCCGGTATATGTACTCGGTAATGGTCGTTAGCATATCAGCAGTAGACCTGGTGAAGCGAAACCCGTACTTTTTGTCAGAGAGAAGCCTGTGGGCCCTGATGTGCTGAATAGACTCGGCGTTGATAATGGCTTCGAAAACTTTGCCAAAGATCGGAAGGAGAGTAATAGGACGGTAATTGGTGGGGTCTGAGTGTTCGCCAGAATTCTTAAATATAGGAACTACACAGGAGGACTTCCAACAGGCAGAAAAACAGGAAGCAGATGGGCATGGTTACAGAGTTTAGAGAGGACAGAGGAGAGTTCTGGGGCACATTTCTTCAGTACTATGTTTGGGATTCCGTCACCGCCGCTCGCTTTGTGTGGGTAAAGTTGTGCAATTATCTTGGCGACCAGCGAGAGTGTAATATGGACGTTATTTAGTTGAGCCTTAGTTCTGTGTGGGAAGGCGGGTGTAGGTATTCCTAACGAGTTGAATTGGTGGAGAATCTACGGGCAAAGCATTCAGCCTTGTCCGCTGGGAAGGTGAGAACTTCAAATTCATTGATTAGTGTGGGTATTGAAGTCTTGCTCTTGTTGAGCAAGCTTTTGCAGAGTTGCCAGTAATCTTTGGAGCCAGACATAGAGGATGCTATGCGTTGCCTCATTCTGGTAGCAAACACCCTCTTAGCTTCGTTCAGTACTTTTTTACACTTACTCCGTGCTGAGGCGAAAAGGCGCCTGTTTTGGTTCGACGAGCAGCTTCGATAGAAAGAAATGGTTCAGGTGGGCAATGGCGGCCGAGCAAGCTGGTGAGAACAATGGGGACGAATTTGATTTTAGCTGGCCAGGATAAAAGCATCGATGCCAGCCTTAACCCAAGAGGAGACCTCGGACTATATATTAGTCATCCACGTACAAGCCCGTTTCGCTGTATCACAGCTCATCAGTGTGGCTAGACATATCCACTTGCTTCTGGCCGGGATCGAAACACGACCGATTTGGTGTCAGTCGGAGTCTCTACTCCCTAAGCAATCGGCGCATGGGGGTCAGAGAAGGGAAATTTTAACGTCTTGTATGTAAGCAGTGTATACAGACGCCAGTCACCGAGAGAACTCAATTAATTTCTGAAGAGTCATGCATTATAGCCGAAGTGGTAACTGTTTTTAAAATTTTTCTTCTCCAGAGAGCTCAATCGTAATGAGAGCATATATTAGTCATATATATATATATATATATATATATATATATATATATATAAAACCTTTGAGATTTGAAAAAGAAATCATTCGACCAGCGGTCGGGAGTGATAGAATATTTACGACGAAAACAAAAAATGACATTTCAATTAAAATTCGAACGTGTAGAAAAAATGTTTTAGAATAATAGCAACAAAATTCGATATTTGCTCTTCATAATGGCATAAAAATTTTGTTTTTGTTAGGTTTGAGCACTTTTAACTTCATGGTA
This sequence comes from Ascarosepion bandense, assembly GCA_037127315.1. Taxonomy (NCBI): domain Eukaryota; kingdom Metazoa; phylum Mollusca; class Cephalopoda; order Sepiida; family Sepiidae; genus Ascarosepion; species Ascarosepion bandense. The sequence continues at coordinate 5,064,737 of JBBBDQ010000603.1, read as the reverse complement.
TGCTGTTTCTTGTTTGTTTTTTTTTTTGTTTTTGTTTTTTTGGCAGTTGAGTAGAGGTACCTAACTTCGTAGTTTCTTTCTACTGTTTGACTACAACCGCCATCTCATAAATGATAAAAAATAACAAATGTGATTTTCTCAACGATTTTCTATAAAATATTACTTTTATAGTTTGTTTTTCAGTGCGTGGTTGAAAGAAGTATGCATATTTTTTCTTTCGTTAAAATGTACGTTTTTTTTTTTTGTAAGCGGAGAGAAAATATAGATGTTCAGTCAAGGATAATATTTTCCCAAATGAGTTTCTAAAAATCTGCGAGCGTCGCGACAGAAACATTTTGGCCCCACTCTGTAAGCTTTAATTAAACAAATGTTTACAATGACCGGTACGATAAAAGGTCATTGTAGGTCATTCTAAGTAATTTGTGTCTTTTCAATGGCATACGTTTGGGCTGTAAAAGGAATCACATTTCATTTTTCTACTTTTGCGAGATTTTTAATCGACTGCTGGGGAGTAAAGAAATAAATTTTAATCACTTATTTAAGTTTTTAATTAACTGAGCTGATCGGGTGAGTGGAATCTCAAAGGCTATATATATATATATATATATATATATATATATATATATATATATTCTATAATTATCATAGTCGAAGATTTATTTATTTTCTTTATTTCTTTACTAGTAAACGCATTTATGTGGTTTCATATTTCTCTGTTTCCCTTGTTACTTTCTCATGCATCCTGGTGTCTAGAACTCTGACTGCACCTCTCTGTTGACGGATGAAGCCTCTCGCAAAAAGTAACTACATATTTGCCATAACTATACGTAAGATTTTGATCCAGGTGAAAATCCGGAATTTGAATTCTTTGATGAGATGTAAGTTGACAGAGAACTGCTTCTTCAAATGCTACTTGGTAGAATTGATTCCCAACAGCATACTTCCCAAGTTCATAACTTCTTAACCTGTTCATGTTTAAAATTTCCCAGTTAACTGCCATATTTATCCTCATAATCAAAGCCACTAAATTCTTATACTGTAAAATTATATATCGTGTGGGATTTAGACTTGTACGAGATGAAAATTATTGTAAAGAAGAAACGAATCTGTGTCTACCTTTTCGACACTTGAACTAGCTGGTGCGATATATACCTATATTTTGTGTATGTAAATTTTTACTAAATAACCCAGGAAAAGTCTGTAAAACAAACCAGAATTAGTAAACGTTGTAAATTTTCTGCCCCTCGACGTAGTTTCATGCTTAATGAGCTTGTTAGACAAGTTGCAACGGAATGGTCACTTCAATCCTCAGTAAATGATCTGTTATTGCGGCCGTGTGCCATATCTTAGCTAAGTTTAGAAATTACTTGTCTTAATGCCTGCGGATCTGTCGTGCTTGGAGATTGTTTAAATTAATAAGAAATCGAGCCTCGGGTGAACATCAGCTATTACCTCTTATTGGGAAATAAGCTGTGCTGATTAATCAGGCGCTTGAGGCGTCCCCAGGAAGTGCCAAGAGGTACTTCAGTAATTCTTGCCCGATTGACCGAAATCTAACTTTAATCTCGACCTTGTCTTACATTTCGCCTTAGTAGGTCTGCAAAAATACCTGTACATTTTTCATCTATGCACTTTGACGTGGTTGTAGTGATTAGCAAATCTCTATCGCATGATAATTTAGTAGGGAAGAGTGAGTTCGATCGCCACTGGGTGTACTTTGTTCCCTGCTTAGTAAATCAATATACGTTGTTCATTTAGGCATTCGATATGGTTTACTGTTTAGACACGCAAAATCAGTTACGATTTTGTCGTGAAGGACACTTATACTCACAAAAGATACAGTTGAAATTTGCTGAACATGAGAAATGATGCATTGAAGAACGTCATACTCATAGGTCATTTCGAGAATTAGGTATATAGAAGGTAGCGAGCTATTTATTTCTGTAAATGAATAGCGGAAATAAAAACGTTCTATCTTTATTGAAGACAACTTTGTGTGTCGTAATTAGTCACTGGTCGCGATATACGATGTGAATGATGATATTGACCAAACAATTTATATTATTAAATTTCTAGTTTTTGTCTTAGGATTTTTTACAATACACACGGTCTTCTTACAGATAAAGGTTAATCGTTCTTATGTCCTGTTATTTTCCTTACGTGTCTGCCATCATCACACTCATCTGCGTTTCTCATATTGTTAAGATTGCACCCACAGATAATCAGCCTGGTTGTATCTTCAGCTTCTTTATGATAACTTTACTGTAGAGGCTGAATAGTTCCGGATAGAATATATAGTCTTGTCTCATGTCTCTTTTCTGTTTTTGGATACCAAGTTCATTTTCTATTCGTATGTGGTTGGTTTTTCTCTGAATAAGTCATCTATTATCTTATTTTTTCCCAAAGAGATCAATGTTCCCATCAGTTCAAATAGAGCTTCATCCTGTTCTTTATCAAATACACTTGCATAATAGAATAAAAGTCTGTGTGGCTTACTGATGGCTTGAATTGCTTACTCCGATATCATATATCACTCTGTGGATATAGCATTTTTCCCGTGTTCTTGTCAAATCAGTACTGTCTAATTCTGCTTTGATCCCTATTCAACAGAATTGGGATTATATATATATATATATATATATATATATATATAGATAGATAGATAGATAGATAGATAGATAGATAGATTTCAAATCCTAACATTTATTTCGAGTTGTTTATTTTGTGTATTTTTTCTATATAATGGACAATATTCTATACTCTATCAACAAATTGTTTTAACAACACCAATATATGGATGATCTCATATATTTAAAGAATAAGAGCACCGTGTTTTGTAACGACGAGCCAGATTGTGTCCTTAGAACAATTACAGCTGTGTATTGAGTGCGATCCGCAATGGGTGTTCCATACTTTCGGCCTTGTTTCACTTCTACGCTATGTAAGATTTTTCCCGCTACAATTTTGAGCGGGAAGGTTGTCATTCACACACATACTAACGTTACCGACAAATATACACAATTAATTCGTCTATAGTTTAAGTATGCTTGATACGCTTTATTTTTGCATAAATATACTTACATTCATACAAAACATCTAGTGTTTTATTACACTTAGCACACACACTTAAACATACATAATTATTCATCTGCATTTAAAATATTCATCTATTGCTTTATTATACATGATACGTATAACAGCAGAATCAACATACCGTCTCTGTGGACTTTTAAATGTTTTTCTTTTAATTTGAAAACGTTTTTTAATCATTATTCTTTATAAATCTCTGAGGAATCTTGTTAAAGTGAAACATGTTAGATTAAAGACACTTTTTTTCTATATGTTCTTCACTTATTCTATTCATCTTGACGAATTTCGATCCATACATTATACTCGTATGTGTATTTTCTACTATTTTTAGTATTTATTGCCAAGTGGATAATTCTAAATGAAAATAGAATGGATCTTTTGTCAGTATTACTTTGCAAAATTTTACTAAGCAGCAAGGAATTCTTTGTTTCGGCCAGCCAAAAGAGACTTCAAGACAAAGAAGCAAACATGAACTCCTCCGAAACACCCTAAATTTTATTCATTTTTTCATTAATAAAACTGCAAAATAAGTAATTAATAAATATTTATAAATTCATTTGATGCACTTGTTATTGCGCAGTATTAACAAAAGAACCATTCTCTTTTCATTTACAAGTATTCCTTTGGCAATAAATGCCAAAAATAATATGAAATACATCATTATTTAAAAGACTGAGGTGTCCTAATAAAGATGGTCGGTAGTATACACACACACACACACACACACACACACACACACACACACACACACATATATATATATATATATATATATATATATTAGTAGAGAGATAGGAAATGTACAATCCTTAAATACTGTAATTAAACATTTTACTTACCTTAAAAAACAATGTAATAATATATTTTCTCAAAATTGTTTTTGTGGCTGGGACATAGTTCACACAATATACGACAGATGTGCTAAACATTTTATTTAAACACATCCCCACTACTATATCTGATAGTAGAAGCGATAAATATATAATCCGCTGACCAAAAAGAAAGAAAATATTTTTACGAAACTTGTTCTTTGTTATTATGATTTCAGTGAAATATTTAAGTGTCATACGTGATACACGCTTAGACACTTTCGATCCATGACTGATTAGGCAGAAGATATTTCACGAAGTAGGCTGCCATTTTTTTCTGCCAACCAAAGCTAAAAAACCCACAATGTCTTGCTATTCAATCCCATAGTTGCAGAGAGAAGAGATGGATTAATTCATTTCGATTTCTCATTCCAAGCCGATAGCCTTTGCCCTAGGGCTTCCTATAAATGGAAATTAGTAAAACTTTCTGTTGGCAAATCCGAGTAAAAAAAATAAGAAGGAGGGATCGGAAATTTGACATTCAGAGGACATATGGAAGGAAATAAATATATGGATAACTAGTGTGTATGTAGTACAAAATGGTGAGAATCTTGGCAAAGACAAAACGTTGCTTCGGATTGAAAGAAAAATGACAATATGTAGAGCAATATTCATCCTGTTTTAAAAGAAAATCCCACATACAAAGACGTTTTTATAGCATTTAGACTTATCATGAGTATCGAATATTGTTTTCACTAGGAGAGAATTGAAAAGGTAAATAGAAAGTGATTGAGTTTTATTCCTCCTTAAATCCATTGACCTTTAAATATGAAATTTTATTTTTAGCATTTTTTAAATTTTGGACAGTAAAAGTTACCATGTTAATAGATACTAGAGTACATCTGCCCAAAACTAAGCTACCCCACACCCTTCTCTTAACCCAATAGCAACATCTCTAGGACCGCAAATGGATGACTAGACCATTCTAAAACTCCCACCACACGTTCATTTACATCGGTCTCACTAACAACGACGCTATTTCCACCACATCCAGATAAAATAAATAAGGAACCTTTAAACTAAGCTACCTCTCCTAACCCATATCTCTCAGACTACAATATCAGAATAAGCTCCTAACCCCACTTTCACTTAAACATCATATCACCGCAAATAAACCGTTTTCACCATTTAATTTTATTTCAACCTTTTCACCCGATGAGTAGCAGTCAAAAGCAGCTTCGAAACGCGAAAACTTTTGTGTAGTGATACTATGAATTTATAAACAATTGTAACAACTATTACAGTATATCGCTCTACGTTGTGTCGAGCACTCTTTATAAAAGTAAATGCATGAACAGCATGTAAAAAAACCTACGAGTTCCACAACTGTGTTACAATATATATATATATATATAAAGAAAGAGCGATATGAATTGAGATCCAATACAGATCAAATACGGATTGGAAAACGTCATAATAAGGAGGATAAGGAAAGAATAAAAACAAAATTCTTAAATTTAATTTAATCTATTTTTTTTATAACTTCAAATGCTGATTTATCCAGATGAACCCGAAAAAATGTTATGCTTCTCTATACCTGTACTGCCTTTTGATTTTACGTAGTGAGTGAGGCCTTGTGTGAAGATCAATGTGGCATAACGCCGCTATCACCAGTGATCACTCCAGACTCCTTTGTCATGACCATTACACTCATTCCAAACCTTCTGAACTGTTCTTAGACTAATACTCAGACATTTTGTAATTGGGGCTTCCTGTGAGAATGCTAAGCAGTACAACGTTCCATTTTCAAATTTCTTGTATAGACGTAGGGCTCTTTTTCTCACAGAATAGTTTCCAGCTGAAACCATGCGCAGTCAACAAAACCAAAAATATCACTCATGTACGAATTTAAAATTATAAATTGGCAACAATTTAACCATCTCTCCTTATAAGACTTGACCTCGTCTCCTCCCCATCTAAAATGCGGAAATGACACAAAGGCCAGGTTTTATGTAGGAATCGAGCCTTGTATATATTGCAGCGAAATTGATTGATGGTCAAGTGGAGAAAGAAGCAGTTGTTGAAATCTTAACTAAACAAATGTTTTGTTATATCATTTACTATCTTTTTATAGTTACTGTGTTTACAAGATAGGGTTACCAAAGAGAGTGGGAATGTCTCTCTCGCTCTCTCTTTTTGAGTTTCAGTTTGAGTTTTGTTTAACGGTATATCAACCACTTTGGTTTTCTTAATTTCAAAAGGTGGGGGGTTAACGTATTTTTTAATCATTGGTTAAATTGCGAAGTCGGATTTTAACGAAAATTTTTTGTTTTCATTTTTTTATTTTCCAAACCTGAAAATGTCTTCTAGTTTTGTATTCAAAAATGTTTCGCTGACAGTTTCTTTCGTTCAGAAATGTGTTGTAATAATATCTTTTTCTTCAAAAATGTATATTTTCTATAAAAGTTAATTTTTATGTATATATTTCTGTAAAGTGTATTTTTATACTTTCATGGTGTTTTGATCCCAGTTTGGGTGTTAAATATTTGCACATAAGTGGGAACCTAACAAGTGCTACCACTCTGGGTCGGGATGGACATAAGAACAACAGTAATTAGGAGGTTGGTTCGGTGCTCCGCACAACTTTCTAGTCACAGAACTTGCTGCCGGATGCAGTTCACTGTCATGCCCAGGAACTAACTTTCTTTTTAAAATAACATTCCATATTACCAATTTAACATATTGTCGAGAAAACGGCAATTTATTTTTGCAACTGAAGGTTGGTGATATTGCTTTTTTTTTCACGACCTAAGCAGTCTCTGTTCACTTAAGGGATTAAGGTCATTATTCTTTGATAATATATGTATAATTGTGCATTTAGGAAAGACAACCGTCTTTTATGCAATTTCGTTAATAATGAAAAATGTAATAAGATTAACTTTAATTTGATTTTTCTCGTGTTCTTAGCATGTTTTTCTTTTCTGTACCTTTAATTATATAGAAATTATCCGAATGTTCTGTGTGACCAAGTGGTTTAAGCTATTCGTTTAGATATTGAAAAAGATAATATAAATTTTATTTTTAAATAAATGTATGCATTGTTTCATGTACACTGCCGACCATAATTATTAGGCCATCCTGGTGTTTCAAAAAATTAGGTATTTCATATTTTTTTAGTATTTATTGCCAAGAGAATAAATTTAATATGTAAATAGAATGTTCTTTTGTTAATATTCCACAATAACACGTGTATCAAATAAATTCACAAATATGTAATAATTACCTATATTGCAGTTTCATCAATGAAAGAATGAAGAAAATTTAGGGTGATTCGGAGGATTTCATCTTTGCTTCCTTGCCTTGTACAATTTTGCAAAGTAATAATAACAAAAGAAAAATTATATTATCATTTGGCAACAAAACTAAAAATAATATGAAATACATCATTTCTTTTAAAGAAAACTGAGGTGGAGTAATAATTATGTTCGGTAGTCTATGTCTAGGAGTATGTAGATTTATAGAAATATTTTGTTTTCCAAACATGGTCAAACATTGTGGGCGAGTTCATGGTCAATGTTACTGTGTCTTTTATTTGCTTTTATTATTAGTAATGCTTACATTATTTTTAGCCTTTTAACATGTGAATGAGGTTATTATATTTGCATTACAAACGAGTAGTTTGCTCGTAGAGAAATATCTATGTGTATTTAAATCATATCTAATTGTGTTATGGTCTGCTATATATATACATATATATATATATATATATATATATATATATATATATATATGGCCCGTGGACGTAGAAGAATCCAAAAGGAGTATCCTTTACATATAATGGTAGGATAACTCTCTACGAGAGCTCTAAACATATATGCATATAAATACATATAGAGCAAATATAAGAAAAATTAAGACAGACGCGTTGTTTCATGGTAATTCGGAAGTGTGAGCTTATTTCAGGCGAGCCATCTTCAGCTTCCGTCTTTATTCAGGATATTTTTTAAGGATTCTTCATGTAGAATCCTTCGTTGAATAAAGACGGAAGCTGAAGATGGCTCGCCTGAAATAGGCCCACACTTCCGAATTACCATGAAATAGCGCGTCTGTCTTAATTTGTCTTATATATATATATATATATATATATATATATTAATTTCAATTTTTCATTAAATAATATAGGCTAGTTTATCTTGTTCACGAAATCTATGAAATCTCTACAAATATCCTTAAATGCCTGTAATTAACAACAGAAATCATTGATTTGTTCCAATGGCTTCCCTTGCTTGATCATGTGTAACGTCATGATCTGTGATGCGACATTCGCTTCCAGCTTTCTTATATGCACAAGTTTGTTGTTGCTTGGAAATCTTACATGTAAACAGAAACAGTTTGTCATTATCGTTTCTCCGTGGTTATAAAATAATGTGACTTGACATCTTTGAAAATGGCTTATGTAAGCCGAAAGCTTAGATTGGACTATTAAAAAATTATGTATCAAGATTGTAATTTTCTTTCTTCATTTAATGATAATGCTATTAAGCTTATCAGAGAATATGAAAAAAATTACGTCAAATAAAAAGACAAAACTTGTATATATTATTTAATAAAACATGATTTAATGAAAAAATGCTGCCTAAATACACACAATATATATATATATATATATATATATATATATATATATGTATGTATGTATGTATGTATGTATAATTACAATCACTATAGAATTGATTTCAAAAGTCCTCTATTAAAAAGAAAAGCATGAATATTTAGGCCAAAACAATATCACATTTTATTTTATTTATGGAGATTTATAGACGGTTCAACGTCACACCTTGAAAAGAAAATGTGTATAAAAACCGAGCCATGTAGCTTTAGGGGTTAAGCATTACTCAGACCGTGTATGACCAATTCTTTTTCTTTCTGTGCCATGTTGCTTTATGGCTCTCCACTGCTTCTTGTAGCCGTTTAGAAGTTTTGTCTTTCTAATTTCCCTTAAACCCTTGTTCCGCAAACCATCTCCTCAAGTTCACTAAATATGTCATACGCCACTTACTTCCATATTTCTTGCCTGTAATCTGTCATGTGAATATCAGATTTTTCAGGTCCTCTATCCTCATTATGTAATTTAAACCTCAAATGTGTCATTTTGATGATAAATACGCTTACTTTTGGTTAAATGTTTTGAAAACTTTTTACTTGCTCACATGATTGGTCCATAGTATTTTTAGCATCCTTCTGTAGAGTCACATTTCTGTTGCTTCAAGGTTATCCTGTATCTTTGTAGAGATTGTACAGCATAGTTACTTATAGGAAGAAAGATATTACGAAAAACGTTTAGTATTCGTTGTATTTTTTCTACCTAATTTTTTCTATTTCTTTGTCCTCTGATTAGCTTTTGGAATGCAATTTGGCTATGATAAGGTGCATCTGATTTCAGTGTCACACAATCTGTCCTCTGCTACAAAATTTCCATATATTTCAATTTCCGCATTTGTTTGTTTTTGGTATCTCCGATTTAAAATTTACATTTTAAGCTCATCTTTTTCCAAGAACCACGCATTTTGTATTCTTACAGTTAATGTTTAATAATCTTTTCTCCATTTCATTTACTACATTATATAGTATTTTATGTAGTTTTCTTTCTGTGTCTGCTACCAACACTGCCATCTGCATATCTGATATTGATAGGATTTGGTCACAAAAAATAAATCCTGGGAGGACTTACCTTTCTCTGAGAATCATCTTACTGTGATAGTTGAGCTGTGATAGTTGAACAGGACTGGTAAGAAGACACATCCTGGCGGACCTGTACGACCGGCAACCTGCTTTAAATTTTTACTTTTGTTTATTTATTTTCCAAAATTTTTTAAAGTTTTTACAATAGCAAGTTTTTCTTCGGAAACCCCAAATATGGCTTTTACGCGACCCAAAAGCGATGGTTTCTCATATGGGGGATCGATTTACTAAAACATTGTATGAGAAACTGAGCACCTTGTAAAAATATTTAAATATTAATTTCTTTCCAAATTTGTTTTTGCTCATCTAAATGTTTCGGGTCGAATCGATAAGAATGCAATGAAAAAGGTTAAGACAATAAAAAAAGAAACAACTTATAGGGTAAGGATGCCAGTCGTACAGGTCCGTCAACGTCCTTACTATTTAGTATATTTACTCAAATAATTTTCTAACCGTTTACCAGCGGTTTGTATCAATTATAATTTCTGGATTGTTCCAATATCTTTCCCAAAAATTCCAAGCCTACATAGCCTTTAAAACAATACTTTGTGACGAAATGTAGATATATTTTCAATTAATAATCAAAGGGCGCCACGATTCTATCTGTTATCTGACGAACTCATTTCAATCCGTGCACATCAGGAACAATTAAATTACAATTATGAACATAAGACAAATATTAGTAGCTAATAACAAAATACTGTACACCTGTCCAATAAATGGAAAGGTTTTTGTGTTTATATATATGTATATCTCAAAACAAAGTGTAAAATTTTGTGGTAGATTGTTGTTTGTACATGTTCTAGAATATAATTTATAATATTTAATGCCCTATTTTTATATTGAGCACTAATGTTAAATTAATGTTCTGGACGTTGCAAATAAATTCTTCGTTCTTTATTCATTTGGATATATATATATATATCCAAATGAATAAAGAACGAAGAAAATATATATATATCCCTTAATTATAACCGTTTTTGTAGACGAGGAGATGAAATATTAGACGATGGTTTCTCTTTCAAACGAAGACCTAGGTTTGAATCTTGTTTAAAGGATAAACTTTTGTCTAATTAGAATATATTCAGACTGGTAAACAAAATAAAATACTGTTTATATTATAGTGCCCTATCTATAGGAAGGGACACTTCCTCCGTCAATGAATACTATCCTGCGTGAATTCTGGGGGAGGCAGTCTAAAGACAGTCAAGATGTGACATAATCTTCCACAGAGATACTTTCCATTGTTTGGTTTAATACAACAGAGAGAGAGAAAAATCGATATTAGTAATATTATTAGTTATGCTTTATTGTAATAGGGATGTTAGCTTATGTAAAAAAAACTATTTTAATACTATCAAATACTTGTAAAATATGGGGAATAGGAAAATTAACTATTTTAATACTATCGTGGGCTTCTAAAATCCGGGGAATATGAAATTTAACTATTTTGGGGAAAGAGAAGAAAAAAATATAATTTTTCTTCTTTTGTGTTCGAAGCGGATATTTTTTTTAAAGCTAAAATTTTGGTCTCAAAAACAAAGTGTTAGAATTGGTTTGATGGGGTCAGACGGGGTTATAAAGTCTCTCAACAGATTTTCCTAGGAAAAGAAGTCTGTGGGAAATTGTATACGATGTGAGCTGGCGATATCTCATTCGTCGAGCTAACTCCTTCCACAGATCGAGTGGGCGGAAAATGATTTCATTCGCCGAAGGCTGCAAGTCGGCTACATTTCCCGAGGGGATGAAAAGGGTTATAAAAATCCGAACACGGAGAGAAAAATAAGTTTTTGGGTTTTCGGTTAGCTGAGTAGATATCAGTCGAAATGTAACAATTGTGGAAAAAACATCCCAACCGGGGAGCCATGCCCCACGGCTGGTGGCCCACCATAGAACTTATGGCTAAAGAGTTAATTTCGAATGAAGCCTACTGCTGATTAACTTAAAGAGTTAATTTGGAATAATGCGCCGTCGATATGAATACCCAAAGAGCGTTATTGTTTTTTTAATCACGTGAGAATCGAAAATTCTGATTCCTCGTTCGCTCTATTTTGGTAAACTCCGTTAAACTCCGATAAGAACCCGAAAGAACTTTGTTATTTTAGAAGTTGCATAGAGAATTGACAGCTCTGATTAAAGAGAATATCTGAAAAGATTTAATGAAAATTTAATGAATACGTGAAAAGACTTTAGTGACAATTTGAAGAGCTCTGTTTACTTTTCCGAAACTTAGAAAATACATTTTTATTTAAGGAGGAAAGCTCTGATATTTTTAAACGAACATTCACTCTCTGTTGTAAACGGCATTCCGACAACTGTATTATCATTTTTGACAACTGGACCTGTGAAAAGAAAAACATTGTTTTTTTTTTATATAAAGACATTCTTCGTAACTCTCCAGGCGTGTTTGACCATATTCATTTATTTTATTTTATTTTTATTTTTATTTATTTATTTTTTTTTCTTTTGGTGCCGTATTTATTTTTTTACCACAAGTGTGCACCAGTATCCGGGCTGACTGTAAAAGACGACTACTAAAATTGCTCGACGCGACCTCTGGGATCAATTAACAACATGGGACAGTGGCGCGTTGTTGCAGGAGACTTGTAAACCAGCTTTTGTGAAGCAACAGCGACCAAACCAACCGGCCAGCCGGGTGTCAATATCACAACTGGGATCGTCACGAATGTCAACGAGAACCAGCGTCACTTCAGACGAGCGGCCCCGGGAATAAGGCGTCACAATTGGTGCTGTCTCAACCAGGATTTTACCTGAGGGTTGCCAGCCGGGCGACGTGTTGTCACAAAGAGACTGTCAAAAGTTAGTTGCAACATAGTCGCGACGCATCAAAACCATACAGTTTGGACGTACACTTCTATTTTGCTGATTAGTAACATGTATTATTGTATATATTCTACTATTGCCTGCAAATCTATAGAACCCAAAATGTCCTATTATTTAACCCATAACTGGAGTGAAGAGACTCATTAATACCTTTCTAAAGAGTATTTGCGCGTAAGTGAATGCAAGGAATCCGAACTCGGCTCCCCGATTTGTCATTACGAGTCGATATTCACTGTACCACAACGAATATCCAAGACGTGGCACACATTATCAAAAAGGAAAAAAGAAAAAAAATAATTTTTCATTTCTTGTAAAGGGAAACAAGCCTTCGCTCTTTTATTGATTTTTTTAGGTTCATTTGTTAATACACTGTTTGAACCTAACTTCTTGTTTCCGTGTCTTTCTTTCTGGCCCTAAAAGGTTACATCAACTTACCGAATAAGTTTTGAAATAACAGTTTAAAAATAAAGGAAATGTTTAATTCCTTATAGGTATGCGCTAAATATAATGTTTAAAAATGTATATATTATTATACACAGACGACGGGACTCTTTCTTGTCACAAGTTTTCTTTTTTTAAATAAAAAGAAGGCCTAACTACATTACTAAATATTAAATACATTTTGGAGAGTAAATGGCTTCTTTAACCAGAACTGGATCCTTTCACTTACAATTGGCTTAGAAACTGGATAGTAAGGTATAGAAATCCAGGAATGGTACAGATAAAAATAACTGTGACAATAGTCTCGAAGATGCGAAATTCTGAAAGGTAACTATTGAATCCATTTCAGGGAAAAGACGCATTGATTCCATAGAAAACCTGGTATTTTCAGACAGCAACAGTTGTCCGACTTCAAATGATTAACGCCATTGCTTGTTCGAGACAGCCGCTTGCGTCCAATGACTACACGGATATCACTTGTCATGGACTTTTGCTGATCTCGCTATTTATAACCGCTGAGAGCGTGTCAGCTTGGCTTGTCAGTCGATAACATAATAAGCGCTTGTTAAAACGACGCCAAAGAAATCAGCTGTCAGGGAGAAACATGAAGACATCAGTAAGTTACAATTTAATTTTTTTTATTCCATACATTGATTTTCATGAACCGCTGACCGTATTGTAATTGTTAGGAAGTCAACCCCACAGAATTTTACCACAGTACTGAATGTCATACACTTTATATTTTTGCGCCTTTCTGTTATTTTTCATCATCGGTATCAAACGAATTCCTATAAATCAAATTTGACCTTCAAAATTTTAAACACAATGTCAATTGTTATTTTCTATCTCTTTAATTCTTAATATTTTAGTTTTCACTTTCCTCAAAAATCTTTTTTTCTCATAATCATTCACACTCAGAAACACTCATTCGTATGACAAACTAAGGATTGTGCTGTGGTTCAGTGGATATCGGCTCGTAACGAGAAATCGGAGAGCCGAGTTCGAATTCCAGTTGAATTCGTTGTATTCTCATACTCGAAAATACCCTTGGGAAATATACGAATTCGTCACTTTAATCTTCGGTTATGGCTTCAAAAGAAGGCAGACTGGGTTCTGTCTAACGCAGAAATTAATGGCAAATTACTGAAAATATTCTGCCCAGTCAGTTATGTGACTTTCAAGACATGATCGCCCAGGTGTGTGTCACATATATTCTTCTTTTTCTATATGACTTTTCTTTTCATGACGTAGGCAATCATGGCTTTTCCACGTCTCTCTATCCCTGGTTAGCCCGCTTTCTCCTGTTACATCACGCAAACCCCGTTCTGTCATCCACCTGCTCAGGCCCGTCAAATATGTTATACGCTGTTTTCCCCTCTCTTTTTCCCTCTTCTTGCTTGTTAGTATCAGGTTCACCAAACCCTCCTTCCTCATTCCATATCTCAGGAACTTTTGTTGTCTCTTCCTGATGCTCAGTATTAATTTCCTTTTACTTTCCATCCTTTCTAATATCTCCAAATAGCTCACATGTTCAGTCCGTGCTATCCGCAGCATCTTTCTGTAGAACCACATTTCAACTGCTTCAAGTTTTCCCTTCATCTTCATGAGATTGTCCAGTATTAACTACCATATTGAAGAAATGACATCAAATAGCGATCTAGTAAACTTTTCTTTGTTTCTAGCAAAATGTTGCTGTCTCCTAATGTGTTATTAAACTTCCGGAATGCGTCATTCGTTATGCCGATTCCTCATTTGATCTTTTTGTCGCTCTTTCCATCTTCCGTTAAAAACCTTCTCAGGTATTTAGGTTTTTGTATCTGCTTGATTTTAGTATCCCCCGCTTGCATTTGTCATTTTGGGTCTGCTTTTTTTTTTGCTGAGGACCATGCAATCGGTTTTCTTGCAGTTTATTTGTAGTTCTGTTTTGTCACTCTTTTCAACAACATTCTATAGGAGGTTTTGTAGTTTCTTTTTCGTGTCTGCTCTCAGCACTGTATCATCTGCGTACCTTGTGTTGTTCAAATTGTGACCTCCGATGACAACTCCTACAATAACATCTTGGGTTCTAAGAATAGTCCCACTGTATAAGTTGAATAGATGTCACGTATACTACTTAACTGAAATAAAAAATGAAAAATATAATTGTGAAAGCTGGCATTGATGCCTTCATACCTATCAGGAAGTATTGCCTAAAACCTCATAATTCTCCATGGTTCTCCTCTGCTGTTCGGCCGCCATTGCCCACAGGAACCATCACTTCCGACTATTCAGGAGCCAGTCATCTGATCACAATAGGTGCCTATTCACGTCTGCTCGCAATAAGTGCAAGAGAATCCTGAATGACGCCAAACAATTGTTCGCTGAGAGAATGCGACAGCGCATAGCTGACCGCAAGTTCGGCTCCAAGGACTACTGACGGACATGCAAACGGATGCTTAACAACTGCAAATTCCTCTATACCTCCTTTAATCCATGAATTTGAGGTTCTCACATCATCTGCGGACAAAGCTGAGTGCTTTGCCCGCAGATTATCATCCAACTCTACGTTTGACTCATCTGGAATAAGCTCACCCGATTTCCCCTTTATAACTGAGGCCACACTGCACGACGTAGATATCACCCCGAAGATAGTATCCCGAGTAATTTCAAAACTTGACCCCAATAATGCGAGCGGCGACGACGGAATCCCGGTGATAGTCCTTAAGAGGTGTGCCCCTGAACTGTCCTCTCTAAACTGTTTAACTACTGCATTTCTGGTTCCTGTTTTCCTGCATGCTGGAAGTTCTCTTCAGTCGTCCTTGTTTTTAAGAATTGTGGTGAACCCTCGGACCCATCCAACTATCGCCATATCAGTCTTCTACCGATATTCGGGAAAGTGTTCGAGTCCATAATCAATGCTAAAATGGTTCAACATCTTACTGCCCACAAACTCTTCTCTGACAAGCAATATGGCTTCCGCTTTGCCAGGTCCACTGCCGATATGCTAACAACCTTTACGGAGTACATGCTCCAGACCTGGGATGAGTCAGGCGAGGCGCGTGCAGTTGATTTGGACATCTCCAAGGCTTTTGACAGAGTTTGGCACTCTGGCCTCCTTTTCAAGCTACGGGGTTACGGCATTACCGGACGCCTGGTTGACCTAATCCAGTCTTTTTTAAATAACCGCAAAATGAAGGTCGTTTTGAATGGGCATGCCTCTTCATCCTACAGCACGAATGTCGGTGTCCCCCAGGGCTCTATCCTTATTTTCATCAATGACCTCCCAGATGAGATCAAGTCCCAAGTAGGCATCTACGCAGATGATATGACAATATACTCCCGCTCCAGTAAGAAACCTGGCATATCGGACAGACGCAATCTCGCTGCCGACCTTGAACGAGATCTACACTCTGTGGTGAATTGGGTCAAGAAGTGGCTTGTCAACATCAATGCGTCCAAGACCAAGCTGTTCTCTGTCAACCATCACAAGCAACCTCCCCTGCCTCCCATAAGCATGGACCAAGCGATTCTCCCTGAGTGCAATACAGTGCGCCTCCTCGGCCTTACCCTCTCTTCTGATCTCAAATGGAACCGCTACATCGAATCCATAGCTAAATCCACTACTAAAAAGGTTGGGTAACTGTGTCGATCCAGGACGTTCTTTCCGCCTGAATCCATCCTGCATATATACAAGTCTACCATTCGTCCGTGCATGGAGTACTGCTACCATTTATGGTCAGGCGCCGCTGCCGCTAACCTCAGTGTTCTTGACAGGCTCCAAAGGAGAGTTAGTAACGTGATAGGTGCGGACTTGGCGGCTATATTACAGCCACTTCCCTACCGACGAGATGTGGCCTCACTTTGTCTGTTCTATAAGTACTATCATGGCTTCTGCTCAGACGAACTTAAGTCACTGGTGCCTCCTCAACAGGTGTTTACTCGTGCAACCAGAATAGCAACTGCGTCCCACACATTCACAGTTAGGTTAGCCAAATGCAGACGACAATTATACTCCCGCAACTTCTTCTCTCGCACTTCCCGCCTGTGGAACTTGCTCTCATATTCTTGCTTTTCTGACGGCTACAACCTCCAGAAATTTAAATGCAATGTCAATACTCATCTACTAACCACTTGACTCTAGCCCTTACCCCACCCCGTATATCTTTCCCTTTCTCTCCCCCCTTGCAACTGTCATCACACCTGCATTTTCATCTTTCTATTGCTTCTTCTTAATCTGTTTGTAATCCTCTTCTCCCTCCTTTAATTAATTTTCTTTCAGTTATATTAGCCCCACGCACATCAGTGGCTTTTAAGCTGTGCCCGGGGTGAAATGATTATATATATATATATATATATATATATATATATAAGTCTAAGATAGTGGACTTTTTTGTATATATATAGAATTGTACTCTCAGTGAAATACTATAAACATATATATCAACAACGGGATTGATAAACTGAAAATATAATATATATTTTTGTTCTCGTTACTATTTTAATTGAAAATAACTATGCACAATTTTTATACAGTTTATTATACAGTTCATTTATCAATTTCAAGAGAATTAACTGTCTGCCAACCGGCTCCGAAAAGTTTAATTTCTTTAATATTCTTGTGCTGGTACTAATTTGTTTTAAATGAATTTTTGGTACTCCCGATGTAAAGTTTTTTTTTTTACTGTTGGATTTTATATAGTATATATAGTACATTGACAGGCTATAGAATGTTACACATGGCTTTTGTAATGGTCTCTCAATCGGTTTATGAAAAGTGCATATCAGCACATTTTATTTTCTAATAATAAGGCGTACCGCAATAACACATTACTTTCCACATACAATTGGTAAATAAAAGAAATCAATAAAACCCCTACCGTAAAATAAAAAATATCAAATAAAAGAAAACTTTGTAGATCTTTACATGAGCCGTGTTTTCTGTGTTTGCAGAAAATTTTCAAATTATTAAATTATCTTAATTAGACCTGTTGAACAAACGCAAAGAATTAACTTCCATTTGCCATCATTGTCAGACACCATAATGTATAGTTAATTTATTTTCTACTATAATATGACTTGACCCCCACAGACAAAATCTTACCCATTGAATTAATTTATTTATTCTCCCATTCTATAATAATTATTTTGTTTCAATTTGCTGATATTACCTATTATGTTCTTTACATATGTTTGCCGTACATAAAATATATGTGTGTGAAGTTGATCAGACTAAGACCTTTCGTACAATTCAAAACTTAATATTCCACCAATTATACATATATTCATTGATGTATATTTGGACATCAACTTTCTTCCAACATTTTCCATTAAATGCGGCCGACAAGGAACAAGATTTATGTAATATTTTATTATGTTTTTCCGACATCCAAACATTTTTCATTTTTGTAGGATTTAAGGAATTTCAAACAGTGAGTAAAATAAATTATGATATATATCGTAATATCAGTAACATCTCACTGTTCGAGAGACCCTATATATCAAATATGTATCTCCTATCATCAAGCTTACGTTATTTAATTATTTAATAGTAGAAATAATGTGTTGAAAGTTTATATATATATATATATATATATATATATATATATATATATATATATATATATATAACCAGGTGAAGTAGACCCAAAGTTTTACGATTTTGAGTTTCCTGACATTTATCTTTTTATAAACAGTGCTAAATAAATATTGTAGACCATTATATAATCATATAATTATGAATTAAAAATTAAAAATACATTGGGACACGAAAATTTCTATGGTTTGAGATAGAATCTCGTCATCAGACAATGTTGCATATTTATTGTGAAAATTATTTACGTGTAAATACAAAAACAAACATCAGTTTGCTATTTATGTATGTGGGAAGATATGAAATTTGTGTGTGTGTTACTTTTAACTAATCAGAATAAATTCATTTTGAGATTTGACCAGTAGTATCTAGGGGATACATATGTTCTTTCTTTTTTCTAAAGATTGTTTGCTAAATAAACTGTCGGGTCTCTGCATATACAACTTATGTTTTTATTGCCTATTTCGTTTTATTTTTGTAAAGCGTCGGATTTAGCTGCAACACCCTGTATATTTATCTGTGTTAAAATTGTTTGTGCTGAAAATCCTTTTAAGCAAGGGGAATGGTTGAAATACTTGTAATTTACAAAAATTCTTTCGCTGTTTTCTTGGACATTACGTCAAAAAGACGGGTTAAATTATATAATATGCGTTTTGGTTGTTTCGGTTTATTTTTATCTTTTATATTCATATATTGTACCTATTTTTTCTAAGGTCTTCTAATTTTAATATAGTTCCGAAGACAAACGTAATTATTTGTTTGAACATTATTTTTAATCGATATATAAAATCAAATCATATTTAAGTGGATATTCTGTTTTTAATCAAACATCATATTACATTACCGTAACATTGTGTGTTAACGTTTGTTTACATTACGATAAATTTCAAAGCAAAAATAGTTATTTGCGAAAAATAGGAACTTGTGTATGTAAGACATGATTAATTTTCATTAGATAGTAGAATCATTAATGTTGAGTGGTGTACGACGCACCAAATAAATCGGTTGTTTCGAATCCTATCGAATGACAAGCATTTTCGTAAAAAAAATGTCTCGTCAATGATTAGGCCGGTTGAATAAGTATATATATATATATTTTTTTTTAATCTTTTCACCTCGAGCAAGGCAGAAATGCCATTGATGAGCGGGGGCTACATAACTGTAAAAAGATTAATTAGAAAAGAGTGAGGAGTACAAACTAGTTAGAAAGGAGCAATAGAAAGCTGAGAATGCAGGTGCGATGACAGATACATAGGTGGAGAGAAAGGGAAGGTTATACGGGGGTGGGGAGAGAGCTAGAGTCCAGTGGTTAGTAGATGAGTATTGAATTTGCATTTAAATTTCTGGTGGTTGTAGCCGTCAGGAAAGCAAGAATATGGAAGCGGGTTCCACAGACGGGAAGTGCGAGAGAAGAAGCTGCAGGAGTAGAATTGTCGTCTGCATTTGGCTAACCTGACTGTGAATGGGTGGGACCCAGATGCCAGTCTGGTTGCACGAGTAAACACCTGTTGAGGAGGCACCAGTGACTTAAGTTCGTTGGAGCAGAAGCCATGAAAGTATTTATAGAACAGACAAAGGGAGGCCACATATATTGTTTGATTAAAAACAGAATTTCTACTCAAATATGTGTATCGATTAAAAACAATGATCAAAAAACAAATCATATATATATAACATTGTTTTATCCCTATTTAAGTAAATATTTTTTATTAGGTGTCGTGGCTGGTAGACAGTCTAGATACTATGTAAAATAAAGATATGGTCTACTAAAATAAAGGTATCCATTTTAAGTAACACACACACACACACACACACACACACACACACACACACATATATATATATATATATATATATATATATATATTCTTGTAGTAACGGCTATCGCAGACAATGACCATAAAACAACTAACCGACAGCTGTGACAATAGTGCCTGGGCGAGATAGAAATCTAATGCTCTCATGTATGACGCAATATTTTTCCAGGTTAAACTAATTTCATCATGCACCCTGAAAATAGATTCAAATGAATCCATACCACTGCAAATGACTTAATTTGACGAAAAAGTAGAAATCGATAACACTCTGTAACTCTAGTGGGTCTAAAACAGACCGTATGGTGAAAGAAAGGAAACTAAAGAAGTTGTTTCAGTTAATTTGCCCTAGGGTCCATAATGATGAAGGAAAACATTGAGAATATGATACTCACATGAAATATTGAAGATAAGTTGTGCAGATGAAACCTGTAATAAAAGTACTTTATGTGCTTTGATGATATAAAGTGCGTAATAGAAAAAGTAATTCAATGCTAAGAGCTACAGAATATAGATATTTTAGGAGAACGAAGAAAATTCAATTTATTTTTATTTAAAAGATATTAAGATATTATGATGGGAACTTCGAAATGTCTGTCACTCACTTGTTTTTTGTTCCACAATTTCCCAGCAAGACAGTCTATGCTAGAATTACATGTATACTCAAATTGGAAGCAGGAAGTTCCTGTCATGTAGATTATTTCAAGAATTCTTTATTTGTAGAATAGACCCTCACATGAAGTCTACGCGATCATCAATATGGTTTAATGGTTAGCAGGCTTGTCTGGTTAGAACTATTACAACATTGTATTGAGTTTGATTCTTACTAGATGCCCAAAACATTTGGCCTTGTGCCACATCTAAACTACGCTTAGAAAGTTAATTCTCACAATCTTATTACTTCAAAGGTTAACCGATATTCATCCTGATTATTGTCATAAACTTAATTTTCTACCATCCTTTCAGAAATTTAAACTGTTCAATCAGTAACATTTTATACTCTAGAGTTATATAGGATGAACTTTAGAATAAAAATAAATGCTAAATTACATGTTTTGCATTGATGATACGACTGTTAGTAAAACATAAAAATATATGAACTCGAATGACTGAAATAGTTATGAAACTATTCCATCTTTTAGATCTTTTCGACAAGATTGTTACATTGAGATATACGAAAATATTTATTGGCCCAATGATTTGGAAGTAAAAAGTTTCCAAGTAAATATTCCTAAAACAAGGTTAGCTTAATAAAAAAGAACAAAAAAACCCAAAAAAATCAATGCAATTTATTTAATGAGAATGGTCTTCATTGTACAATGGTTAATATGTGTGATTAGCTTCTATAGAATAAAGAAACTGATATGTCATTCCCTGTAAAAGAGTAACATTGTTAAGATCTCAAAATGGAGACTTGTACAGTTTAATATGGTTTGAAAATCTTGAAAATTAATTAGTTCCTCTATTAAAATGAACTGACAACAAAGCTTTTTCGCACCTATCAAACACTGAAAAAATCATTCTCGTACATAAAAATACTGAAAAGAAATACCCTCCTAAGTAAGAAAGACAGTAAAATGTAACACTTACTCAACAAGGACAAAATATATAGCTTCCTTTTACCTAACAGAGACTGAAAAAATCCTCTTCATAGCTAACACCGAATGAAGGTAAAGAAATCTATCAGCTACTAGAGAATTAATAAAAATACCAACTTCTATCTAACAAAGACTGAAAAAGACTGACAGAGACTCAATGAAAAGCATCATCTCACCAAACAGGATGAAAAACAACATTCACTAACCTATTAGAGACTTAAATATATTCACTCACCCCACAGAGGCTGAACAAAAAGCATTATCTCGCCTGACAAAAACTGAATACAAAGAATCTTCACACGTCACAGAGGCGAAACAAAAAATCATCCACTTGTCTAATAAGCTGAAGGAAATGCATCCTCTCAACAAACAGAATGAAAAATAAAATCTACTTAACTAACAGCAATGCACCTAAAAGCATCACTTCACGTCATTGAGGTTGAATAAATAGCATTCATTTGCGTAAAAACTGAAAAAAAAGCATCCTATCACCTAACTGATTGGAAAATACTATCCACGAAACTAAGTGACTTAACTAAAAGCATGCTCTCGCCTCAAAGAGGCTAAACAAAAAGCATTTTAGCCTAAGAATTACTGAAAAGAAATCATCCTCTCACATCACAAAGAACAAAAGACATCTACTTGCCTAACAAACACCGAAGAAAAGGATTTTCTTATCTCACAAAAGTGAGCAAAAACATCATCTTGGTTAACGAAAACTAAGGAATAGTATTCACTTGCCTAAACAAAAAAAAAACGAAGAAAAGGCATCTTCTCACCTCACAAAGGCCTCCTCTTGCCTAACAAACACTGAAGACAAAGCACCCCCCTCACCTCACAGATGCTGAAAAAAACAACCAATTGTTAAGAAAAACTAAAGATAAAGCATCTTTTCACCTCCGAGAGCAAAACAAAAAGCATCCAATTGCATAAAAAACTGAAGAAAAAGCATCATTTTACCTCACAATGCCTGAACAAAAACATCCACTTGCCTAAGAAAAAATGAAGACAAGCTTTCTCTCACCTAACAGAATGAAAATATCATCCATTAAACTAACAGACTTACGTAAAAGCATCCGCTTACGTCAAACTGATTTAATAAAAAGAATCCACATACTTTACAATAACCAAAGACAAAGTATTTTTGGCCTCGCAGATGCTGAACAAAAAGAACCCACTTGCTTAACAAAAACTGAAGAAAAAGCATTCTTTTGCCTCACAAAAGGTGAAGAATAAGCATACTCTTGCCTAACAAAAAGTAAAGATAATGTATCCTCTCACATTACAGAGGCTGAAAAATAAACAACCACTTTCCTAATAAAAATTGAAAACAATACATCTTTTCATCTCACAGAGCAGAACAAAAGCATTTACTTGCCCAACAAAAACTGAAGAAAAAGCATTGTCTCATTTTACAAAACTGAGCAAAAAATTCATCTTGCTTAACAAAAATTGAAGAAAAAACATTCTCTCACCTAACAGAATGAAAGATAATACACACTAAACTAGCAGAGACCTATCTAAAACCAGTTCCTCACCTCACAGTGGCTGAACAAAAAGCACTCACTTGCCTAACGAAAGTTGAAGACAAAGCATCCTTTCACCTAACAGAAGTTGAATAAAATGCATCCACTTTGCCTAACAAAAACTGAAGAAAAAGCATACTTTCATCTAATAGAATTCAAATCATCATCCCCTAAACTAACAGAGACTTAGCTGAAAGCATCCCCTCAACCTCATACAGGTTAAACTTACTCTTACATGATATATATGTACCGCATTTAGCCACTCATGTAGCTCTTAAGTGATAATCAGCGACATCCCAATCAAGAGAGCAAGGAAATCACTGAACATGACAGAAAATTACATCTTACGATATTGTATGTTGGATTTGTTCGTAAGGGCAAAACATTGCTAGCTTTCATTTTCAGAGTAAGAGAGAAGACATGTAACATATTTTTTTAAGCATATACCACTTTCATTAAAATAAATCCTTCCTTTACATTCTTCAAACTTTTGTTTTATTCCGTTTGAATGTCCAGATAACTATATGTAACTAAGACCACACAGTATACTTGGTAAGCGCAACAATATAATCTTGGCTCTTATTGTACTATCAAGATCTAGAAATAGTTAATGTTTCTTTCCGAAATTGCAGAAGTGGGTCATAATTGATTTTCCGGTCGTGAAAAATATTTTAACGCTTCAAAATTTCAGTTTAAGTAAGTATAGTGCAAAATATATTTATCCCACATGAAACACAGGAGTGCCATCTGCTAAGTAGGATATTGATTCCGTCGCTCTTGTGAATCAATTTGATGGGTTTATTGAAGACTTGTCTTCGGCACTATTCATTGGCCTTTATCGCAGTCATTCAATTTGTTCTGAGTCAAATATGTTACATTGTCAATTCCAATCTGAAGTTCTCTAGGCTGACTTAATATCTTTAATATTATTTTCCATAATATACAGCGCTTCCGAATCAAAATTGATACATCTTACTTCATGTTTCTTGTTATAATATTTAATGCAAATACACGCATACATATATATATATATATATATATATATGTGTGTGTGTGTGTGTGTGTGTGTGTGTGTGTGTGTGTATGTGTGTGTGCGTGTGTGTGTGTGTATATATATGTATATGTGTGCGTGTGTGTGTGTGTGTGTGTGTTTTGTTTTCTGTGCATTTCGGCTATACTTTTACACATCCAGGATGAATTGTATTTTACGTAAAACTAAAAAATATATAGCGTTATATTTGTTTGTTGATATATTTTGTTTGTTAAATTATTAAATCGGCCACACGATTAAAAAATTGAGTTAAAGGCTCACGTTGCATTTGTATGACCAGAGCGCAATCCGATCTCATTTAAACACACGAAGAAACCTACTAAACTCTATCCGTAACATAATTGTTGCCAACACAAATATCATAGCATCATCCACATGCAAATATAATGCCTAAATATGGGAAGCATTTATAAACAATAGTTAAAACCCAACACTCACTAACACAATGGCTTAATGCATAACCGAAGTTTTTCGGAAAAACAAAACATTGTGACAATTTTTATATAGTGCATGTCTGAAAATAAAATAAAGCATGTAATCACATAGAAATTCCATGAAATACTTATACATACTACCTTCTCTGTTAATTGTAATGAACCCTGAATAAAAAAAAGATAGTTGCCCAAATACACTATATATATATATATATATACTACCGGCCATAATTATGATATGTCCGCAGTTTTAAAAAAATGATGTATTTAATAAATTTTATAATATTTATTACGAAGTAGAGCATGTTAAACGAACATAGAATGGTCCTTTTGTTAATATTACTTTGAAAATGTTTACAAGGCAGCCAGAAAGTCTTTGTTTCGGCTAGCCATTAAGGAGAAGAAACTAAAATGGCGAACAGATCACAAAAACTGGACAGCAGAACAGTTCATTTGATGCACATGTTATTCTGCAGGATTAACAATTTTCTTTTAGATTCATCCACTTGGCAATAAATGCTAAAAATATTATGAAATACATAATTTAAAAAAACTGGGGTAGCCTAACAATTATGTCCGGTAGTGTGTGCATATATATATATATATATATATATATATATATATATATATGTGTGTGTGTGTGTGCGTGTGTGTGTATATATATGTGTGTGTGGATGTGTGTGGGTGGGTGTGTGGGTGTATCTTTGTTTCTCTGTGTGTGTGCTTGTTTGTCTGTTTTTGTGTGCGTGTGTGTAGTTGCAACTCATAAAAAAACTACCTACGGCAATATACCAAGAATGTTCCTTTGGAAACTACTCAAATCTTTTCATGCTAATCGAGATACAATATTTATCGAACACACCATCTACAGATTCCTCATACAAAACTTGGGCACGAATTCCCCGAACATAATATTAAAATAATACATTTCGTTTCGCTTGTCAAATATACTAGTTCGCCGTATCTAAAATACAAAAACTTCCGTCTTTAGATACTTGTTTTGAAGGCGTATAAATCACTGCAATATATATATATATATATATATATATATATATATATATATATACGAATCGATATAGAGGAAAATATAAGTGTAATCTTGAGTTCTAAATATATACTATTAGCTAAATTGTGATACCTCGGTCTCTATCACGTTATTCACCTTCAACGGCGTCTTCTTATCTAAAATTTGCTGAATATCGCCGTTTGGTTAGTGCGCATGTCATTTTACTCTTATCTTTTTCTTATTACGATAATAAGTCATATATCACAAATCTACTTTAATTGCTATAGATTTAAAGCTAGTATTCTTTTAAAGAATGAGAACTGATTATGTCACAAGACTTAATGCCTAAGATAAAAATAATTTATTATATATATTAGCTAAGATTGGGAATGCTATCTATCTATCTATCTATCTATCTATCTATCTATCTATCTATCTATCTATCTATTAAATCAATATTGCAAGTCTTAAATCTTTCCCCTGGTTTTGATAACAAGCTTATTGTACTAAAGGTACAAGTGGGTCAATTACGAAGTCGGTCATTTTTAGAATATTTATGGATGTATGGGTATATAATGTATACGCGGTCGAGTGATTAGAAGATTTTTTTTTTAGATCATAAGACTGTGGTTAGAATCTTACCATAGTCGATTAGTCAGGTAGTTGATTTTTTAAAGTTATCGGCCTGAGCAGGCAATCCCGCCATTTGGAAACTTTGGCCCAACTTTTGCGAGTATAAATAGATAGCCGTAACTAACTGGGAGTTGTCGATGATCGTGCTACCACAAATTATAGTCATCCTGACTAAGCATTTTAGCTTACTCGCTTTGTTTAGACTGTTCATCAGGTCAGATAATGCGTCTTCTCCCAGGAACTGTAACTGAGGTCCATTCATCAAAGTTGCTGCATAAACCACAACCGGATTCGCTGGTTGTTGAACGAACAAAAATGTACCTGAAACCGGGATTGACTTAGTATGGAATGCCAGAAGTAAGAACTTTTAACTCTAAGAACTCATAGTGGTCAGTAAAATAAAAAGCGCTCGGGGCTGCTCGTCTAATTGTGACACTCGTTCTCGTCGACAGTCATGACGATCCCAGTTGTGACACTGCCACCCAGTTGGTTCGGTCGCTGTTGCTGGTCGTGATGATCTCGTCCGATGATGTCATTACAAATGCTGGTTTACAAGACGTCTCTCAACGCGCCACTGTCCCAAGTTCTGAACTGATCCCAGTGGTCGCGTCGAGCAATTTTAGTAGTCGCCTTTTACAGACAGTCTGCACACTGGTGTACACTTGTTGTTAAAAAATAAATACGGCACCATGAAAAAAAAATAATAATAAAATAAATGAATACGGTCGAACTCACCTAAAGAGTTAAGAAAAATGTCTTTATATAAAAAAAAATAATGTTTTTCTTTTCTGGAGCAGATAATACAGGTGTCGGAATGCCGGTTTACAATGGAGAAAGATTGAGAGAGAGAGAGAGAGAGAGAGAGAGAGTTTAAGAATATCAGAGCTTTCAATCCTTAAATAAGTAGACATTTTAACGATAGACATTTTACATTGCATACGGATCATAAACCGTTAATGATCACCTTCGTTTCTAAAAGAGGTCTGCTTGTGCATACAGAAAATAGACTGTGGAGATGGGAGAAAATCCTTTTAAATTATATCTTTAAAGGAGTTCCTACCGTCTAAAAAACTTGTCATGCTGACGGACTGTCAAGATTAATCCAAAAACACAGAGAACCGCTTGATGATACTGAGATTGCTTCTCTTTGGGCAGAAGGGGATTCGGAAGCCACATTATGCAACGCTGTAAGTTAACTCTTTGTAACTATCGACCAAATCAAACGAAAAGCTTTAGCGATGAGTTTATCGTGCAAACCAAAACCCAAAATTTGTGAGAAAGACCAACAAATTTAGATATTTTCTCTCTATGCGACGACGTGCTGCTATAAAGTGAGTCGTCATTCCCAAAACGTAGAAGAAGAATTTTGAAAGATTTTTTTGCAAAAAAGAATTTTGAAAGACTTCTATGCCAGTAACGCAGGGATTACAAGGATGAAATATATATGCACAGTTTTGTATACTGGTCAAACATGGATAAGGATATCAAAAACATTGTAAAATTCTGTAAAGGCTGTACCTCTGCAGTTAAGGCATCTCCAGTCAAATATAGTCATTGGCCCAAAACGTACCGACCATGGTCTCTGATTTATATAGATTTTGCAGACACACTAGAAAGATTCTACTATCTTATAGTAATAGATAGTTTTTTCTAAGTGGCTCGAGGTTTTTAGATGCAGAAATCCCACTACAGAAGCAACAATCAATTTGCTACACGATCTGTTCGCCAGAGTTGAGGTAGTCGACTGTTTAGTGTAAGACAATGGGACACATTTTACGTCCAGATCAATCACATTACGATCGCTCTATGTCACCTAAAGTCCCACTGACAGCCAAGCCCTTCGCTGACTTTCTGAAAAGAAGAAAGCTAGGGCCACACCCACAAAAAAGCCACAACAGTTTCTTCAGGTACATAGAATCACGCCCAATGATAGCACACCATCATCATTACCTCCATCCGAGATAATATTTTCGCGCATAATCAGGTCTGTGTTCGACAAGCTACTTCCCAATCAAAAAAAAAATGGACGAACAAACATGGGGCTTAGAAAATTCTACAAGCCAAGATTTTTCCCGATGGTTCACGATGATATATCTTTCTTGGAAATAGACACAATTGAGAAAATTTAAAAAAATATTGTCTACTTAATTAAAGGTCCCAAGTTTTCTCACAAAAAACATTTATATCAAATCAGGAAACGCCTGTCGGACGATGTCAATGCCACAAGCAGCCTCGGAAAAACAGCGTTGAAAAGAAAAAGGAAAATGACTGATTTTCTCCTAGTTAAACCAAAAAGAAAAAAATATGTCTCCCGCAGAGTTGATACTTAGAAGGGGTGTGTTATGGTAATTTATTCATGCAAATATGGACTCTTCCAGGCTATAAATAAGCATCATTTCTGCCTCTCTGAGAGAGGTCTATTCTAGCAGATAGTTCTGACAGCCAGACCAATACAGTCACGCCGGTGATTCTTCTCATGTTGATGTCTGTTTGTAATAGTGATTTTTTAATTACATTTGTTTTGTTTTTTTAATCATTTCAACCCGAGCAAGGCGGAAATGCCACTGATGTGCAGGGGGCTACATAAATGTAAAAAGATTAATTAGAAAAGAGTGAGGAGTACAAACGAGTTAGAAAGGAACAATAGAAAGCTGAGAAAGCAGGTGCGATGACAGATACATAGGTGAAGAGAAAGGGAGGGTAATACAGGGGTGGGGAGCGAGCTAGATTCCAGTGGTTAGTAGATGAGTATTGACTTTGCATTTAAATTTCTGGAGGTTGTAGCCGTCAGGAAAGCAAGAATACGGGAGCGAGTTCCACAGGCGGGAAGTGCGAGAGAGAAAGCTGCAGGAGTAGAATTGTCGTCTGCATTTGGCTAACGTGACTGTGAATGGGTGGGACCCAGATGCCAGTCTGGTTGCACGAGTAAACACCTGTTGAGGAGGTATCAGTGACTTAAGTTCGTCTGAGCAGAAGCCATGAAAGTATTTATAGAACAGACAAAGGGAGGGCACCTTTCGACGATGGGTAAGTGGCTGCAGTCGAGCCGCCAGATCAGTACCTATCACATTACAGACTCTCCTTTGGAGCCTGTCAAGAACACTGAAGAGAACGGCAAGGTCACCTGACCATAAATGGCAGCAGTACTCCATGCATGGATGGATGGTTGACTTGTTTAACTCTATTCCGTATTTGTGCCTTTATTTCTGGTCCATAACCAGTCTCCAAAACACAACATCGCGAATTCATTGATTGATATTCTAAGATATTCAGCATTTTCTGTGTTTCTCCACATATAGCATATGTCTTTACAAGACGTTACATCAAGATATAGGTCCTTATCTCACATTTTCTTCTTTAAGTATGCCTTTATATGTCTAGTTGGCTGAATTATAGATTCGTATATACATATTTTTTCACTTATGTGGATATTCTCTTTAATGATTTACAAATATTTAGTTCCCTTTTATTTTTTAATCATTTTACCCCAAGAAAGGTATTCTACTGCTACAGGGAGTTCCATAGGGGACAGTACTGGGAAAAAATGGTTAGTTATAGGGAATAACAGGAAGATGGTAATAGATGAATGAAAATACCGAGGATGGGGGTAGAGTAGAGCTTGAAAGAATGGACATGAGTTAGTGAGATAAGAGATGTCCATTGACCTTCCATTTAAATTCCTGGAGAATGTAGCTGTCGGGAAAGCAAGTATATGGAAAGGAATTCCACAGTGGAGAAGTGCGAGAAAGGTCTCAGTTAGAGTAGAAATTGCGGTTACATTTTATCGGTTTTACAGTAAAAGGTTGGGACCTAATTGCTAATCTAGTAGCTCGTGTAAATTCATACCTAGAGGGTACCAGTGATCTAAGTTCATCGGAGAAGTAGCCGTGAAAATAATTATAGAAGAGGCACAGGGAAGCCACATCACGCCGGTGAGAGAGTGACCACAGCCGGGCTGTCAAGACTGTATCAATCACATTACAGATTCTCCGTTGGATTTTGTCGAGAACCCCTTTTGTTAAATGAAAAAAATAACATAGTGAAAATTTGAAATAGACAAGAAACTATGCAAGTTCCGTGACGGTATTACTGTTTTTGACATACTATTACCACGCATGCTTCTTCAGAAAATCCTATAAAAAATAATAGCTATAATCTTTAGGTTTACGTGTGGTCCAGTTCAGACAATGACAATATAAATTAAGAATACCGTGCAAGCGATATATTTAGTGATAAGAAGTTGGGGTAGTAATTTACTTGTATCCTGATAAAATGTGAATATCAAACAAAATAAGTAAAATGTAAGTGATTACTACACGCTCCCAAATAACTCTATCGTACATCGATATAGCAATTTTAATGTTTCGCGATTTTAATCTTGATAAACAGAGAGATTTTTTTGCTAATAAAAATAATAAAACCAATCGTGGGTTAACATTTGAAAGAAGATAATGACAGTAGCTAATAGACGTAAATATGTTGCCGATATATATATATATTTGTTTTGCAAGTATATCATCATTGGAATCAGCAAGCTTTTCTCACTTCCACAGGAGGAAGCGTTGCCGAGTTCTATCATACACGTATCAGTGTCATCCTGATTTTGGTTAAATGTAGTTTCCATAATCAACGCGAGAAGCCTCACATAACTTACTGCATTTCCGTACTCTGGTTCCGCACCTGGTGTACGAGTAGATTTCCGTCTTGTCCTTGAATTTAGAGTTTTCTTCCCCTGTATATATATATACGTATGTATATATGCGTGTATTTTGTAAGAATTAATGGGATTTCTTAAAGTTAAAATTATATGTTAATATTCTAGATGTTATATTTGACTGTATACACGCGTTTTATTAAACACCCAAAGCATTAACATAGTTAACGTTTACCTACATAGACAATACGAATTTTTAACACAGAAAGAAATTTTCTCCATTAAAAATTATAACCTCTTCGGCTGACTGATATCCATTTCACAATTTTAAAAAATGCTGTCTACTGAAACTCGTGTATCACTGAAAATTAATTATAATATTAACTTTATATATATATATATATATATATATATATATATATATATACTAGCAGTATAGCCCGGCGTTGCTCGGGTGTAATGAAAGCTTTAAAACTAATCTATGGTCCTGGAGCTCAGACTCAGCCTAAAGGATATTTGTGGGAATTTTGGTGAGAATCGTATAAAATTGTGGATTTGTATAAATTACATACAGACAAAAAATACAAACACCTTTGCTTTTATATATATATATATATATATATATATATATATATATATATATATAATCAATTTTCTGCACTATTTTAAGAACTGTCTTTGTCTATGAGTGTATCAAATTTGACTAAAATCGCACCACTCCTTCTATAACCCGATTTTTTCAATTATCGATTTTCGATATTTGTCGGGGGTATCTCGACACAAAGCCTAGCTAAGAACACTCGCGTAAAGTACAACTGCGTAAACCTTCAAGAAAATCGGTTCAGCCGTTTCGGAGTCTATAGATAACGTATACACACACAGACAGACACACAGAGATAAAGTTTCATTTATAAATAAGTTTAGATATAAACTTATTTACAAACGGAATTTGTGTGTATGTGTCCGTTTGTGTGTGTGTCCGTTAACTATAGACTCCGAAACAGCTGAACCGATCATTTTGAAAATTTACATAGTTGTACTATAATCGTCTGCGAGTGTTCTTAGCTAGGTTTACTGTCGAGGTACCCCCGATAATCGAAAAACTGGGGCATAAAAGAAGTGTTCCGATTTTAATCAAATTTGATACACTCATAGACAAAGACATCAGAAACGATATTCAGAAGTTTCAAGGTTTCAGTTCTTACAATAGTGAAGAATATCGATAATATATATATATATATATATATATATATATATATATATATATATATAAGGCAAGATATTTGTGCGTGTGTCTGTTTATCTGCCTGTATGTCTGTATTTTTTCAGCTTTTTTATTTTAGTCTTTGCTTCGGGTTTGGCTCTAAGTGGGTATAATTGTAGTTCTTAGTCTCAGCCATGATACCATTTACTCAGAGGAATTACTTAGCCATCAAAATTCAGTTTACGACGAAAAAAACTTATTTGGTATCGATACCAGGAAATCAAAATTTGACTTACATCCATTCATTTTTCTTTCAGTCTACGGTTTCGCTTTAACTGGAAACAACTTTTGCTTTTTAGTCTTTCGTGCCAACGTCCAAAGAGTCTGAGCTCCAGGACCATGGATGTTTTTTAAAGCTTTCATTATATCCGCGCAACGCCGGGCTATACTGCAAGTACCTATATATATATATATATATATATATATGCTGTGGATCCTTGGAATGCTGATCGCACGAATAAATGAACAACGACCAGTAATTGAGATAGAAAAGGATACAGACTTGAATGAAGTCTAGGAAAACGGGTTACTAAAATGTATATTTACAAGTCTCTGGAGGTGAAGCCGTAGTATATTGGTTATATCCGCGTCGGAAGCTGACGTGTATTGCGTAATAATCTTCTCGATGAGTAGAGCACAGAACTACTATAAGCTACTGTGTACTGACTGCTAATCTCTTTTTCAGTCTCGGATCTATAGCAGCAGTATAAGTATACTCTGGACGAGTCCATCATTTTGAAAAGGAAAAACCCCACAACAATATATATATATATATATATATATATATATATATATATATATATAGTGAACATTGAAGTAAACACTCAGGGGCGACAATGTTTACTTCAGTGTTAACTTTTATATTTAAATACGCTTTATCTCTGATATTGAGCACTTTTTCCTACAAATAAATCAGACCTTAAAACTATATTTCTTCACACACGCATACACATTGATACACACACACACAAACACACACACACATGCACATACATACATACACACACACACACATATATATATATATACATATATATATATATATATATATATATATATATATATATATATACGACACATGACAGACGCAAGATAAATATTTCTATAAAATATATAATTTATTTATGCATGTATTGGGTACAGGAAAATATTTAATTGGTATGCTATTTTTCATTTTTTAATCATTTTCAATAATTCTAGAATACAAATAAAACATCATGCAACATTATGATGTCAATGAGGTTTTTAGTTGTGAATTTATGTTAAAAAAATCCATTATCCTAAATAAATACCCAAGTTATACATAAGTATTAATTTACGGCCGTATTACATTCAAACATCGGTTTTCGTATTTTCATCCTTTCTATCAATCGTTCTTTCTTTCTTTTGTCTTTCTTCCTTTCTTTCTATCATTCTTTTTTTTCTTTTCTTCCATTTTTCTATCCTTTGTTTTATTTTTTCGTTCATTCTTTCGTTCAATTTTTCGCTTTTTTTGTTCGCTCTCTCTTTCTTTTTCTGTCTTTCTTTCCCAAACATATTGACATTTTTCGTCTTTTTATTGTTCTAGTGGCTTCTACATTTAGTTGAAACTCAAACGATCATTGACGTTAAGTAAAATTGTGACTTTTGAGTAACTAATTGGCTGAATGCTTTTGAGTAAGAGGGGCAGTAAACTTCGATGTGCGGTTGGTGTAATGAATAATGTCTCGGAGAACAGATTTCCAAATGCATTCCTGTTCGTTATATTCACTTAAGAGCGATGACTCATTCGGAAGATATAGATCCACCTCTTCTCCCACAGTTATGTGTTAAACAGCAGGAATTTTATTAGTGCATAATTATTATCTCCCCAAAATTTTCTTACAATCTAGAATATTTTCTGGCTTTAAATAACCTTCCAAGAGTTGACGAGCAGTAAAAAGAGCAAACAGTTAAGAAGTGTGCTGATACCAGGGACCGGATGTTTGCCTCAGAGGTCCAGATAACAAATGACCAAAACTGGTCTTTGCACATCTGGCTCCACGCAGATGTTCCGGTGAAAAAACAAAAATAAATAAATATCAAGTTCCTTTTACGGACCGTTGTTCGTCCAATCGTAAGCCCATAAATAAATCCGGGTGTGATTTCCCAAATAACATATTCGTAGCCTCGAATACGAAATAAAAAGGCCGACACAGGAAGCATCGCCAGTTGTGAAAATACATGCATAATTAACACATCCCTTGACCACGTCAAGCGATCGCTTTATGCTTGCCGCTCATTTCTCTCCCGTCTTCTTGTTCACTGTCCACTGACCCTCTTAGTCGAATGAACTGAGCGGAGACTTCAAAGACACTCCTAACAAACAAACGCAATAACTGTTTTTGTCATTAACAATTTGATTTCATGTTTTATACCCCATTTATAGTGGGCTATCTACTAATAAGGCTAAATTCAATTAATATATTTCAGCACACAAATAAATTTCCCTATAACGGATAACCCACTATAGAATTACTATTTAGATAAAAAATAAGTTGTCTGCCTTTAATATTTTAAGTTTATGTTGACATGAACCATTCGAGGAAGTGAAGATTCATTCACTGTTTCAGTGAAATCATTATTATTGGCAATTGATATTCGATGTTATGTTTGTCTCCAGGAAACCAACATGAATTTGGCTTTTTAGTTTCATGTTTGACAAGTATGATTTCAAAAATGTGTAAGAAGATTTAAGAATCTTTACAATCAGGAAAATATTATTAGAGAGTTGCTCAGCTTAATAGCGACGTCGTGGACAGTCTAATTCCGAAAGAAATCATAGAAATTTATCTCACTACGTTAACATGTGCTTACTGATAATTGCACAAATCGCTTATATATTTGTAATTAGAAGATTAGTATCGTATAGCCTAAAGGAAAATGTCATTAAACTAATTTATCTATCATATTCTCAAACATATTTTGCAAGATGTAAGATCGATTTTTGAAACAAAGTTATACGCTCTAGTTTAGGGTACGCATCATGATCTTTTAACTTATTAAAGGTGAACCTTATCTTCGATCAGGGAGTTATAACTTAAAACTTCTGCACACAGTTACCTGGTTAGATGGAAAATTCTCCTGAGGCCAAGAGATAATACATAAAATATTTAAGTTTTCTTCAAAGGTTTTTATTTTTTTAGAAATGAATAGTTGTAAAATAAAGATTAGATAAAAGAAGGCACTTCCCGAGGCACTTCGTCTTGGAGGACGCAGCTTAATATTGGAATGAAATTTGTAAGTAAAAAGGTCATAGAACACATTCACCATGCGTCTCTTATATACTTGCACTACATATTGTTTACATTAATCAATCGCCCGATTTTGTTTGTATAGCAATAGTATACTAGTTGGAGTTAGAAAATATTTTATACATCTATCATTGTTCAAGAATGGTTTTATTTTCATAAGAATGAATGAAAGTTTTTAAAATATGCATGTAAAAGTATAAAACAAATTGTATTCAACCTCAAATCCGAAAAAATCGTCACGTTTGGATTAATGTAAAAGCTCTAAATTATCATTTGCAGAGTTATCACTACTTTCAGACAAGTACAATAATTCATCCCCATTGCTCCGATGAGCTTAGATCACTGGTGCCGCCTAAGCACGAATTTACACGAGATACTAGATTAGCAATTAGGTCCTACCCTTTTACAGTTAAACAAATAAGATGTAACCGTAAATTCTACCCCAACAGCTTCTTTTCTCGCGCTTCCCGCCTGTGCAACTCCCTTCCACAAGTCTGCTTTCCCGACAGTTACAATAGACACCTCCTATCACACTAACTCCCAACTATTCTCACAACACTCTCATCTACCCAACCCTCATTCTTGGTATCCTTACCCGTCTATCACCCACCCTCTGTCATTTCCTATATTTAATCAGCCTTCCTCCACTCTATGTAGCCCCCTGCACAGTAGTGGCAGTGACATGCCTTGCTCGGGGTGAAACGCTTATAAAAAAAAAACATTACCATCCATGTCATTGTGGTAAATGACATTCAACTTGGAAGACGTACACGTATTTTTAAAAGTTTGTTTTATGAAAAAAATGCGTCTTGTAAGCTGGAAAGTGCAGTAAATAGTTTTAGACGTACAGACTTTTAGCCAGAGAGGGATCTTCATAAGCCTATCGATACTGCTTTTTTTTTACTTCCATAAGCCTTATTTTATAAGCCTATTGCTACCATATTGTTATTTCTATGGCAAATGCACTGATGAGCAACAAACATTAGCACCACCGGTTCAGAACTTAAAATCTAAGACGCGTCATGCCATGTTCAATGTTAGACCTGTCGCGTTCAGATTTTCATTCATTTAGTGATATTTACATTATCACTAAAATCTTAAACACTTAAAATCTAGGGGCTACTGTTATCTTCTCTATTATAAAAAAGTTGTCAGATTAAATAAATTGCAAACAATATCTTTGCTTTCTCATAATAACATACCTTCATACTCACGGATAATCTTTCGCGTATTTCAATTAAAATATGTAAAAGTAATTTTTAGCAACACAGACTTTCGGATGCATTTGTTACCATAACTCACACTACTGAAGAAGACCTCGGAAAGAGGTTGAAAGTACTTGGGTATATTAAGAAATGAATGAAAAAAACACATGTCAACGTTTCATCTCATTTCTGGCATCTTTTGATTGTAATACGCAAAAGATTATCCGTGAGTATGAGGAGATTTTATTAAAAATAAGCAAACATATAGTTTTTAAATTATTAATCTGACATATATATATATATATATATATATATATAGTACCGATGAACTGTGATACAGCGAAACAGATTGGTCTGCGGATGACTATATATATGTGTGTGTGTGTAGTCTCACTATTATAATAAAGACCGTTGT
This sequence comes from Ascarosepion bandense, assembly GCA_037127315.1. NCBI lineage: Eukaryota > Metazoa > Mollusca > Cephalopoda > Sepiida > Sepiidae > Ascarosepion > Ascarosepion bandense. Next base: position 5,027,370 of record JBBBDQ010000603.1, on the reverse strand, counting down.
ATATATATATATATATATATATATATATTTCTTTTCACGTTCAGCGGTTTGGATTATTTTCTTCTTATGTATAAAATTTGCCGACATTTAAGACGGCATATCGATATAAATATTTTACTGTCATTTTTGATGGCACGGGCCCATTTATATATCATGCATATTCTCAAAATTTGTATTTTCTTCCTCTGTTCGTGTCTATACAATCTCATTCCGTAACGTTCTAACATGGGTAGAGCGCTTTGGCCTTGTATTGCCTCCTATATAGGAAAATAAAAATGAAATATTAGCGCAGCATATGTCAAGTATTTTCTCTCTTCAGTCTTTCGCAGTTGTAAGGTAAGCTGAATATATATCAACTCTTTCATTATTTAATAAATAAAAAAATGAAAGGCAAATATGTATTTAAATATTTTCTATATTTCGACAAGTATTAGATCATTGCATAAGTACGTGCACATGAGAGAGTTAAAAACAAAATTTTACATGCTCACAAAAATATAATTTATTAGTCATTAGACTACATTGTTTTTAACAACGGTATCACATTGTTCTACAAGATTAAATAATGTTGTGAAGAAATTTCATGTTATTTATTGGATAATAAGGTTTTGACTTAATGTAGAGAGTTAATTTTTGGCCATTTAACCATTTTGTGTTGTGGAACTTAGTCGCCAAATTGTTGAGCAGTTATGGCGAAAATTTGCCGCAAAGTCTAGTGACCGGTTTTTGTTAGAAGTAAAGACATGGAACACAAAGAGAGATTCAGTACAGTCTATTTGTATAAAAAGAAACGTGCTATCCAAAAGGAGTTTTAATAATAAGTAATATAGAAATAAAAAAGTCCGAAGGTATTATTACACTGACTGAGTAGTAACTTTCGTCAACTGCTGCTGTTGACTGCTGTGCTTGATGCTCGTAACGGCCTGTACATGACTGCTCTCTAGAAGTCACGCAGTTAATTTATATATAGAAAGAGGAAGAGTTCATTCATCGAAGTAGGGCACCATAAAACTGGATAAAGAAACATGTGATAATTTGAAATATATTTTGGAGAATACAATGTGCGACGATTTCTATGCTATTTATAGGCAGAAAAATACGTTGAATGAGTTTTTAGTGATAGTTATAACTTACTGACACAAACAAGTCCGACCAATTAACCAATAACTATGGCTAAAAGATTTGACTGAAACTTTTCCAAAAAGTATTTCCGCGTTAGTGAATGTAACGAATCCAGTCAGTATTGGAATGCATTCTTTTATGTTCCGGTTCCGAAATGTTAGCCATTACATCATCCACAGATCCATTGTATACCAAGGTGGTGACCCATCCTGTTATTCACCAGAATTGCTGTTACTTGACTTCAGTGATATTGCCCTCAGCCTGAATATAAAATTAAATGGCAGAAAAGTAAACACGTTTGAGAAAGAAAGAAAGAAAGAAAGAAAGAAAGAAAAGGTAATGAAAAGAATGCTTTGGGGTATCTCTATATATAGAAAATATTTTTAGATTGTAAGCCTACATATATAAAATAATTTTTGTATCGGGTGGATACCGTATCATCTCTCAATTGCAACCCTGTCCCCGAAAACAGGGTCCGTCCGCGAGGACAGGTTTGCTTCTGAGAAAAATTACACTGATAGATGCCTGGACCCGGGGATCAGTGTCCCGCGGCCGCGCCATCCAAATACAGCAGAGGGGTGGACCAAGTGTTTGTCACCGGGGCCAGCTCAACTGGCGGTTGAGGGGACTGGGGAATTTTTGTCCCTTTGCCCGTCCATACGCGGTCAGGTCCCCAAATAATGAAAATAACTTGAGTCACATCCCGCTCCAGTGGGTGAGTAAGGTAAGTACCATGTATAAAATAATGATTTACTCATAAAATTTCATTTAGTGGGAGATTATAAGACTTATTTGTCGATGAGCAGATAACGTCTGAAATGCTTAAAATGAAATTGCCGATCCGAGTTCAAATTTCAGCAGAGTCTGTTCTTTTCTCATTCACACTTTCAATTTACGAATCCGTCGAGCTTATTAGTTTAGTAGCAGGTGAAAACGGGCTCTGTAGCTATAAGTGGCAGCCTGTCTAGTAGAAAAAGAAGCACTTTGATTTCAAAACAGAATTATGATGAGGAAATAAAACGATGAAAAATCGAATGGATGAAGGAGACTTAAAAAGAAAGAAAGAAAGAAAGAAAGAAACATGTTAAAAGTAAGAAAGAAAGTTATAAAAAGCAATAAACAAAGAAAAAATAAAGAAAGAAAAATTTAAAAAAAATATGTGTGGATTAATTTGCATTTTACAAACATGTTTATCAAACATGTTTTGGCTATTTAAGGCCAAATAATATTTTTTCGGTTGTAAGAATAATTATTTTTTCAAGTGAAATATTGCTCTATGTTTTAGAATAACAATGCTTTTTATGTTGTGGGAATCATTCAATATTGCACTAAGTATCACTCGTTCGTAAGGCAAGTTCGTAAGGCTACTGAACTAATATATACAAGTCAGAATAGGATTGTATAAATGTCAATATGCAGGACTTAAACGGATATAGATGTTTATATACCAAGCGTATTCGCAAATAGCCATATATCGACATATATATAAACACACACACACACTCACACACACACTCACATAAATATATATATAAAAGACTTGAAATTGTTTTTAACAAGCGTGGGAACTCTGGAATTGACCAAAAGCAGTTGCGTAAACACACACACTTGCGTATATATATATATATATATATATATATATATATATATATATAAGAATATTTGACATGAAATTTAAAAATTTACATAAATTAATTTAAACGTATAAACACCCTATAAAACTCTGTTTATTATTAAGTGCATAAACTGAATAAGACTAATACGCCTACGACATAAACAGAAATTCGGAATCGCCTTTCTTAAACAAATCTTCGCTCACCAATTCGATATTACTTTCCTCTGTTTTATTTGGTAGGACGTGTATTAGTAAGACACTACCATTACTAAAGATTTCTTACAGTCCAAACATATTTTTTCTGGCTTTAATTAATATAGATAATACAGGTAATCCATACAATGACATATGAATCAGCTAAAGATTAGATTTGAAAATAATAAAAAATGGTTGCTCTAGAGAAGTCAGTAACGGCAAATTCGCTTCACTAGTAATGCTCTGGAGCACATCTTCACTTACTCAGTTAACAGAATGAAAAAGCAACATCATTTGTCAACGTTTCTTGGTGATTAAAAATGATTTTGCTCTACTCCCTATATTGAGATCTCAATGTTATTTTATAACTGTTATGGGACCCCCGCCCCTTTTATATGATAATGTTCACGACTGAGTGTACATATACTCTTGCCATAGAGAGAAAAGTTGTTGTACTTGCAGTTGGCAGTGAGCAGTAATCGTTGAGATCCGTTACAGATATCGGAGATTTCCAAGAGATGTCGAAGTTACCCAGAGATCAGACTAGCTCTGAGCTCCACTCAGCGAGTATAATATACACGGATATACTATTTCCAACGACTTCACTTTAAGAATTGTATATATATATTTTCTTACTAATAGTATTCTTGGATTTACTAACCTGCGTTCAAGTTTGTATATTACGTTCAAAATAACCTACTTTTCTATCTCTATATCTGTTTTGTTGCTCATTATTTTGCGCGGTTCCTCCTTCGGAATCCACAATAATAACGGTGTGTATAGGTTGGTTTGTAAAGTTTTATTAACAGAAAATGCAGCATAAATCCCAGAAAAATATTCGAAAATCTTATGTTACGACTGTGAAAAAAATAAATAGGCAAATTTGATGACATCTCCACATATTTTCTCTGATATTTATTGACCAATATGTAATATTTAAGATATAACAATTCGAAATAGACTGGTCCTGGATATGACGGTAAACTGCATCCGGCAGCAAGGCATCTGATTGGAAAGTTGTGAGTAGCATGGAACCACTTTTTCATGGTTGTTGTTCTCCCATGTCCAGCTGATCCGGTGTGGTAGGACCTGTTAGGGTCCCAGCTTTGGACAAATACTTAACCCCCAAACTGGCGTCACAACACTGTGAAAGCAAAAAGAAATAGACATTTATAGGAATACATACATACATTCATACCTATATATATATATATATATATATGTGTGTGTGTGTGTGTGTGTGTGTGTGTGTGTGTGTGTGTGTGTGCCAAAACTGTTTATAGATACGTAATTTAGAATAAATCTCATTTCGTTTTTTTGCCTTGATAAAGTGATCACAGGACAAAACGCGTAGGCTATTTTAATTCAATTTTTCTCTTGTCTTTATTTTATTTAACTATATATATATATATGTCACACTCAACGCGAAATTTCAAAATTATATATAAGTATGGTAGTAATATGACAATCTGAAGCGTTCTGCGACTTTCTGTGACCTTCTAAAACATTTTAGCGTCTTCTAGAATTTATTAGAACCTTTTAGAACTTACTGTAACCTTCTATATTATGTTTTTGTATATTTATAAGTTTTATGTGATGCTATAGCTGAAAAATGTTAAATGCCTCAAAAATACATCCACTAACATTAATATCAAATTGAAAAATAAGAATTCTGAAAAATTGCAAATTGTGTTTATTTGATAGTGATGCCTACTGATTGTGCCCAGAAGAAAAGTTAGCCATTATGTCGTTTCCCGAATAAAAAAAATCCTGAATGTAAGATCAGAAATAAAATCCAGAATTTTATATATATATATATATATATATATATATATATATATATATATATATATATACTAGCAGTATAGCTCGGCGTTGATCGGGTGTAATGAAAGCTTTAAAACTAATCCAAGCTTCTGGAGCTCAGACTCTTTGGACGTTGGCACGAAAGACTAAAATGTTTCCAGCGAATCCGTAGACTGAAAGAAAAATGAATAGATAGAAGTCAAATTTTTATTTCCTGCTATCGATTTATACATATATATTATCGATTTTCTACACTATTGTAAGAACTGAAACCTTGAAACTTCTGAATATCGTTTCTTCTGTCTTTGTCTATGAGTGTATCAAATTTGATTAAAGTCGGACCAATCCTTCTATCAACCGATTTTATCGATTATCGATTTTCGATATTTATCGGGGGTAATTCGACACAAAACCTGGCTAAGAATACTCGCAGACGCTTATAGTACAACTGTGTAAATTCTCAAGAGAATCGGTTCAGCCGTTTCGGAGTCTATAGGTCACGGATACACACACACACACACACACACACACACACACACACACAGACAAAGTTCCATTTATAAATAAGTTTATATATATATATATATATATAATTCACAAAGATGTTTATTATAATAAAGAGGATTATGGGAATGAATAAATAAAATTAAACTAGCATTTGATGGCATAACCTTTCAGAAAAAATAGTCATAGAATCCATTTCTTTGTTGTATGAGAAGTACTATGCTTTTAGTTGTGTTTTCCGTTGCCTTCTCTACGGTTACAAACTTAAATTTTTCGCTGGGCCTTACTGTTTTCCAAGGCTATAGAGACCTTCTTACCCAGATGTTTATTATATATCCGGCCGAAGGAAACACCAATCAAAGCATTTCTTTGGTAATCTGAAGGTAATAATTAAAACCGAAATTTAGGATTGCGTTCTCTACATCGATGGCCGTTGCAATATCCGTAGAATATGCAAAAGAAAAAAAAAGCTTCAATGTAATTGCATTATTTTTCTCTAAAAGAATAGAAGGCAATAAGCAGTGGTTGTAGCAAGAATCAATTTCGAAAAAACACAAGGAAACATAAAAAAATATAAAATAAATCGAAACCATATTGGAAAAATATATGAAAGAAACATCATTGAAATTTAAAGAGAGTGAAAGCGCGCAATTTCTAATGAGCGGTCGTTACACAAAAAATACAAACAACTAGAAATAAAACATTGTTTATTTTGTTATATACTTGTAAAATGGGAATTAAAAAATGTGCTTTCAAGAGGCGCCGCTTCTCTTTTCACTGTCTATTTTTGTGGTTATTATCTCTTTCTTCTCTTAATCATGTCAGGGCATCTTGGGTGATGCGCATAGCGGAAAAATCTGTATTTATATTAGGATGTTATTTTGCGTAAACATGCGCTAATATGATTAATCTCGGTAGGGTGCACATAAATGAAACAGGAATACAAATACGTACAACACATAGAGCTTCCCTCTTTTGCAAGAATATATTTATTTTCATGTCGATACAATAAATGCTCGACAAAATCCATGCAAAATCAGGGATGAATATTTAACCTTTTTTTTTTTATAAGCGTTTCACCCCGAGCAGGCATGTCACTGCCACTAGTGCGCAGGGGGCTAAGTAGAGTGGAGAAAGGATGATTAAATATAGGAAATATCAGAGGGTGGGTGATAGGCGGGTAAGGATACCGAGAATGAGGGTTGGGTAGATGAGTGTTCTGAGAATAATTGGGAGTTAGTGTGATAGGAGGTGTCTATTGACCCCTACATTTAAACACCTGGAGATTGTAGCTGTCGGGAAAGCAGAATTGTGGAAGGGAGTTCCACAGGCGGGAAGCGCGAGAAAAGAAGCTGTTGGAGTAGAATTTATGGTTACATCTTATTTGTTTAACTGTAAAAGGGTGGGACCTAATTGCCAATCTAGTATCTCGTGTAAATTCGTGCTTAGGCGGCACCAGTGATCTAAGCTCATCGGAGCAGTAGCCATGAATGTACTTGTAGAAGAGGTACAGGGATATACCACATAACGCCGGTGAGAGAGGGCTGCAGCCGGTCTGCCAAGTGAGTATCAACCACGTTACAGATCCTCCATTGTATTTTGTCAAGAAGCCCAAGGAGAGCAGCAGGGGCACCCGACCAGATATGGCAGAAAGAATAAATTCATTTTTTTCTAAGCATTGTGCTCGTATAATTTACACATCAGTAGCTCACAGATGGTAGTGAAGTAGTAAATTTAATCACTACACTAATTTCTACTTGAGTCATTCTTATAAATGGCCTTCGAAGACTCTTCAGGGCCTAGGCGATCATGACTTCCCCGTACCCTTATCCCTGGTGGCTCACAGCACGCTTTCCTCTGTTACACCGCGCAACCCCAGTTCCGCTATCTACTCGCACAAGCCAGTCAAGTAAAAAAGAATTACTGAATAAAAGATCAGAAATAATCTCCAGATGTATTAACAACTATAGATACATATTTTAAAATCATACAATTTGGATAAAAGTGTTTTAATGTCATTAAGTAACCCCGCCTTAATTTTGTTTTCCTCTCTCTCTCCTTCATTCAATCTCGATTGTTAGTATCAGGCTCTCCAAGCCCTCCTTTCTCATTGCAATGTCCCAGAAACTTAAACTATCTCTTTCTGATGCTCAATATTAATTTCCTTTTCGTTTCCATCCTTTCCAAAACCTCATCATTGCTCTCATCCTCGATCCATGATATCCCCAGCATCCTTCTGTAGAACCACATTTCACCCTTGCCTCAGGTTGTTCCTTCATTTTTGATATTTTCCAGCATTCACTGCCATATTGAAAAACAGATATCACATAGCAAACCAGTACTCTTTGTTTCTCTTGAAATTTTCTGGTCTCTTAATACTCTATTCAGCTTCTGGAATGAGTCCTTCACCATACCAATTCATCTTCGGTTCTGTGTGTCGCACATTCCGTCTTCTGTTAGAACACTTTCCAGGTACTTACATTTTTTACCTGCTTGATTTTAGTATCCCTCAACTCTATTTGGCATTTTGGGCTGCTCCTTTTGCTGATGACCATTCATTCGCTTTTCGCGCAGTGTATTTGTAAGAGGTCTTATAGTTTCTTTTCCGTGACTGCTATCAGCACCGTATCATCCGCGTAACTTCGGTGATTGAGACTTTTATATAGATACCAAGCATGGCATCAAACCCTTTCAGAAATAAATGAACAGTCAGTTGAATCTAAATGCTTCTTCAGGTGAATGATGAAAAATTGATTTTCAGAGAATTTGATTCATCGACTTTACCGAGGGCTATGTTTCTTCGAACCTCGTAAACTGGCGCAACAGAATAAAAAAAAAAATAAACAAAGAAATACAAAAAGCTACATCGCTTGAAAAAAGAATCACATAAGCATGATTTTACGGTTCCAAACAACATGAAATAAAAGGTTAGGAAAGAAAACTCCAACAATACCAGAAATGCCAATAACAGCGGAATTGAGAGAAATACCATGTTGGGGAAAACGCTAATATTATTCTTACCATTGATAAATAAATTCTAACCACTGATAAAATAAATAATTGGTAGCGAACACGGATAAACACATAAGCACAAATATTTACAAAAATATTATTAAATTAATTAAATAAAGAAGTAATTATATTTGTCCAATTATATAAACAGTAATTTTGTTTATTACGATAATTAGTAAAATTCAATGAAATACATTTGACAATATTTATACTTGATTTTCATATGTAAAAAAAATGTTTGAGCAGAAAAACTACATAATACACATAATTAGATATTTTCAGAGTAGATCATATGACGTAAAATATTTCTTGAGACAGAAAAACATAAATTTAATTGATGAAAAATATAATCATTTTTATATTAGGTATTTAAAACTAGATATGGTAATTGATAAAATTCATCTAATTTATGTTGCAATAATATACAACATGCGTTGTAAAGCTCTAAGTAAAGTAGCATTTATGTCTTGTACAGGTTGGAACATCATATATATATATATATATATATATATATAGAGAGAGAGAGAGAGAGAGAGAGAGAGAGAGAAAGGAGAGAGAAAGAGAGTGAGAGGAATATTGTGTGATCTGATGAAATGAGCCAATTCAGCTCCTTGAAATGAATTATAATTTATCACCAATTTTAATGGGTGACGTAAATGCCAACGTAGCTAAAGAGAGGGAAGGAGATACGACAGACAACTTTTGACTAAGGGATCGTAACGAACGAGGAGAAAAATGGGTCCAATGTTGCACACCAAATGACCAGGCAATTACTAACAAATGGTTTCAAGAACACCTACGACGTCTATGGACATGGAGAAGCCCAGCAAGCGACAGGAAGAACCAAATAGACTACATAATTATAAACAAGAGATTTAGGAACGCAGTGATTTAATGCAAAACATATCCATGTGCCGACTGCGGAAGTGACCATGTCCCAGTCATCTGCAAACTAAGTATAAAACACCGGAGAATGAAGATGCCCAGCACAGCACCAAAGCTGAAATACAACACGCTCGTGAATGACCTCAACCTGCAGAAAGAATACACTAACAGCGTGAAAAAGAAATATGAAGAACAAATTGAAAAAGGGCACTCAAAATGGGACTCACTAAAGGAAGCGATGGGATATCAGCGAACAACATTGCCCCAAAAGAAATCAGACGCAGAAAAAAAGGAGAGGATGACTGAAGAGATTCTCCACATGAAGCAAAGGAGATAAAAAATAACGCCAAGACATGGAAGAGAATACAAGAAACTACACAGGGAGATAAGAAACAAATGCAGACAGTCTAAAGAGGAATGGCTCAACAACAAATGCGCAGAATAGAGAGACTGAGCAGGACCAATAAAGCAGAGATGCATAAAGAGATAAGAGAACTGATAGGACAAAATACCTGTTCCTCAACAGGATGCATATTAGAGAAAGAGGAAATACTCCAGCAAGGGGAAGAGTATATAAAGGATCTTTTGGGGGACAGGAGAGAGCAACCGAGAATACACAAGGAGGAGGATGGACCGGAATATTAAAGTCCGAAATGGAAGCTGCAATGACCAAATTGAACAAAAAGAAAACAGTTGGTTCCAGACGGCATCGTAATAGAGCTGCTGATAGCCCTGGCATAGAAACAAGTACCGAAATAATAAACAACCTTTCTAATAGTGGAATAATACCAGACGACCTATGCAAATCGATATTTATAGCGCTGCCGAAGAAAACAGGTTCAAACGAGTGATAACTACACAGAACTATCAGCTAAATGAGTCATATTACAAAACTGATTGTTAGAATCCTGATGAATAGAGCGTGAAGCAATATCAGGCCAGGCATAAGACAGGAAAAGTGCGGGTTCTTCAAGGACACTGGAACAAGGAAAGTCATATTTATGATTAGGATGCTCTCCGATCATCAGATGATTGCCATAATTTACCCCAAATATCATTTTCTACTATTAGCAGTTCTCTGCATTCAATTTTGAAAATTGACGAAATACATGATCTTAGTTGTGACCAACGACTCCTGTATGAATACACAGTGGATATTTCTAGACGTAAAGTTGACTCTAGATATGCCTCCTGGAAAATTGGTCCTTTAACCCAGGCAAGGTGGTTAATTTTGGCCATCAGGCATATGTGTTTATGGAGTTGTGGCGCATACCCACAAAACTCACAACAAAACTCCACAGTTTAATAAATTTTATTGTAAATGTGCATGCCACTTTTTGGTTTAAAATTAAAAGAAATAATAAGTTTCACAATCAGCAAGTGCACATTTTTAATATGATCCAGAAAATTAAGAAGCAGCCTCATGAAATTTAACAGATCACATTAAGAAATATACAAAAAATACATTTTGTTTACTGATGGAAAACCGATTTTCCATGGTCAAATCTGATGAATTTGAAGTAAGAGAAGATGCTTTTAAAAGAATTTTGGCCATTAGGTAAGTAAATGTTTATTCATATATCAATATTTTTTATTGCAATTTATAGAATTTCACCATAATTAATAGTAGAGAGTGGAATATTTTTAAATGAATCAATAACTAATTTTTTATATTTTTTCAGGAGTGGGGAATCAACCAAGAGAAGGTTAAAAAGAATACCAATAATTAATTGTCATGCCACACACTGGAGACAATTGGTAGATTTATCATTATGTGGCATTTTTGAACGACTAATGACGGAAGACTTTTCTGAATCTGAATATTAGGAATCGTTGTTAAATGGAACCAAGCTTGACTTGCCAGATTTGCCCTCACATTCCCAAGGCATGCAACGGGCAATCAAGTTAACAATGGAAGGCTTAGAAACTGTATATATTTTTGAAGCAAAACATCAGCATATTACAGCCAAAGTTTTGAATGATAAATTGAGACCAGCATTTTTGTCTAAGGGCTCTTACATGGAGCAATTTGACTCTATATGTTAAGCTCCATTAAAATAGAGTTTGTTTTTCCTTATTTGTTTGTTTGTTATATTTTCATTTATAACGGAAAAAATCATTAAAGTATTTAAATATCACTGCTTAATTCATAACGTTAAAAGTCAGTTTTTTAAAGCAGGTACTGAAAGCAGGTACTGGGGGGCAGATTTTCAATTTGAAGTTTGGTCATCATTTCTTTAATTAATATCATTTTTATAAAATAAAATGACATTCCCTGATTTAATTACTAAAATTATTTGTTTTTTTCACTTATATTCAAGCCAAATCTTGCAGAAATGAGGAATTTTCAGTATATTTTTGTCTGCGATCTTTGATGCCAAACACTCAAAAAACCATTGAAGTATTTGATCTAATATTTTGTATCAGTACTTAATAGGTCCATACACAACTTTCGGTAAGTGAGATTCTTTAATATTTTTTAAAAAAAGTGAAAAATCAACCTACTTTAATATATATATGCGTGTGTGCGTGTGTGTGTGTGTGATATTAATTATTACTTTAGAACATATAAGATTACAAACTACTACACAAATGTTTATTCTTTCAATGTCAAAACTAAGTGTACAATTTTGTAATAGTTTTAGTGTGTACATATTGCAAAGTAATATTGATTGTCCTATTTTATATTATATATATATATAGAAAGAGAGAGAGAGAGAGAGAGATAAATAGATAGATATAGTAGCGAACTGGAAGTGTGTGTGAAGCCAAATTTACTAACAGTCAATGGAATGCTGACAGAAAAGCACTTAAGGCAATCAGAGTTTGTAATAATGAAGTCGATATTAAAGATAACGCATTAATACAATTAATATGAGCAAAAGGCTGTCACTTAGCTGATTGATGTCCCGATCAGCATTCCGACCCCAGAAAATTTATCCAGTAAATTAGAAAAGAAAAAACCCGAATGAAAACTGAACGGAAAATTCCGCTAACAAAACTCTGGTGTCTGCATACCAAAGGTAAAATTAATCAGATGTCACAATAATTTACTCATTAATTATTTACTGTTTGGTTGAATAACCTTGACAAATTTTATGTAATACCTTATTAAGTTTTTCAAATTTTACAATCACTTGTATTATGCTATAAAGTTACCGTTTCTATTTTATTTTTATTATATTATTTTTTGTGAACATTTTCGAATATGGCTACATTTTTAAAGAATAATTTTGTATATATATATATTTACGTACAAGTATTTATTTAATTTCAGCCTTCTCAGGGTTGGTAGAGCAAATTTCAAGGCACTCACGTTGAAACCGTCAAATGACAGTTTTTATTTTATTTTTTATTTTATTTATTTATTTATATTTTGTACAGAAATTGTAGAGACAGTTGTAATGAAAAAAAAAAGCTGGCATAAGGTGCATTTCTCCTTTTATTGATGTATATTTAATGAATATTAACTTAACTGACTGTGATATATATATATATATATATATATATATATATATATATATAGTGGGTTGCTTATTTATTCTTTTCTGTTAGTAGTGGAGAGTCCGTTCTAGTGAAGGGTAGTTGTATACTGTTGCAAGTTAACAAACAGAATTTGGTCTTGGTGTAGATGGCACACTATAAGTCATGAAGAAAGATTATAAAACAAGAAAAGCAAATTAAGTTGAAAGATAACTTTTTATATATAACACATATCAATTAATGTTTTTACAATTGAAGTAGTGCATGAAGTATAGGTCCAACGCAGCTTAAAATGTTCATGGCAATAAAATGCTGAAAAAGAATTAATGCTTAGGAATTTGGGAGCGTGTAATTAAGGTATGTCTTTGATGTATTCGCTCCTTAGGTCAGTAAGTAGTTTTTGAGGCAGGGAAGAAGGAAAGAGGTAAGGGAGTCTAACATAGGAGCCACTTGACTTGGTCAAAGTGATATTAATTACTCTCTTCTCCTCTAGTCGGTCTGTCTGGCCATGCTTACTGTATCCGAATCTTTGAATCACAGCAGCTCATTTGAGATTTCACACTTGTATTTGGTTCTGGGCTTCCCATTGGCTAATATACAAAATTCGCGTAGCCTCGCGAAATGGAAATTAAATATTTAGTTAATTTTTAGTTTTCAACGAAATATCTGCGCAGACCCAGCAGCGCACGGACGACTTTTGGTCATTTGCATTTTGGTCGCGAAAGCGCAAACTTCCGGTCCATCGCTTTTGCTCGGTATCACCATATATATATATATCAGTCAGTTAAGTGCAGTGCGTGATGACCGCTTGGGTGATCATATCAAGAAAAAGATATGCCTTGCTGGGTAGAAGATTTTCTCGCAGTTTTTGGTTACCAACCAAACGTGCAGAACTTAATCCATTCTGCTATATAGCTGGAGGGAAGAGACGGATTAATACCTGTGCATAAATGAATGCAGCATATTCAACTGTAATCTGTACTCGGCTTTTTGATTTCTCGTTCCGAGCTGATATCCCACCATAAAGCTCATCTGTGATATATATATATATATATATATATATATATATAATTATGTAATTATTTAGTTTTTGGTCATAATTGAATTAGACTATTACACAGCATTATTAAAAAAGGATTAAATGCAATTATATTGTAAATCTCTTCATTAATTTCTTTTGTATACGAGTTATCACGAAACGAGAAATGTTAGCTTATATGTTATTACCAAACAAAAATCAATTACTAAATGAAAGAACAGAAATGATGATCATACAGTCATGAATAAAAATGCTCTAACTTCTAATTTTGAAAACTGCGCTTCCATAAAAAATCCCGATTACGTAAGAGTTTAAAAAAAAACTGTAAGATCATTTATTATAAATCACCTGAAGGCTAAAATTAAGAAGCAGCCAGTGTGGATCGCACTCCGTACTCCAGTGTAAACAAGCTTACTAAAACAAGTCGAAGTGATCAAATTATTATGTAAGTGTAGCTTCAATGCGAAACAAACCGGCATAACTATTATATATATATATATATATATATATATATATGGAGAGAGAGAGAGAGAGAGAGACTTGAAGTTTATTTCAGCAACTGTTAGAACGTCGGAATTAAAAAAAAAACAGTTCAGTCGCGTAAACTTACACCAAAATATATATATATATACATATATATATATATATATATATATATATATATATATATATATATAAAGAGAGAAGGAGAGAGAGAGTGACGCTCATTTATTTTTTGCCTGTAGACTATCTAAGACAAACTCGTTTTCGCGAAAGCCATATGTCGAAATCATTTCTGTATTATTCTTTATTTTATATACATAAATCTATAGATGTGTGTGAAGTGGGCGAAATCAGAAAAATATACTGTATAATTTTCTGTTATCGTAACATTAGTAACCTATCAAAACATCAATGTAGACTACTGGGGAGCGGGATTTTTCCGGTTGAAATGACACGTCCGCCGGGTGGCCGTCGGGTAGAAAATGAAAGCGGAAGAAAAGATGGATGCCCGACCTCAATTCTGAACTCTTTCAGAGATTTTCTGCGGGCGAATTGTTGTCATGCACCTTAGTCACCTGATCTGCCGACCTGCAAGGTTATCCGACAGGAAATGAGGGAGAAAATCTAAAGTTACATAAATCCACAGAGAGTTAAGTTACACACAGATAAATAAATATTGAAAGCTATAAACAGGTTTGCGTAAAACCAATGCCGACAGAAAACATCAGGAAAGCGTAGGTTTGTTAAGCCAGTATGCAATCTTGCATTCATATATGACAAATTGGAAAACTTTTACGCTTGACGCTTCTTCTTTTTTAGGAGTTCATCAGATTAAAAGGACGAGTCCACTGATGAGAGTGACAAGAGATGAGACTCTGAGAATTTCTTTTTGTTCATTTAAGATAAGTTTGAGGTAGTTATCTTGTCAGGATTATTTAGCTTCTTTTTCTTGTTAGTAAATATCATAGACAATTTTAATGAAAAATCAGCGTAGAAATGTGAAATTTTCTAAGAAACTGAATGTAGATTTACTGTGGATGATACTAGAGATTAAAGCATTTTCTATATATTTTCGTATTAGCAAATTGCTTTCCCTTTTCTTTTAATTTTAATAGCCTTTCTTAAATCAAAATTATGGTCAAACTCATTCAGGTGAGCATCTAACGCATTTAGTGTTTGTTTTGTCAAATGTTCCTTTTTATTTTCCTATAAACTATCATTTAAATTTCGTAAGGTTTGAAATAACCATTCATTTAAAGACCTTGAGATATATAATTGAAATAATTATGACAGATGTTATGGTAAATTCCTCCAAGTTTTAGCTTATTATGATTTTGTTTTGAATTAATTAAGTCTTTTATTTTGGAAGTGCTCTAACAGGAGATGGAAAGTGCAATACAGAGATCCGAAGGCGAATTGGCATTGCAAAGGACGCGTTCCAGAAGCTGAGTAAAGTACTAACACACAGGAAAATTCTCTAGAAACAAAGAAAAGAGTGCTGGATTGCTATGTGATGTCAGTTCTTCAATACGGCAGTGAATGCTGGACAATATAATCGAAAATGAGGACAAAACTTGAAGCAGCGGAAATGTGGTTCTACAGAAGGATGCTGCGGATATCGTGGACTGAGCCTGCAAGCAGCGATGAGGTGTTGGAAAGAATGTCAACAAAAAGGAAATTAATACTGAACATCAGGAAGAGGCAACTGATGTACCTGGGACATGCAATAAGGAAGGAGAGCTTGGAGAACCTGATACTGACTGGCAAGATAGTAGGAAAAAGTGACAGAGGAAGGCAGCGGATAACATATTTGCAGGGCCTGATCAGGTGGATGACGGAACGGAGGTAGCGAGGTGTAACAAGAGCAAACATAATAAGAGCCACAAGGGATAGGGAGAGGTGGAGAACCATAATCGGCTACGTCCTGAAGGGACAGGGCACATAGAAGAAGAAGATTGTTTTAGAAGTAGATGCAACAGATTTTATGCAAAGTTTACGAAAATCTTTTATAACTTTAGTTGAGATAGAGTTGTTTCTTGATATAAAAATGTTTATATATTATTTTCCTTTTTTTGTATCAATAGATTTCGTGAGAGCTTCTAGATGTTATTTCCCCCATTGCGTATTGAACATTTGTATCTTTATGTCCTTACACTGGCAGAAATGAAAATAGAATATTTTGAAGATAACTATCTCGAGTGAAAGAATTAAAGTTGTTACGTTACACTGACAGAAATAAATAGCTGATATTTTGAAAAAAATAAAACAGCTATAGTTAGATACTTGTAGTCAAGTATATTAATATATTTGTTATGTTAGAATAACAGAAATAAAACTGTCATGTTTTGAAAACAAAAGCTATAGTGAGATACTTTTTTTTTAATCATTTCACCCCGAGCAAGGCGGAAACGCCACTGATGTGCATGGGGTTACATAAATGTAAAAAGATTAATTAGAAAAGAGTGAGGTGTACAAACGAGTTAGAAAGGAACAATAGAAAGCTGAGAAAGCAGGTGCGATGAGAGATACATAGGTGGAGAGAAAGGGAAGGTTATACAGGGGCGGGGAGAGAGCTAGATTCCAGTGGTTAGTAGATGAGTATTGACTTTGCATTTAAATTTCTGGAGGTTGTAGCCGTCAGGAAAGCAAGAATACGGGAGCGAGTTCCATAGGCGGGAAGTACGAGAGAAGAAGCTGCAGAAGTAGAATTGTCGTCTGCATTTGGTTAACCTGACTGTGAATGGGTGGGACCCAGTTGTCAGTCTGGTTGCACGAGTAAACACCTGTTGAGGCGGCATCAGTGACTTAAGCTCGTCCGAGCAGAAGCCATGAAAGTATTTATAGAACAGACAGGGAGGCCACATTTCGACGATGGGGAAGTGGCTGCAGTCGAGACTTGATAAAATATTAATAAATCTATGTTACAGGAACTGGAAAAACTGGAGAAATATATAACAAACCTGATATTTTGCATTAAAGAAAAATAATTGTTAATTTCAGTCATATATTACAGAAATTTAGCCAACATTCTTCTTCTATGTGCCCTGTCCCATCAGGACTTAAACGATCATGGCCTATCACGTCTCCCTATCCCTCGTGGCTCTTAGCACGCCTTCTCCTGTTACACCATGTAACCCTCGTTCCATCATTCACCTGATTAGGTCCTTCATATATGTTATCCGTTGCTTTCCCTTGTCTCTATTTCATTGTATTCGGCCTGTAAGTATCAGGTTCTCCAATTCTTCCTTCCTCATTGCATGTTCTAGGAGCTTTAGCTGTCTCTTCCTGATGCTCTGTATTAATTTCTTTTGTTTTCATCATTTGTAAGACCTCATCATTGCTCACCTGCTCGATCCATGATATTCGCAGCATCTTTTTGTAGAACCACATTTCGGTTGCTTCAACTTTTCCTTTCATCTTTGATGATATTGTACAGCATTCACTACCATATTGAAGAACTGTCAACACATAGCAATCCATTACTCTCTTCCTTGTTTCTAGCGAAATTGTCCTGTTTCTTAATACTTTACTCATCTTCTGGAATGCTTCCTTCCTCATGACAATTCGCTTTCGGATCTTTGTGTCACATTTTCCGTCTTCTGTTATAACACTTATCCTGCAGTATTTATCAATAATGAGCTCAGTCTTAACAAAAGATATGTAGATGACGAAATGTTGATGGCGTAAATGGAAATAAAACACTGGAAACTCTTGGAAACCTAAATGAAAGTGAACTAGAAGGCGTAAGATAAATTGTAAAGTACGAGTATGTATGGTTGTTAGCAAGATGAGCAAATCAAGATGCGATCTACGAATGAAAGATAAGAAAATAAAGCGAGAAAATTGTTAATATTTGGGAAGTATGTGAAATTGGAATAAGGAAAGAGGACTTCCCAAAATTACATAATGTCTAAAGAAACAGGGAAATTTCACTAGAAAATGAAAGACAGAGTTTAAAATTATATATGGCAGTGAATGGTGGAAAATTTCTTCACACCTGAAGAAGAGACTTGGAAAAGCAATGTACTTCTACAAAACGATACTGACAATATCATGGACGGAGAATTTAAGGAACAAGGAAGTCTTGAGGAAAAACGGAAACGAAATAGAATACTTATAATTAGAATCAGAAAGATGCAATTGAAGTGTCTAGAACATAAAATGAGAAAGGAAGGCATGGTAAATTTGACACTCACATATCATTGAGAGAATTATGGAATGAAGAAATTTTGGGGAAAATTAAAACGAAATAGGATACTTATAATTAGAACCAGAAGCGTGTAATTGAAGTGTATAGGGCATATAATGAGAAAGGAAGGCATGGAAAATTTGACACTCACATAGCATTGAGAGAATTATGGCATGATGAAGTTTTGAGGAAAAGTAAAACGAAATAGGATACTTATAATCTGAACCAGAAAGGTGTAATTGAAGGGTATAGGGCATATAATGAGAAAGGAAAGCATGGAAAATTTGACACTCACATAGCATTGAGAGAATTATGGCATGATGAAGTTTTGAGGAAAAGTAAAACGAAATAGGATACTCATAATCAAAACCAGAAAGGTGTAATTGAAGTGCATAGGGCATATGATGAGAAAGGAAAGCATGGAAAATTTGACACTCACATAGCATTGAGAGAATTATGGCATGATGAAGTTTTGAGGAAAAGTAAAACGAAATAGGATACTCATAATCAAAACCAGAAAGGTGTAATTGAAGTGCATAGGGCATATGATGAGAAAGGAAAGCATGGAAAATTTGACACTCACATAGCATTGAGAGAATTATGGCATGATGAAGTTTTGAGGAAAAGTAAAACGAAATAGGATACTCATAATCAAAACCAGAAAGGTGTAATTGAAGTGCATAGGGCATATAATGAGAAAGGAAAGCATGGAAAATTTGACACTCACATAGCATTGAGAGAATTATGGCATGATGAAGTTTTGAGGAAAAGTAAAACGAAATAGGATACTCATAATCAAAATCAGAAAGGTGTAATTGAAGTGCATAGGGCATATAATGAGATGTCTGTTGGAAGAAGGTAGGGATAGTAGAAAGACAAACATCGCTAACTGTTACTAATGCATAGTAAGTTGTGGGTAAATAGTACGAAATAGCATTAACTACATCCTTCGAGATCTACCAAGAGTAGCAACAACTAAAATGAATAATGCAAAGAGAAAAGAATGACATAATCAAGATTCTGACATTCCACACTACTTTTAATAATATATTAGAAAAGGAACGTCCATCAGTAAGGGAAAGAGCAATCATAGCTACTGAACTTAAGGAACTTAAGAGGAATTTAAGAGAAAATAAAAATGAATTTCGACCGAAAACGATACCGGCTGCTCGGTCAATGCATAGCAAACTGTTCCTTATAGTGAAACCTCAAATATTTACCAAAACCGCTACTGACACCACCACCAACAACAGCAACATGCATTGAAGTCACAATACACAGAAATAATAGTAGCTGTATTCCTATTATATATGCCTGCTCAGTAACTGTATTGCCGTTAAGAATATGAGTAATTAAGTTTTCTCATATTGAATTAAAATTGGACGCCATATTTTAAGCCAAATATTTAGACAATGAAGTATTTGCTATCAAAAATGTTAGTTTAGCTTTGTTTTTACCTTCAATGATTTATAGATACTGTGTTTCCAGACAAATATTGCCATGGATCTGGATTTTCAATATTAATATTCCGATTCTGCAACACCTGATGTTTGCAAGTCATATTCTAAAGAGAAATATATTCATAGAATGAGTGCATTTCTCTTAAAATATTACATTCATAGAATTGAAGAACATTATTTTTGAAGACAAATATTCACAATCCATATTAGCAGTTTGAAAAATTAAAAATTCCATTCTATACACTAAATCAAATTTAAATGCTGTATTTTCCAAAGAAAATGAAAATCAACTATTAATTAAAATGTTCATATTTTAAAAACATTTTTCTTACATTGACAAAAATGCATAAGCAATAAACGTAATACATATATGCAAAAGAATGAACTGCATTGAATGTTATTGATAATGTAATGTTTCCCGTATTATAAATGCGAAGTCAATGTTTTGAAAATAAATTTAGACAAAATGGCGGATTCGCATATATTTACACAGCAATTCAGATGCTATGAAATTTAGTGTAAAATGTTAATAGTGTTTAAACAAAACATTTATGTTTAGAAACAGTAAATGATTTACTTACAGTATTTACATTGTTCGGATTGTTGTCCCTATCTTTATTTTTGTATTCACGTCATTTCGTCCGAAACATGCTGCGGCCTTATGGGGTGATATGTGTTGGAATTTTGAACCGAAACTTTTAACATTCGACTCCAGTAGAATAAAGAAAGGGTTCGGTTCAAAATTCCAACATATCTCATCCAAAGAATGTGATATACATACAACAGCTGAACCATGTAAACAGCGCAAATAGTTACAATGCCTTATGTTAGAAATATAGACAAATAAATTATTTGCTTTTAATAAAATTACTGCTTGTTTATAGGGCAACTTCATGCATAGTGCAGTCCCTGGCTTCTTTGTATAAATTTCAACCTTTCAAAAAATAATGTATATAAACTCCTGTGTCAGTCAGCTAACTACCATACGTAATACACGTTGGAACGATCATGTCTCTTTTGGACATGTTTAACTAGACGGAAGATTTTCCCGCAGTAGTTTAACATTACTTTATGCAGTAGACCGGTTGCCACTTAACTACCCAAACTGTCCAGCTATTTAACACATAGACGAAAGGAGGAGAAATAGATTAGTACCTTTGCAAAAGGTATTTATGTGTAAATGAAGGAAACGAAAACAACTGAAATTCGAACTCGGTTCTCCAATTTCTAATTCGGAGCCGATATTCATTACACCACAACGCACATGTCTAGATAAGCGCAAATGCATGATATTTAACCGCTTTGAAATAATTCCTTTATACAGTCAGACAGACTAACTTTTATATAAAAAAAAATTATATAATTTCGTATTATACTCCACGTATATAAGGTAAATATTTTTGTTTCGCTGAAAGAAATTGTTAAGTTGTTTAGGCTGTTAGTTTAACGACATGCAAAGCCGTGTTGAGTTTTTTAATACCGATTGTTATAAATAAACTTAACAAAACATGGTGAATTTTAAAACATAAAGGCATGGGTGCGCTTATCACTAGAGTCCAAAAATGTAAATAGAGGTCCGATTTGCGCTATTGAATAAAGACAGGTCCGGTTTATATGACGTTAAAAACTAAATACTGATCAGATTGACAACCGAAGATTCAATGATCAATGAAGTCGGTTAGCACTTTTAAAGGAGGTTGTTTGCCCTCTGCAGTCGTAGTATTGGAAGTTGCCGCGGCAGGAAATGCTGTATTTGGAAGAAAAATGTTTACACAATGACGGATCTCTTGTGGAAAATGTTTGTAATTAATTTCTTTTACACTGACATATATTTAGATGCGATATTTTGAAGAAAAATATTTACACAGTGACGGAATTAACTTCGAGAAGAAAAAAAGATTTCCCTTGGATGTGTGCTAGAAGCTGAGGCATGCGTTATTTTCATGTTATTATAATTTAAAAAATACGGAACTGTACCAACCTACCTCATGTGTAGGTTATGTTAGTACATCCGTATATAGAAAGTTACCACTCGTTTTAGGAATACAGATGGGATTTATATAATTAAAATTGGAGTAGATAGACTAAACTAATTGCAGTAGATAGACTAAACTATCGCCCGGTTCACACTCCACCGACGTCTATTTGAATAGGTGAAGAGGCTCATCCCTTGTTCCCTGTTTAGGATGTGGTTCCCGGCTTTCTCTCTTCCAACATTTTCACTCTTTTCTTTTTTTCTTTTTTTTTTCAATTGGAGTAGATAGACTAAACTATCGCCCGGTTCACAATCCACCCTCGTCTATTGCACAGATGAAGCGGCTCATCCCTTGTTCCCTGTTTAGGATGTGGTTTCCGGCTTTCTCTTTCCCGATCTTTTCACACTTACGTAGCCCCCTGCACATCAGTGGCGTTACCGCCTTGCTCGGCGTAATATGATTAAAGAATATATATATATATATTGTAAACCTACCAGATGTATTAACAATGACTGAAAACATACTTCATTAAAAATTTAGGAATTTAGGAATATTATATACAGTAGTAAATTTGGTATCAAATGTGAGTGTGCCCCATGGATTAGGTTTAAGAAATTGGACAATGAAAGACGAAACGCAAAGGAAAACGGAACATACCTTCACGGACACCCCATCCCTTAATGAAGCTGAAATAAATTTATCATCAGCAGAAATACGAAACCACTAAAGATGAAATTATTAATTAAATTTTTTAAAGAGACAACTGTAAATTCATCACATGTACAATTTTTACTAACAAAGTATTCTGTATTTTTTGTGGGGAACGCATGCGCCGTATGTAACAAATTAAACAGCATTTGAACATTACTGTTTGCATTAAATTTTCAAACGCCTGCAGTCACTCTCTCACCGGCGTGACTTGGCTTCCCTGTGCCTCTTCTATAAATACTTTCATGGATTCTGCTCTGATGAACTTAAATCACTGGTGCCCCCTAGGTGTGAGTTTGCACGAGATACTAGATTGTCAACACCGTTTTACAGTGAAACCGATGAAATGTAACCGCAATTTCTACTCCAACAGCTTCTTTTCTTGCACTTCCTGCCTGTGGAATTCCCTTCCACATGCTTGCTTCCCGGACGGCTATAACCTCCAGGAGTTTAAATGTAAGGTCAATAGACACCTCCTAACACACTAACCCTCCCATTTTCTCCAACCCTTCCCCTATGTACATCCTAACTCGTCTATTGCCCTGTGTAACCCCTGCGGAATGCCTTGCTTGGTGTGACATGATTAAAAAAGAAAATGAAACAGTTTTCACATCAACTAAACGAAAGGTTGCATAATTTACGAATTCAACAGAGTTATATTTTGGGTTTAATTTTAAAGCCTCCTTTTCCGCATTGCATTATTTTTGTCAAGTTTTAACTTGAATATTCTATTCTGGAGATCAGTAATTGTTAATAATCCAAAATTATTATTGAAGACCCAATCCAATAGGAACGAAAATTAATTGATATCACAAGAGTAAATATGGCAGCAATCAACAGATATGTTATATCAGCCAATCAATGGATGCCTGATGATGATCAGATGTTAATTAGACAAAAGGATGTGTTTATGATAAAATATATGTCAAACAAAATGTGGATAATATTTCAAATTAATAGAAGTTTGAACTGGATCTTGTTATTATAATCATATTTTGTTTTTGCCCTGTTTCAATTACATTCTTTTTTTCGGTTTCAACAACATCAACAGGTTTAATCTATAAGGTGTCTTTTTCAGTGTAATGAGCAGATCGACCATTTTACATAAATTCTTTTCAATGAATTCAGCAGAGCGCAATTTTTTCAGTGAATTCAGCCAATTTTTACATCTTTTTAAGTGAAAAAAAAAAACAGTGGAATTTTCCAGTTTTTCCAGTGAAATTTGCAGATCGAATATTTTACATCTTTTTTCAGGGAAATTAGTAGATCAAACATTTTACATATTTTTCAGCGAGATCAGCAGGTCGAAACTTTTAGATTTTTTCCAGTGAAACTTAGCAGATTCAATATATCATATATTTGTGTTTTTCAGTGAACTCAGCATATAAAATCATTTACATCATCTTCCAGTGAAATCAGCAGTTCTAATACTTTATGACATTTTTTGAGTAAAATTGGAAGATCAAAACTTTGCATTTTTTTTAGTGAAGACAACAGATTGAAACTTTTCAAAATAGTTTCCAATAAAATCAGCAGATCGAAATGTTTTAAATATTCATCGGGGGAGAATTAGTTGTTGCTTTAAAGAGCAAACCTTATAAATGTAGATGATGGATACTCCTCTGTTTGAATTGCTATATTTTGAGCTAAGCATTATCTATTCGAAATCAATTTGAACACTGTAACATGCATTTTATCCAAGACCTGGAATCACCTCTGCAGGACATACTGTTGAAAGTATTCCCGGTCGTTCATGTTTCACAAAATCATGTGTGATTATATTTCAAATAATCATACAGTGCGAGAAGCAATGTTGGTTGGTTGGTTGTTTTTATGTCATATCAACCTCGGCGTGTCATTTATTGCCAACTAAATTGTATGTATTTGTTGCTGGTAATATCATTTTTCTTTCAACAATTTTATTGTTGTTTTTATATAAGTTTTGTGTCTAGTAATAATTTTGTCTTTTCGAGTATAAAGATTCATTGGGATTTCTTTTTAAGGGCAGGGTCCCCAAGTCATACCCTGTTATTTAACCCATAACTGGAGGGAAGGGACTGATTAATACCTTTTCCAAGGGTACCAATGCTTAAGTGAATGCAGGGTATTCAACTGGAATTCGAACTCGGCTCACCGATTTCTCTTTCCGAGCCGATATCCACTGCACCGCAACACAAATCCGTCATTAAACGCTTACAACACCTGGTATTCCTAAACGGTCACCCATCTAAGTACTGACCAGGCTCAACTTTGCTTAACTTCGGTGATTGAGCGAGAACTGGTGTATTAAACGCGATATGGCCGTAAGCCGAGAAGGAATGTGCAAGGATTTTAACAAAATATTTAAAATCTTTTCTGATTAAAACACCTGATTACGATAATTGCTGTGTAATATTTCATTACACAGTTTTCTATTTTACTGGCCTATTACCTTTAAACATGAGAAGAACTAATTTATTATTTGCTAACTTTTGACATTTTAGAAAAATAAACAGTTGTTGTGCCACTTTCATCATAGTTTTCTATATCAGCTGTTTTAAATTTTTAATGACATTATAAAATTTAGTAAAAAAAAATCGTTTCAGTTGAAGATTGTATATCGAATTAAACGTATAAGCACAAGCTTATAATTGGTTACTGCCTATTTCTGAGAACGGCTAACCAAAACTGCTTCAACCGACTGTTCTGGCATATTTCTATTTGTACACTACATGTCATGGGCCAGTAAAATAGAAAACTGTTTAATAAAGAGCTTACGTGGTTTATACTACTACTATACTGAGGGAACCCTCATTACAATTTATGGAAGAGGTCGCATTAACTGGCGTTTAGCACGCATACATACGCATATGTACAGTGTGTTTATAAATTCCGTGTGCACATTAAAAAGTTTATAACTTTATTTTTATTTGTGACATAAATAATCTGTAAAAACGTTATAAAGTTTAATGTTTCTAAAGATGGAGATCTTTGTCGCTTTGCTCTGCGTGTCAGACAGTTTCTAAATCAGGAATATCGTAACAGATGGATCGGAAGGGGTGGTCTATTTTATTGGCCTCCAAGTTTCTCCAGATTTGAGTCCATTAGCCTCTTTTATGGAAACATGTGAAAACAATTATGTATGCAACCAAACGTAGTTCATTAGAAGATTTAAATGCTAACATAACGAATGTGATTTCAGACATTACTGTAAATCAGTTGGCAAATGTTTTCCGTGAACTGCAAAATAGTATTAACCTTTGTACTGCTAACGATGGAGGACATGTGGAAACTTAAATAAAATTTCAATGAATCTTAAAATATATAGATTTACATCTTTCTAATCCTGTTTACAAATCATTTCTAGCGCAAATACAAAGTTATAAATATTTTAAAGTGCACATGAACTTTATGACACCCTATCTATAAATTGTTGAAATTAACTTATATATTGTGAAAATAATAAACTTTATGAAATCATTTTTTTGCAAGTGTGAGGGACTGTATTGAAGGTGTTTTGACTGCAATTCTTTTTAAATATATGCCATCAGCTTGTTTAAATGCTTAGTAACCTGATGCTAAACATAGGATGTATTTCCATGCAACACTGCCCTCATCATGAAAAACACACCCTAAAATTACTACTTAAACATGTTTACATACACACAGAAACATAAACAAACATACACATATGTGTCTTGCTTCTCATCAATAGAAAAGTTTGAGCGATGTTGACTTGGACATCGAAATCAACTTACGTACAATATTAAAGAAAGTTGTTAGTATGCTGCTTCTTTCAATGGCGTTACCTGCCACTGTAGTTTGACGTACACATTAAGGAAGGCCTTGATGTTATTTAGCGCAATCGTGCAGCAACTGAAAATCAACCACTCGAGCAAAATGGTTCAATTCCGTGATCCAGCTGCCTAAATGTTTGCAATAAAACAACTGCAGCTCTTGGATGACACATGTGTCCTTAAAAGTTGACCGTCATTTGATGAGGGATTAAGCTGACACTCACCCACATACATACCCAAGCATGCACCCACAGGATCAACCAGATAAGTTACCAAAACCAGAATAATTTATTAAATGAGAACAGATGTAAGACTGCCTCCCCAAATATATTGGAGTTTCGAGGGAAATATCTCAGTGAAACATTATGTTATTCTTTTAAATGAAAAAAGTGTTTTGCTGCATTTTCAGTACAATCTTTATTATGCACATGCTATTTTGTCAATCTAATTGTCATTAATTTAAAACAAGCTCTCTTTACCTATTTCCAATGTTGAATCGTTCATAATTTTCTAGTTACTGTTTATCGATTGTATTTGAAAATAAAAAAGTACTATGAACGTTTATCAAATCATACATTTATCATTATTTCCATGTGACTTGCTGCCTCTTATCAAGCAACTCTTTGATATCTTTTCTGTTAAAATTCAATAGACTTTCTGTTAAGCTCATTTTTACAGTGACGTTTTTACTATTGAACCTGGTTCTAATTAAAAAAAATGTTTACTCCGTTGATGCTTTTCCAGAGTTTGAGAAAAGTTATAATTGTTTGGCGCAAAGATAAGTAAATATGGCCATTGCTCGTAGGAAAATCTAAAAACATTTCTACTTGTACTTTCTTCTTCTCCATATAAATCCTTGCATTGTCACAAACAGGAAACGTATTTTCACTTTAATTCAATGTTCACACTGCTAGCAGCATGATAAAACGAAAGTATGTTTAAGTACTACCAATTTATTTTTAACTGACACGTATTATTAGTAGCTATGATAAGTTCGTTACTGTTATTAGGTTTGTAAAATGAAAAGTTGAAATCAATTTAGATATAACATTATATCTACTAATTGTCAATATAAGTATAAAGCTGTGATCATCTGAAATCCATAACATAATGAAACGTATAAGAAGGCACAATCCCTTTGGTTAATCAAAATTATATGCATATATAAAAAAATGTACAGGGTGTCTACAAATTATCTATAAAAACGTCCACAGTTTATTGTATCTATTATAGATAAGGTCTACGGTTATATTGTGTTGAATACACCGGTTCCCGTCCTATCACCGAAAGTCAAGCAACATCGAGTCTGGTAAGTACTTAAATTGGTGATCATTTGGGTATACCAGGTGCTGTAAACGTAAGGACCAAGAATGGTCCGCCGGTCCTCCAGGTTTCGGTGGTTGGGTGCAGGGCTAACAACCCTGCCCCGTAAAAAACAGTTTGTTACAGAAACAGCAAAACGAGTTACTGCCCTATGCACCATCTGGGTGTAATGGATAAATGATGATGATTAGAAATAAGGTTCATTAATGCTCGTCTTGGCATGTTATATGTAAATAATGATGATTATTTCTTGGCATGTTATATGTAAATAATGATGATTATTTCTTGGCATGTTATATGTAAATAATGATGATTAGAGATAAGGTTCATTAATGCTCGTCTTGGCATGTTATATGTAAATATTATATGTAAATATTATATTATATTAATTATATGTAAATATTATGAACTCTTTTAATTTGTGTTTGGGTTGTTATTTTTGGTAACTCACTTTTGTTTGTCTTTTAGCCCGATGATCAAAGTGCCTATTATTTGCCCATAACTTTTAATAAAAACAAGAACACCGCAAGAGTAAGCGTTCATTGAGACTAAATTCGACGAAAAGGTTCTGAAGAATTACAATACAAAATAGGAAAATAACGGAAGTATGTGTTACTATTCCTGCCTGGCACCAAAAAAGTTTATTGAAACTAAAAGTATCTTTCAAAAATCAGAAACTGAGCCTTATCTAGGTGTATTGCTTGTGAATAACGAAACCGCTATAGAAGCGTTGTGATGTAAATTTCTGGCAGTAAGGAATTATTACTTGATTGAAATCAGATAAAGGTAAGTTACAACTTTAAAAATTGACTTAAATGACGTGTCAGCAAGGTATATTTTATTTTTGCAAGATTTTTAAAACAGATATTGGGCTACTGTTTACATAGTGTTGACAGAATGTGTCAATAAATAAAAAATGGTGGGAAATTTTAACTTAATACTTATTGCCACTCATAAATATAAACAGTGTTGGCATCAAATGAACATGAACTAAGGACCCACTTGTCAAATTAAAACTTTTATTTGGTAGGGTTAAAAAAGAAAGATTTACATACTCAACAAATCACCTGTTCGATAGACTGAACTCGAGATATTAGTTCCCAATTTCTAGCCGTTCCACAGGGCTTAGAGTGGAAAGATATATAAAATGAGGTTGTTCGCTAAAAAGTCGACACAAGTGAAAGACCACACAGCATGAAGTAAACTTAACAACTCATATATTTAAACTTATTTTCTGGATCCGTCTTATACCAACATTCCCTAGTGAGAAGGAGATAAGGAAACTCAAGTCAATACATTAATACATTGCTTGAGAAGCGTTGCCGAAAATTATATCCTGAAAATTCTCTTTCTCACGAAGAGAAGGCACATGTACACGACCGAGTTTTTGAAAACTTCAATGCCTACTTCTTGTCCAAAAAATATAATTTACGAAAGTGCAAAACTTTATTTTCGAGATGAAATCAGGTGACATTATCAGAGAATGGTTTGAGATTGGTCTACAGAATAATAACCTATTTGAAAAAAAATTACAATAAATTCCTGATTTGAAAATCGAGAAAGCTACGGTGATAGTCAGAAACAGTGATGAAATAATATCTCAAATGAACGATATCCATGAGATAAATGTAGACACAATAACAACCCAGGTAAACCTCCGAGATGAAAAATTAAAAGGAAACTACAGCAGCAACAACAACAGTAATTGTTATAGATATAATAAAAATATGATTTTAAAAACTGTCATGCAAAAGGAAAACACTGCAAAAGATGCGGCAAAATAAATAATTTTGCTGTAGCTTGCAGAACTAAAACAAGTACGGTACAGATAGTAAATGAAGAAAAGAATTTCAGAGGAGCGCTCACAAAAAAAAAATTTTAATGACCAGTAGTATCAAAATTTGTTTAACTCCGATGAAATTTAAAAAAAAACTTACATAAATCTGAGAGAAAACCCATATTAAAACCAGGAATTGGCATATGCACAAGTCTTGGCGATATATTCTAATGTATTAGAAAAGTTAATACCGTTACAGAAAGTAAGGACAAATATTATTTAGAGTTATATGTCATTGAATGTATAACGAGAGAGAACTTATTGCCTAGAGAAAAACATCTAATAAAATGAATTTAGTGAAACTTTTAGACTTAATAAAACAGGGATTCCATTTGATGCTGTAGGGTATATGAAGAGTGACCCACTAAAAAAAGTTCTTACAAAAAAAGCTTCCCTCTCCTGTTTAACAACGGCTAGAAGTGTCCCATTAACTATTTCGCCAAAGGTGAAGGAAGTAAAGAATAGACTGTAATACGAGAGAAATATTGAACAGTTTACAGAACAAACTACTTGGTTCGATTATATGGTCAGTCAGTCTGTTAAGTACCATACGTGATACACGATTGGGCGATAATGTCACGAAAGAGACATGAACGACTGGACAGATAATTATCCCGCATAGGTTGCCATTACTTTCTCTGGTAAATTGGTTGCCAGCCAAGGCTATAAAACCCTATCTATCCTGTTATTTCACCCATAACTTGAGTAAAGAAATAGACTGATATCTTTCCCAAAGGGTATTTGCGCGTAGGTGAATGCAGGGAATTCAACTGGAGTTTGAATTCGGCTCCACAATTTGACGTTCCTAGCCGATATCCACTAAACCGCAACGCACATCCGAGTCTATGGTACCCACAATAACAAGAAATGGAAACGTGCAAATATGTGTAAATTTGACGAAACTGAATCTAGTCCTGAAAAAGGAACATTACATGTTACTAAATTTAGAGTATATTTTGTCTTAAATACTGGGAGAGTATGGTTTTTTTAATTGTATGTTACCAGCAGATTGTTCCGATAAGTAAAGAAAGCTATCTACTCACAATTTCATTACTCCTTTTGGAAGATATTTAAAAGAAAAAAAAATCTTGCTATAACACCAACTTCAGCAATATTACACTAAAAGATGCCAGCATTATTGAAAAATATTCAAGGGCTTAGTGGGGAAAGTTATACTATATGAGACTGGACGCTGAAAAGTTAACGCAACACAAAGATGACACGACACGAGGTAATCTTAACTCATTTATTTAAACTTCCCCGCTGGATCCGTATTGATCTCAGTATTCCTACTGGAACCGGAAGTCATTACAATCATCATAATTATTGATGCTGTTATAACACCAGTCTTGACATATTTCAAAATCGTTGAAGCAAGCTTGTGGGCGAAGAATTATTTTCAACCCTACAATCCCATCCCTACGGATGAAACGTAAATGTCTCTCGCTATTTCATCACTATAAATGGTCATGCCTTAGTTCCACCTGTTCATACCTTCACAGTTTCAATTCAGCATGCTATATACTGAGGGTTGATTTAACCTCATTCCCTTATATATTCTATTAGAAGAAGGAAATGTCTACTGAGACAGCTTTTTTTCCAAGATAATCCTTCTCGATAACTACGATATTTAAGCCCCTCATGTCCAGGATAAACGTTATCTATTTTACATACCTTCATAATATGATTTCACTTCCTCTGTTTATGTACTTAAAAGTTTCATTCACCTTAATTCAGCATTCTTTCAGTGGTTCTTGAGAAATTATTTTGTTAACAATAGCATAAAATTGTGACTAAAATTTGAAAATGCTGACAAGAGATTTAAACAAAAGTTAAAATAAATGAATCCACCTAAACCTATATATGAATTTACTCGAGCCAGAAGATTAGCAACAAGATACCACCCTTTTAATGTGAAACCAATACAATGTAAACAAAAACAAATTCTACCCCCTCCTCAGCTTTTTACTCACACTTCCCGCCTGTGGAATTCCTTCCTATATGCTTGCTTCCCCAGCAGCTACAATCTCCAAGAATTTAAATGTAAAGTCAACAGTCATGTCATATCTCACCAACCTGCATCCTCTTTCTCATGCTCCTTTCTCTGTTCGCATCACTCTCATCAGTATTCTCATCCTTCTCTTACCCACTTCCAGACACCCCCTATAACCTGTTACTCTTTCTCCTAACTTTCCTCCTATGTAACCCCCTGCAAAACTGGCAGTAAAATGCCTTGCTTGTGCGTGATATGATTATAAAAAAAAACGTATACAAAGAAGTGATGAATTTCATTTTAATGATGAATGCACTTTTTAAAATAAAATTTTCTAATGCAGTGATTCATTTAAATATATATCAATCAGGTTATTTTATAATGAGAGAAGTGAGCGTCTTTCGATCGAAGTCACAAAATAATAAGGTTACTAATTATGTGCAGTTACACTGACAGGTATTTGTTGTTTATTTTTAATTATATATAAAAGATCAATGATCATGGATACTTGCTAGTTTCCAGGTTCGTACGCCTGTCCGACTCAATCTCTAATTTCGGTTTTCCAAATTAACAGCTTGTAGGTTTGTACTGAAACAATACAGCAAACCAGATTTACAAGTCCTCCACAATCAGCAGTGGGCCAAGGCCAGTAAGCTCAACACCCCTGTGACAATGACATTATTTCGCGCTAGCATAACCATCAACGGCTACCATTAGCGTGTTATGATTCTTTTGCATTTTCGAACTCGCCAAACGATGCGTTAATCTTACCGAGTGGTCATTATGAAGAAATCGACAATATAACAATTTCACCACTGTGTGATTCAGACCTGAGAACCATGGTTAGAAAGCTAACGTCGTAAGCACTCGGTCATGTGCCAGATATATTTATATACCGTATATCTGTCAGTCAGTTAAGTGCCATACGTGATACCCGAGTATATACAGTATCAATGATAACATTCATTTAAGCCCGTAGTTATTCTGATGTAGTAATTCTAGTAATATATTAATAATTGATTTCTTTTGAAAAGAAAGTGATGGCAATGCACTATTTTGAAGGTATATAATTACATTATGATTCATCTGCGCTTAATAATATTATTAGTGGCTTCCGTTATACAGACATTAACACAGTTGAAGTATTTTTATTGTACTTATATCCATAGTGATGGATTTCAGATACGATTATCAATAATTATTAGAACTTTGTTTTTGTTTTCAGAAAATGGCATTTCCAAAACTGCGTGCGTGTAGTTTAAGACGGTACCGCATCTAGAAGGAAGTATTATAAAGAAGCTTGAAATTCAGTGTATTTCATTTCGCCGAAGTACAAACAACGTTTTTTTGCATAGCGTTAAACATGTCGGATTGAGTGCCAAAGACAATTTATTTGCAGGGAATTTTATTGCACTACTTTATCCAGAAAATATTCACAAATGAAACACACTCTTTATGAGACTTACAGCGCTTATGCTCTGTCGAAAAAAAACATGCAGATATTGAGTTAGACGTTACAAAGTAATGATTTTGATGTTGAAGATAAAGAACTATCTGGCTCACTGAAAATGTTTTAAGATGAAAAACTGGAGGGCTTACTAAATGGACATTCATGTCAAGTGCAAGCTGACTATGCAGAATCCTTAAGAGCTGTTGACACAACAGTTTTGAAATATTTGAAAATCAAGTGCAATAGTGCCGTAGAAGTTGAAGCCACGAAGCATCGAAAGGCGTCTTGTTCACGTGTGAACAGCTGCTACAACGGCAGATAAAGAGATATTTTTGCATCTATCAAAAGTGAAATGAACATATAGGTCAAACACGCTTAGGTGATCATATCTTGAAAGAGACATGATTACTGGGCAGAAGATTATGCCGCGTAGTTTGCCATTACTTTCTGCAGTAGACTGGTTGCTAACCAAGGCTATAGAATCCAATGTGTCCTGTTATTTAACCCATAACTTGAGGAAAGAAACGGGTTAATATATTTCCCAAGCATATTTGCGTGTAAGTGAATGCAAGGAATTCAGCTGGAATTCGAACTCGGCTACCCGATTTCTTTTTCCGAACCGATATCCACTGCACCACAACGCACATTTTCTAGGTCACATGTTGCAAAACGGGTGTAAAATTATCACCTGTTCTGATCAATGCCACATGGACATGGGGAGTAGTGCTATCATTCTTATGAAGATGCAAAAATGGGTTGAATCGTGGTTAGCTTCAAAAGACGTGTCGTTTTTCGACGTGAAATTCAAATGCTGCCTGAAAGATTGAAAAAATAGTGGCTAACGATAGACTATATTTTTGATGAAATGTTTCTTACTAATTTTGAAAATTAGACATTACTTCTTACGAAAAATCAGTGAGAACTTATTGAAGGTCTTAATACATATTTTTTCATAATAATTTCACCACAAGCAGGACAGTTTTACTGCCACTATTGTACAGGGGGTTAAATAGAGAAAAGTGATGAGAAAGAGGGGTTAGTTATAGGGGATATCAGGAGGAGAGTAATAGACGGATGAGAATACCGGTGTAATGGGGGTGGAGTGGATGGAACATGAGCTTGAGAGAAAGGATGCGAGTTAGTGAGATAGGAGATGTCTATTGACCTTACATTTAAATTCCTGGAAATTGTAGCTGCCGTGGAAGCAAGTATATCGAAGAGAATTAAAACACTTACAAAATTTACTTGACATACCTTGAAAACATTTGGAGAAAGGGGTAAAATTTATTTGAACGATATAAAATTTCTAGCAGTATCGGTGACAATTTAACCCCTTCCCTATTATAATTTCTGACAAATTATAATTATTAACTTAATAATTCAATAAGCTCATCGCGAGTTCCACAAATAATAAATAACAGCACAATTTACTTTTTGAAATCGTTATATATATATAAAAAGTCAGGTCTTTATTTAAATAACTAAGTGAATATAAATAAAAAGAAGAAAAATTAACAAGGTTTTGCATTTCACTAAAGTAAAAACATTAGACGTATGGAAGCGGTATCGCCTCATCTATCTTTCCTCTCATTCCTTCTTTCTTTAATTCCTTCTTTCTTTCATTCTTTCTTTATATTATGTATGCTTTAACAATCAGTTTGATTTTTTGAGTTTTTTGTTTAACGTCATAGCAACTTCTGTGGGTTATTTAATGCCAAGAAGGTGGGGTTTTAAAGGTATGCAGTTATAGTGAGAAGTTTAATTAAGATTTTAATGACTTTTCTTTATTAAAAAATAACAAAAATGTCTTTTTTTGTATACTTTTGTATTCAAAAATGTTTTGCTGAGAATATTTTTTTCTTTTAAAAATTTATGGTAATATTTTTTTCCTTCAAAAATGTATTGCTGGTAATGTTTTCTTCAAAAGTATATATTTTTCTATAAAAGTCTATTTTCATGAATATATTTCTATAAAAGTGTATTTTTATACTTACATAGTGTTTTGACCCCAGTTTTGTGATTAACTATTTACTCATAGCTGGGACCCTAACAGGTGCTCCCACTTCAAGTCTGTGTGGACCTGGAAACAATCTCAATTAAGAGGCGGTTCCATGCTCCTCACAACCTTCAATAAGTGACCTTGCTGTCGGATGCAGTTTACTGTCATGCCCAGGACCATTAACCCTCAGTAGACAATGATTTATTATTTAGCTGTGTGCCGTACGTTAATGCGTTAATGACGGAACAAGCATATTTATATGAGATTCGGTCACATTGGGATAAATATATAAATTTTTTGGTGGCAAACAAGTGTACGGAAAATTATTATCACTTAATTATAGTAATTAGACTTGCTTGCTTCGCAGTAATCTAAACAAATTATCTTTAAGTTACATACCGACACAATGACAAGTCAGAAATGTTGAATATTAAGCAATAATATAGTCCTATTACATTGACAGTATTAGTGATGTTGTATATGGTTGGTTGCTTGGTTCATTTAATTGAGTGGAATATTAAACTCTAATGTTGAAATCTAAATATCCCTCACGCAATGTTATGCTTTCATCTACAGTTACAGTGTATATCATGTTATACTCTCAGAGTAAATGTAATATATATTTTTTACATAAATAGATTGTACATCATAAAATGTATTGTTCGTAATATTATCATAAAATGCAATTTCCTACTTTTAATGTGAAATTTATTGCCATTTTGCAAAGAAATATATTGTCAGTCATTTTGTTTATTAAAAAATATTGTTGAATTTTTTTGGGAGTTCACTATTTTTGCATAGCAGGGACACTAACAGAAAACAACACCCCGTGTCACAATGGACCTCGGAAAAACAACATTTGAGAGGTTGGTCTAGGCTAAAACATTTACTCTCCCTGATCATAGGTTTTTGTAGAGGGTAGATTATCTTCATCCCCAGGATACGTACACTATTTGAAAGAAAATAGTTAAGTCGTTGCATATATATTTAACATTAATAAAAATTAATTTTACGCAAAAAGCAGAGGTAGTATTTCCAAGTAAATGTCCTTGTAGTGGTTAATTTTAAATTAAAATAAACGAGGCCAGTGCAGCATTTCTTTTTATTATTTCATGGCCAACAAGGTGATAAAGCCACTAAAACGCAAGGGGATACTGAGATAAAATGACACTGAGATACGTATTATGAACTAGAAAAGACAAAAAGAAAACCGATTTTAAAAACACAGATGACAGTTGCATTTATGTTTTTGAAGATCACAATGGAAAAGGAAAACTCAAAACTGCTCTAATGGCGAGAAGTGATAGTTCAAGATCGATACTATGGCAGATTTATATTCGGATTTTGACAAAAATATCTAGCTCCATAGCAGATACACCAGAGCAGATGTGGCAACAATATTCAATGCACAGAAAAGTGGTAGACTTTAATTGACAAGCCAGAAAAGGCCGGAAAGATTTGAAGAAAATAAATATATTTTTTAAATCACAGAGAATGCAAAAAACTAGGTGACAGCGTGGGTTTTATTTTGATTCTGTTAGTCAAAACAAAACTCACTCTGTCACCTAGTTCTTGGGTCGAGGTCAAGAAAATAAGTACTCGAAATTTAAATAAAAAGTGGGACGGACGTGCCAAATGTCGAACAAGGCTTGCCTATTTAACAGATCAGAGAGACAGTTCAGTTAACATTAGAGACAAGAGGAAAAAGAGGATGAGGCAGCAACCAACTGTTCCTTTGTGTACGCGCGTGCTTACCTCCGATCAAACCTCTATTCCACAATTACATCACCGAAGAAAAAGAATAAAAATATATTGTATATTTTTATATGTCAGTTTTTATATGTCGGCGTTTTTATCAGTAAAGCTGAGAATATCGTAAAATATTCTTCGTCGACCTGATATACAACAAGACTAAAATGTATAATATAGATTCTGGAAAAATTGTCTAGCGAAACACTATAACTACGGTTCCTAGCAGCATTTTGCAATTTACTCGATATAATCCTTGCAACTCTTATCAGTGGAAATATTAGAAAATAGAGAAGGTAGAGAAAGCGATTACTTATAATGTGTCAAAAACAGGTTATATTAAAGTGAAACAAAACAGCTGCTATAATATCAAGACATTTAGAATTTGCTTAATGTTAAAAATTAGATTACTTTATGCAAACGGAATAACAGATGCAATGTTTATAATGCAGGTGGGTTCGTAATTACAGATGCATTTTTAAATAGTTTATACTGACAGAAACCACATTGAACAATTTTGAAACCCATATCTTCAGACTATCGCATTTATAAATTCTTCGTGATAAACGAATCATAATATCTATGACCAGATGTCATCATAGATAAGTGTTCATAGTTGTCATGGCGGCATCATCGACAGACTGAATGGACTCTGCCATCCATTACTTATACCTCCCCTCACAAGCTATGAGAGTGAGTAGACTGAAGAGAGCGCCCTTAGAGCTGCCCGAAATTAGCCGAGAGTCGGTCTATGAACACTGCTACCTTAACGATCATTACGAGTCCCCGTTCTAAGCTCGAGGGTGAAATCATAGTATTCCACACTAACTCGTATTATCGTTCCTACTAACAAAGTTTTAATTATTGTATTCTTTCCGTAGTTAATATCTATTCGTATTTTCCTATTTGGTTGTTTTTGCGTTATTCATACTGGACTTTAAACCGGGTCCATGACAATAGCGTTGGCGATAATGCCAGTGGCATTTGAAAGATTCGTGGGACAGTGAAAAAAAGTGGACAACAAGTTACAAATACCACAGACAATTTCACCTCTGAACCAAAAAATACACTACATGCCCCTGAAATGTATCTTGACTTCACTTTTCAGTGAATTACATATATAACATTTAGTATGTGCAATAATATGATACTTATTTAATATGCAATGTTCTCACGGAGAAAATACAATGAAAGGATGAATATATATTGGGCGGGGCTTTAATGTTGTGACTAAGTGAGCAGCAACACAAAGATTTTGGGAAGCACTGCCGCAGTTGAGTACTTCACTCCACATGGAGTTCACTCCACATACCTGAGTTTTAATCTGGAGAGGTAGTAATGTCTCTAGACAATAATGTTTTTTCGAATTCTTCCCTCTGTAGGAAAGACTCTAACCGATATTCTCCAAAGTGTCCTTAACCAAGATTAATCTTGGTTACAGACACTTTGTCGCTGATTCAATCCTGGAAAACTTTACCATGATCACTATATCAGGCTGGCAATCATGGGGTAGGCAGTAATGTGTTACTTGTTACAAACATTACGACATATTTTTTTTACCAAAATGTTGTTGAACAATGGGCATATGTTTCTGAACAATTTATTTACGCTGATTCTGAAAATCAAATACGTTTTGCCTCATAGCTGACGGATAGCACACAAATGGATATACGATCTCTATTGAATGGGTCTCCGTATAGATAAATTACGCCCTGCCTATACGTCAAATAAAGATATATTACATTTTGATCGTGGTGAAAGAGAAAATAATACACTTTCTTCAGTGAGAAAATGAATGAAAGAAAGAAAGATAGAAGTGTATGACGGCTTTTTCCTCGGAACAAAAAGAAAAATTTAAATTCCAAATATTTTAATTTTTTACCCACTTCTTAAAATGACGATCATCATTAATATTTTGTTTATTGAAATATTTTGTTAAAGTTGTTAAGCACAAATATTTGACAATGTGATAATATGACTTCTAAAGATAATGTATTGTCATAGAACACGCCATGAGCTCTTTAAATTATTAACATGAGAATTAAGATTTATCAGATATTAAAACAGGGAAAACCGTGAAATGTTCACTGATTAAATCTTGTTTGAATAGTTACAA
This sequence comes from Ascarosepion bandense, assembly GCA_037127315.1. Lineage (NCBI taxonomy): Eukaryota > Metazoa > Mollusca > Cephalopoda > Sepiida > Sepiidae > Ascarosepion > Ascarosepion bandense. The sequence goes on along the minus strand of JBBBDQ010000603.1, from coordinate 4,988,650 downwards.
CAACATTTTAAAAAGGAATGCCTAGATATGGATTGATATGAATTTAAAGAAATTAACAAGTAGAATTTTACTTTGTTAGAAATGTTGCAAAATATAGAAGACAGACATTGATGAATTGAGCTCGTAACTATTAATTGTATAATAATTAATTTATGTGGAAACGCATAATAGTGTATAATAATTTAATAATAATAATTATGATTACAACAATAATCTGATAATTATAATATAATTTATACTAATTGTAATAATCATGTTGCAATTAGATTTTAATTACAATAATAATAAATAATAATTTAATAATAATAATTTTCTTCATTACTAAATATCAAAAATATAAGTTATATTACATTGTGTAATAATGAAGTTTCAAATGAGAATGTAAAACATATTTTAATTAATTGAAGTTAAAGTGACAGAAACTTATATTGTATTTTAAAGGTGTCAACTCCGAGACAAATTTACGGGCAAAAACTACCAGAGTAATATTTACATAATAAACGGGAAAATTTACATGCATCTTTGATATTTAATCAGATCTGTCTTAATTTTTCGACTAAACGTCGGTACTCGGTTTACATTCGTTTTGAAAACATTCCATGCTATGGAAATTGGATTCAAATAAACTTAGGTGAAAGAAATCTGATCAGCGTATAAAAACTTTAGCGTTTCCCTTATCACAGAAAACATATGCAAACAAGAGAATTACAGGCGATGATAAATCGATATTTTCTTTTATGAAAAAGCACGAAAAAATGCTAAGTGGAGTGAGAAAAACTCATAAATTTGAACTAAAGAGAATATATTTCAAATATGTACTCTTTCTATTCAGCACGTTGATGAACATGACTCTCCATAATATTGTATTCATACGTTTGTAGATACGTTCGTTCCTCTGTCAAGCCTCCCACCATCTATAAGATTTTTAAGTATGTAGTTAGTTTGTTTTCCTCTCAGCTATCTGATACTTTATGTGGGTGTCATATTCTTGAAGCCCACTTTTCTCAATATTAGCCTAAGAAAATTCATTTTTCTATGCTTTTAAGTTTAAGAGTTTTTTTGTGTTTTCATTTTCCTTATGACATCCACATTGCTCACGTGGTCTGTCTGTGCTATTATTGGGATGTTTTTGTGTGACATCATTTGCGTTAGAGAAGATTGTCCAGTTTTCGATTCCATGTTGGATCATGGGTAGGACACTGTTCATTATTCTCTTCTTTGAGTGTAATAAGCTTTTTTTGTTTCTTTATATATCTCAGCTATTGAGCATGTATCATAATAATATACAGATTAAAAAGTCTGCCTCTTTCTACCGAGCGCCCATAGCTCAAAGGTACAATCGTCGACTGACGCCAATTCGCTCGGGTTTCAATCCTGGGTTAAAAAGCAATCGGAGTCTAACCGTTCTGATGAGCTGTGAAACAGCGAAACAGATCTGTCTACAGATATATATATATATATATATATATATATATATATATATATATAGTAAAGTTTTGTAATTTGCTTGAAGCATTGCGTAAAATAGTTGTATGTGTTATGTCTTGAAGGCTGTCACAATGCGTTGAATGAAATAAAGGAAGGTCGGGAGGTGTTTGTATGACATGTTTATTTATATTTATATTTCGAGACTATAATCTCATCGTCAGAACGGCAGAGAAAACTTCAAACTGTGCGTGCTTTTAGTTGTCCATCTATGAATGCCTGGCTTTATCCACTGCTACTGTACATGTGCGTGTATGTACGTGTGCGTGTGTGCGTGTGTGTGAATGTGTATCTATGTGTGTTCTAGTTGGGTTTTTTATATATGGTCTAATGGTGTGTGTATGCGTGAGAGAGAGAAAGAGAGAGCGTGTATGTGGGTGTGTGTGTGAGTGAATGAGTGTGTATGTGTGTGTATTCAGGTTGGGGTTTTTATTGCTCTGATGGAATCAGTTCGTAGGATCTAGGAGTTGATGTGATTTTGACCGGGTCAAAGGATATCAGTTACATGGCTGTTATCTTATCTGTTTGATTTATCTGGTGGTGTTGGCTCGTTGTGTGAGCTGTAATTGAATCTACTTTTATGTGTGTGTGTGTGTGTGTGTGTGTGTGTTCTGGTGCGTGCTTTGTTATGTTCTGGTGCGTGCTTTGTTATGGGCACCTCTGCTAATACGGCCCGGGGGGGGGAGAAAGTGTGTTAGCGTTGTTATTGTAACTATTTTTTTGTGTGTAAAGGCTATGTGTAGTATTGTTTTTAAATCTACCTAACTTATTTATGTGTGTGTGTGTGTGTGTGTGTGTGCGTGCGTGTGTACTTTAGCCTGGTTAACGGTTTGTTATAAGGGAGGAAGAAGTGTGTGTGTGGTTATTGTTACTGATTGCGTGTGTGTGGCCTTTGTTGTCGTGTTAAGTGCATGTTGTGTGCGTCTTATAGTTAAATAAAATAAAGACAAGAGGAAAACTGTATTTTAAATTACCTACGCGTTTCGTCCTGTGATGGCCTTTATCAAGGCAAAAAAGACGAAATGAGCTTTATTCTAAATTACGTATCTATGACAAATAGTTTTGGCAACCACAAAGACGCACAGAAATCATTTCAAAAGATTAACAGAATAATTTAGTTTTAAGAATTTCTTCATGCATAGCGAAAAGTTACGAGATATTAAAATGAAGGGAATTCGAGCGTTTTCTTTGAAACTTTTTATTATGTGTGTGAGTGTTTTCTTGCCTTGATGAAGTCCATCACAGGACGAAAGGCGTAGGCGATTTAAAATACAGTTTTCCTCTTGTCTTTATTTTATTTAACCATCCTGTCCTTAATCTTAGACCATAACTTAGTATATATATATATATATATATATATATATATATATATATATATATATATATAACGAAAATTAACGAAGATTAACGAAATGGTCTTTAAACAACCGACTATTTGAAATTATTTATTTGAACATTATTTTTGATCGATACCCGTATTTAAGTATTATATATTTATTTCTACTGGCCTGGTTATTTACGATAAATTTTTGTTACGAAAATGTGTCATTGAACCTTTTTAAACAAATAATTTTTAATTGTCGGTTGTTTAAAGAAAATGTTTATCTTCGTTAATTTCCGTAACATTTCTTAAAATTACGATACTTTTCAGAGCAGATATGGTTACTACGATGAATTGAAAATTGTGTTATATAGGCTTGATTGGACTTCGTTCAGTCATTCGTGATCGAGAGGTCTAAGACGCGCCAGATCAGTTGGTGGCTTCCCCTATAAGGATAGTGGTCGCAGGTTCCAATCCTGCCGAATGACACATATTTTTGCAAAAAAAAATTATCATAAATAACGAGGCCGTAGAAATAAATATATAATTCTGTTTGATTATAAACAAAATATCTACTTAATTACGAGTATCGATGAAAAATAATGTTCAAACAAATAATTTCTTATATATATATATATATATATATTTATATATATATATATATATATATATATGCATGTATGCAAAAGTACATCAGTTATAATCTGAAATTAAGAACAGTATGGTTAAATAAGGAAGTCAAGAATATTATATTTTCTTGTCCACGCGTTTCGTCCTGTAATGGACGTTATCAAGCCAAGGAGATAAAATGAATTGTATTTTAAACAAAATATCTATAAAAAAATATTTTTAGCAAGTAGAGAAAATGCTCACAAATTATTCATAAGAATAACAGAAATGATTTTATATTCCAAAAAACTCATCATTCAGATTTGAAAAGAATTTTTTCATGTGCAGTGAAATGTCATATTATTACATGTTGAAATGATAGAAGTTAACCGTTTTCTTTTGATATTTTTTTTGTTTTCTATGTTGGCCTGAGAAAGCATTTTTTATCTAAGAAAAGGTGAGATTGGGGAAAAAACTAGAATATTTTGGAAATATTAGACGGCGGTGTTCTCAAGAATTTTCCTTTGGAATAAATTTTTATGAGTATGGTACATTTTATGTCGAAATGTCGGTCGAATTGACATCTGTGAATCACAAATGCATTCGGTAAATCATTATCTGTGATGTCTCCTCTGTGTTTATATATACATTTTTGAAAGTTTCTGCTTGTTTGTCCGATATACTTTGAGGAACAATTTATTCTGCATACACCTGCTTTTCAGTTATTGTGGTTGCGGTTATTTTTTTTAGATCCGACCAGGTCCATAATAGTTTTCGTGGTGGTTATTACAATTTGGATGTTTTTTGAGATGGGATAAATTTAACCTTTATAATGTTAAATAATGATGAGGAATAAATAAAAATTCAAATAAATTTCCACATAAGTGCGTAATATTTATCCGTTCATTTTTTTTTTACATACGAATTAATCTGGGCATATATTAATCATTCTATAAAAGCAATCAAGAAAATATCTATATATACTCTCAAGTGTTGGGAATGTGCAGATTGGATTTCTGATACATACATAGACACAGACACAGACACAGACACATCTATCTATCTATCTATCTATCAATCTATCTATCTATCTATCTATCTATCTATCTATCTATCTATATATATATATATATATATATATATATATATATAAACTCATAGAGTTTTCACTCAAATATGATTATCCATTAAAAATTAATAATGTTAAACAAATAATGAGTCAAATATGTCCTCTACTGCCAGTTTCGTAAATTTCCTTATGATTCCGATATATACGTGTTTTTGCATACATATTTCGGTAATCTAATGAATGTTCATAGTTTGGTGTCGCATTTCTCCTCCTTTATTGAAACACCTTCCAAAATATTTAAACTTATGTTCTCAAATTTTTAGTTCGTATCTTAAACTTTTTTTCTTGACAACAATATTTTCTGTCTTACAGTAAGTCTCTTTTACTCACTTTCATTCAATACTAACTATTTATTATGTAATGAAATTCAAAAAGAATACTTTATTAAAAATATATTTTAATGTAGACAAGGAGTTATAGTTCATCAATAAAATGATCATCTTTGATGTTGCTGCTCGATGCAATCTGTATTGTAAATGCACAATCTGCGTTGTAAATGTGGAGCACAACAATCGTGTATATATAGGATGTCGGCCGACATAAAATGAATTCTCCAAATATGACTCTTGAAACGAAATCAGAAAAAAATAATTGAGCTCAATGAATTTGTTTTCATTACTAAATTTATATATCCCAGTTGAAATATTTATTACTTATATATAAATAAAAGTGAAGCAGAGTAGATATTGTAAAAGTTAGAAATTCTAAAAGAGCAGTCAGGCCGAGATTACCGTAACTTACGCTCAATAACTTTACGTAAGACATAAATCAATTTTGTTCCCCACATCTATCGGTTAAATTTCAGATGCGTCTGCACTCTTGCCCTCAGGTAACAACCTATCTAGAAGGAACAAATATGAATAAAACAAAACAGCTTGAAGTGGGATCGATTCCGATGGTTTATTTTTCACTATTTACATAAAAAATATCAAATCAGCTGCTTGTTATTTTTTTTAATTTAATTTAATTAATTTATTTATTTTTAGGAAGAAGTTTAAAACAACGACACTTATCCATATCTGTAGGCATTTTCAAGAACACATGAATGTCAATCGGATACATGAAAACGATTTTATTCAATAAGCCTTATTAAAAAATGGATTACCATAACATTTCTTAGAATTGTTTTATTTCATTTGAATAAATGCGTTTTTCTAAATAATTATTTATTAACAAAAAAGTTGTATTTATACGCATGCATATTCGTCCCAGTTTTTATAAATATATGCAGAATTATATAGATATGTTAAAACCACCATAATTAATACCATAACTAAGTATGGTCGTAGAGTCACTATAGCATGTCTTTGATAAAGGTTATTCGGTGCAGAATAAAGCTCTTCAGGTCATTATTACTATTTTTAATAATCGTAATAATAATAATAACAACAATAATAACTGCGGTAACAGTATATATTTTGTAAGAGTAATAGTTGTTACTTGATGCTTGGGCTGGCCCATGATGGCAATCCCTACCATAACGATTCGACCCCTGACGATCTAAACTGAACCCTATAGAAGTGTAAGCTTGACTTTGAATTATTACCTTTTTTAAAACAAAAAAAAAATAAAACGCATACAGACAACCGATACCCTTAGAAGAGACGAAAGGTGCTGTCTCACCGTCGCAAGAATTTTTCATTCCACGTACTGAGGTACAGTTAGCCAGCCTTTTGAAATCCTTTCTCTTTATCTCCTTCTAAGAAACAATGCTGAAACTGCTGTTTCCCTAGCTTCAAATGAAGTGAGAGAAAAATACATAATTGTCCGTTGTCAGTTGAGTCTATCATAAGGAGCTGATACCTGAAAATGTCGTTGATTAAACTAGAAGTCAGATACGACAAGAAACATTATATAATAATAATAGCAATAAAAAGTATGCCTATAGATGATGTGAAACTTAATTGGCAAACAGTAAGTAGGGAACATTAAGGACCGTGTATCTGGTAGGACTGATGTACAGACCAGAAGTCGACATTAAATATAATATTAAAATACACTGAAATGCTCAGGGCTTTGAGCTCAGCAAATAGAATTTTAGATTAAATAGTTAAATATTAAATTATCGGTCAGGTGCCATACATGCTACACGCTTTTGGAGATAATGTCTCTTACGAGACATGATTGACTGAGCAGAAGATTATCCCGCAGTATGTTGCCATTGCTTTCTGCGGTAGACTGGTTGCCGACCAAGGCTATAAAACCCAATCTGTCCTATTATTTAACCCATAACTGGAAGAAAGAGACGAATTAATTCATTTACCAGAGGTATTTGTGCGCAAGTAAATGCAAGGAATTCGAACCGGAATTCGAACTCGATTTGTTCTTCCGAGTCGATACCCACTGTACCACTACGCACATCAAATATTAAATACTTAAATTAAATATTTACTATTTAAAGAATAACTTTTGAAAAGAAATTTTAAATGCGATGATAGTAAAATTGAATAAATGCCAATAGATTAATGTCTGATGTTAAAGGTAAATTGTTCAAATAGTTTAGCAGATCTTAAAAGACTTGATTTTAGATAAGAAAAACATATTCAAATCGAACATTAATAAATATATGCAAAATTAATAAAACTAAATACGTGTTATAGAAAGTGTTGCGCTTCAACTACTTGGGCAGTTTCACCAAATCAGATCAAATTTTTTAAACATTAGGCTTTTGGTATAGTTTTTGCCACAGCCAAATAAATTCTGACACTAGCCAAGCAATAATTCATAACTGATAAATAGAAATTCAGCTACTCCAATGAATCGGTAGGCTTAGAAACTTTAAATAGTCTAGATGGATATTACAATAAAAAAATATTCTCTCTTGTTTTTAGCCTAGCATTTTCTTTGTGGGAATGTTAACCATGTACATTTTATTACTTTATCTTTTATCGTATGCCACAAATTTCCTTGCTGAAACATAATACATAACTAGAAACGCATGTATAAACCGATAAATTACAATTATTATTTTCTTATTTGTGAAACATGATGCATGATAACTTTTTTAATGTTTACATGGATCTCACCGGAATGCCAAATTAATATTGGATTTTTTCTTTTTATATCCATGCGACGATCGCAATCAAAAGAAAGTACTAATTTTCCGAATAAGAATATCAAAATTCTGAATGACGACTTATAAAGAATTTCGTGTCAAAAATCATTAGTATTTCACCAAAAGTACTCAAATGCCATCATTATTAACGAAACATGTATAGTCATTATTAACTAAAATAATCACTCATTACCAACCAAAAATAATTACTTACGAATAAGACCAAAGTCATTACTTGCAAAACAGTTCAAGGTCATTACTAAACAAAAAACAAAAAAACAAAAAAAACAAAACAAAGCAATCATTACTAACCAAAAAATTAGCATCATTACTAACCAAATTTAACACAACTGATCTGACCTCGAGGTTATGAGTGGTGGTAGCATTTAAAATTTCTTTCTTTCTTTTGTAGTTTGTATAGCATTTAAAAAATTACGATTGTTTGATTGTGTAAATGAATCAATTTTAATCTACAATTTCAATTATCTTATCTCTCACTTTATGTTTACTGTTTGCGGATGACTATTTATCCTCTCACCCGTCAATTGGGCACGCTATGAAAAAGATAGATTTTAAAAACATTATCTACTCACCGGTTTTTACGCATCGTAATTCAGCAATTAATCGAACATTCCCTTCTACTAGCGATTGTTTGCATTGCGTATATAAGACGCTAGAGAATACTTTCATCTGTCGCGCACAAAATAAATTAGGGATACAATATCTGACTGATGGGAAATCGTTTGGGTTTCAATCCCGGCTGCTGGATCCAATCGGATATCTAGCCATGCTGATGACCTGTATTCCAATGACTATATATATATATATATATATATATATATATATATATTGTGTGTGTATTTTGGCAGCATTTTTTCATTAATGCAGGTTTCATTGAATAATATAGACAAGTTTTGTCTATTAATTTTGTGTAGGATCCGTTCATACCGTCTGATATACTTGATGGTGATGTCGTTAAAAGACAACAAAAGATCACAGTATTTGTTGAATTTTTTATCGGGTCTAAGCTTTCGGCTCACATAAGCCATTA